>CM035160.1:4278045-4878045 GCA_020205615.1 Panax quinquefolius | reverse complement strand
CTTCGCTCGTAATGCAAAATGACTGTTGTTGAATATCTTTGCTTTGAAGTGCAAAGATGAATTATTGATGAATATCTTTGGCTCGTAATGCAAAGATGACTGTTGTTGAATATCTTTGGCACAGTAGTGCAAAGATGAATTATTGATGAATATCTTTGGCTCAGAATGCAAAGATGACGTTGTTGAATATCTTTAGCTTTGTAGTGTAAAGATGAACTGTTGATGAATATCTTTGGCCCATGGTGCAAGAATGAATTTATTAGTATGATTATAAACAGAACGTGATTTGGTATAACCATGATATTTGATGTTTCGTGTAAAGACAAAGTGATGAAAATTATCTTCGATCTCGGATGAGAAGAGAATTTAGAATCACAATTATGATTATGAGTTATTCATATGATTGTGGAAAGGAACTGTTGATTGATGTTACTGAGGATAAAATATTGTTGGTGGACTTTTAACGTGAGAAGATAATAGACTTTTATAGTCTATTTGACTCTTTTAATGGATCGCTTCGTTCACCGTTAACTATGGTTGAAAAGTTTTATCATCTACCATATGTTCTAAATCTCGATTCATTACCGATGAAGACTATTGATAATTTATTTATCTTTAGTCATAATATTTCATCGGGCTAGTTGTGCTCACCCTTTTGTTTCACAATTCCTTTCGTGTAATAAAAGTGTATTTGGGTTGAAATGGGGATAACAAGTGGAATAGAATCGGTGGTCTATAGTTGTTGAGGTTCTCCTAAAGAGTATGAAAATAATTTTATTGAGGGCTTTAGTGTGTCAGATTTTATACATCATTTAATAGTTATTTTTGGTGAATTAAATAGGGTGAGGCGAACCCAACTTTGGAAGGGTGTTTTGTCACTATCATACAAGATGTCTAATGACATACAAACTCGTATTATCATAAGACATGGTTATGCTCATCCACTTGCTGAGTATATTTACAAGCACTACCTATATAATCTTGGTGTTTGTTTGGAGTATAATACCAAATTAGAGACAGTGGAGATAATGATATGTCAAGAGAAGACTCGCCATTGGGAAGAATATGATAGTAATCTTCTTGTTTTTCTTTTGGGGTCTATCGGGTCAACCAAGGATAATTTCGTGGCTATATGATATCTATCATAACCGAAAAGCATGGCCTCCCATATACGAAGGGTTTCTTGAGCACTTCCCAAAGTTTCTAATTTCTAAAAACAGTTTTTGATCGTACCTTTATGTAAGGTGTCATGGTGACGTGTTATCCAAGTTGGTGTCCGAGTTACATTTGGTATATATTGGTATCCAAACTCACAAAGATACGTGTTGTTGTATTTTGCATTTACAATTGTTGTAATAAAGTTGTAGTTATTTTCGTACGCATCATGTATTTAACGACTCGTAATAGGTTGGATGGAATGGACCTATTTTGGGGTTGTTACATTTGGTATCGTAGCTTAGGGATATGATCTCTTTGCGGAGATCGGGAATAGTAACTAGGAGGTGAGAGATGAGTAAATCCTTCGCTAAAGTGTGTCCTACCTAAGCTTATTTGTTGGTCGGTCATAATATCGAGATATTATGTGATATGTTAATTTGCTCAATTAACCTTTGTTTTGAAGTCAGATTCTAGAATGATATCCCAAATACGGTGAGATGAGCAATGGAGAAATCATGATGATGGGGAAGATGGAATCGAAATGAAAGCAAGGTATTCTCAACTCTTTGAAATACTGTGTACGTAAATTTCGAGGACTAAATTTCATAAGGAGGGAGATCAGAAGACCCCGAATTTTATGAAATAAAGGTATTCAATTTTTCTTATAATTACTATTCAAGAAATGGTTAAATTGATAAAAGGTTAAAGTTAAGGGTGATATATGAATTTTTTTCAAAATAAGCAAGTGGCTATAAAATATTTATTGTTGCTTGGGAATATTCGTTTCGTCGTGGAATATTTTTTCGTTTGAGAATATTCAGATTTATTTGCCGCAGATCATTTGTGGGCCCTATAATGTAATAACCGTCGAATGGAGAAAACGACAAATTTGAGTTTTATAAATAACGGCGTAATCAAGTACTGCTAACATCGTTGGAATACCCGGTTGGTAAAGTAAAGTAATACGCTGTTGCATGCACAAGAAGACACCAGATTAAGACAAAGATTTTTCAATTATTGATTCTTACGTGAGAAGGCACTACTCAATAATTGTTACAAAGTAATTATTGCTCAATATTTTATTTTATTGATTCAATAATTACGTGTTGATATTTTATATTATTGTTGTTCAATAATTATCATCGCATGAAAGATTTTCCATTATCGATCAATAATTCATATTATTTAAATAATATTATTAGATAGCATTATTGGCAATGTCTAGAAAGTTCATCAAGGAGAGGTTTGGTCACCTAATTCAAGGCCAAGAAGGAGAAATCCTTATCGAAAGCCCCCTTTCCGGGAACGCCTCGGTTGTCATTATCATGTGATTCTATAATATTATTTGTGAATAATTAATTATTGATTCATATGATAAGAAAATATTTATTTGATGTGGATATAAATGATGGATTTATTTATGTGGTTATAAGTGAAGGAATTAATGATGAGGTGTTTTATCAAGATTTGTCTAAATGGAGAACAAAATATGGGATTTTCGTAAAAATTAGTTTATTACTTGATTTTGTAAAATCCATAACTCTTTGTGTATAATGAGTTAAGAGATGAGCCATATATCAAAAGAAAGCCCTAGAAGTAAGCTAATCTGTAGAAATTTGAATCACCCAAAAAATTCTTTGTAGATATTTCGTGGTGAAATTTTGAATGAAATCGTCCAAGGACTAATAGTCCGAAAAATCGTTGTTCTTCACTATATTGCGTGAGTTATAAATTTTGATCCGACCGTTGGATCGTTGTAATTTTTGGATATGTTATACATATATAAGTTGAGTATATGTCCACAAATTTTGAACCGTTAAAATGAACGTATGATTTGTTATGAATTTTAAGAGGTAATCGATTCTAAATTAGGTTTTGGTGGAAAATTCTAGAATTGAGTGGGCCCCACTCTTGGTTGTTGGGGAAGATGGCTGATTTTTGGTGGGTGGAATAGTAGCAGTAAAGCCATCAAAGTTATAAAGTCAAGTCTCGCTTCACAAGGCTAATATTTTCCTATAAATAGAGGGCTAAGTTAGAATTGAAAATCACACCGTAAACAAGTTTTCTCTTTCTCTCTATATTATCGAGCGTATTCTTGTGAGTATTTTGAGTATACTTTGAGTATTGTTAGACGGTTGCAAGTTCCTTCAAAGACTATATCCGGTGTTTCAACTAGAAGTATCTTGTCTTCGAGGTAAGGGATAGTAAGGGATGTTATTTTCTTCTCGGATGATATTATTTCTTCAATATCATTATGTTGAAATATTGGTTGGAACTTTTATCAAATTTAGAACTTTTTCATGTTAAGTTTACTATTCATGAGTTACTATTCACGAAGTTACTATTCATGAGTTACTATTCACGAGTTACTATTCATGAGTTACTATTCACGAGTTACTATTCACGAGTACTATTCTAGCGTAAGCGTGAAGATGTTTTTTTGTGGAATTTCTATCTTTTGGTGTTTGAGTTACTATTCACGATACGATTAATTATTCACGATACTCAAGACTATTCACTTAATACGCAAGACTATTCAATCGAAAAATGAAAATTTTTCTTTCATCTAAAATATCTATTCCGGATACTAGCTTTGATCAGATCCATGTTTTGATCATTCTTGAATTTTACACCACTATGATTATTTTTGAGATATTTTTGGACGTGGATAAAACTAATGCAAAGATGACACATTGTTGAATATCTTTGCTTTGTAGTGCAAAGATGAATTATTGATGAATATCTTTGGCTCGTAATGCAAAGATGATTCGTTGTTGAATATCTTTTGCAGAAAAGTGCAAAGATGAATTATTGATGAATATCTTTCGCTCGTAATGCAAAATGACTGTTGTTGAATATCTTTGCCAGAAAGTGCAAAGATGAATTATTGATGAATATCTTTGGCTCGAATGCAAAGATGACTGTTGTTGAATATCTTTGCTTTGTAAAAAAGATGAATTATTGATGAATATCTTTGGCTCAGAATGCAAAGATGACATTGTTGAATATCTTTGCTTTGTAGTGTAAAGATGAACTGTTGATGAATATCTTTCGCCCATGGTGCAAGAATGAATTTATTAGTATGATTATGAGCAGAACCGTGATTTGGTATAACCATGATATTTGATGTTTCGTAAAGACGGTGTGATGAAAATTATCTTCGTCCCCGGATGAGAAGAGAATTTAGAATCACAATTATGATTATGAGTTATTCATATGATTGTGGAAAGGAACTGTTGATTGATGTTACAGGATAAAATATTGTTGGTGGACTTTTAACGTGGAGAAGATAATAGACTTTATAGTCTATTTGACTCTTTTTAATGGATCGCTTCGTTCACTGCAACTATGGTTGAAAAGTTTTATCATCTACCACATGTTCTAAATCTCTCGATTCATTACCGATGAAGACTATTGATAATTTATTTATCTTTAGTCATAATATTTCTTCTTGGGCTAGTTGTGCTCACCCTTTTGTTTCACAATTCCTTTCGTGTAATAAAAGTGTATTTGGGTTGAAAGTGGATAACAAGGGAATAGAGCGGTGGTCTATAGTTGTTGAGGTTCTCCCTAAAGAGTATGAAAATAATTTTATTGAGGGCTTTAGTGTGTTGTATTTTATACATCATTTAATAGTTATTTTGGTGAATTAAATAGGGTGAGGCGAACCCAACTTTGGAAGGGTGTTTTGTCACTATCATACAAGATGTCTAATGACATACAAACTCGTATTATCATAAGACATGGTTATGCTCATCCACTTCTTCGAGTATATTTACAAGCACTACCTATATAATCTTGGTGTTTGTTTGGAGTATAATACCAAATTAGAGACAAGTGGAGATAATGATATGTCAAGAGAAGACTCGCCATTGGGAAGAATATGATAGTAATCTTCTTGTTTTTTTCTTTGGGGTCTATTAATCAACCAAGGATAATTCGTGGCCATATGATATCTACCATAACCTAAAAAGCATGGCCTCCCATGTACGAAGGTTTTCTTGAGCACTTCCCAAAGTTTCTAATTTCTAAAACAGTTTTTGACTGTACCTTTATGTAAGGTGTCATGGTGACGTGTTATCCAAGTTGGTGTCCAGAGTTACATTTGGTATATATTGGTATCCAAACTCACAAAGATATGTGTTGTTGTATTTTGCACGACAATTGTTGTAATAAAGTTGTAGTTATTTACGTACCATGTATTTAACGAATTCGAGAATAAGTTGGATGGAATGGACCTATTTTGGGGTTGTTACTACGGCCAAAGATATTCTTCAGAAATCATTCATCTTTTGACTCACGAGCCAAAGATATTCAATAATATCATCATTTAAGACCGAGGATGATGAAAATATTTAAAAAACGAATCCGGTGAAACAAAATGACAAGGATTAAGGATTAAGGATTCAGTACTTTGTTTTATCCATGTCCAACAATACCTCAAAAATAATCATAGTGGTGTAAAATTCAAGAATGATCAAAACATGGATACAATCAAATTTAGTATCCGTAATAGATATTTTAGATTTAAAAGAAAAATTTTCATTTTTCTATGAATAAAGCCCAGATTCGTGAATAAGGTCAGATACGTGAATAGTGCTTGAGATATCGTGAATAGTAACTCGACACCAAAAGATAGAAATTCCAAAAAAAACATCTTCACGCTTCATGAATAGTACTCGTGAATAAGAATCGTGAATAGTAACTCATTAATAGTAACTCGTGAATAAGAACTCATGAATAAGTAACCCGATATGAAAAAAGTTCCAAATTTGATAAAAAGTTCCAACCAATATTTCAAAGATAATGATATTGAAGAAATAATATCATTCGAGAAGAAAATAACATCCTTACCTCGAAAGATTAAGACTTTATTTGGAATACTGGGTATAGTCTTTGAAAGGAACTTGCACCGTCTAACAATACTCAAAGTATACTCAAAATACTCACAAGAATAAACCGATAATATAGAGAGAGAAAACTTCAGCTTTTCGGTGTGATTTTCAATTCTAACCCAAGACCCTATTTATAGGAAATCGCTAGAACACCAAAGCGTAAAATTTAATATAATAATAATATATTATATATATATTCCTACGCCAACCAAGACTCCTGAAATCAGCATGTTTACAACACATGGGGGCTAACCAAAACAATAAAAACGTTTTTGTTGATATAAATAATTAAAACTTCCAAAAATTAATTATTTTGAACTTGAACTTCAATAATTCATAATAAATAGCCCTTTCATCAGAAAATTCAAATCTCGTAGCGCTTTTTTATAGGAAATTCAATTTCTACAACTTTACGTAAGAAAGTTTTTCCAAATTCCAAATGTAAATTGACCAAATCCTCAAACCAGGCGATTTTACAAATTTATAATCAAATTTCATCAAGAAATGGGGTCCACCGACACACAAAACATGTGTTAATCATTTAATGCAACAAAAATACTCTTCCTCCTCATATACTCATATATCCCACATTCATTGTAAAAATATCACCGTTAATATATTATTAAAATAATATATTTAAATGAATTATTTTATCGAAAAAGATAAAATATTAATTTTCAACAATTGTCATTTTAAAATTTTTCCATCTATATCCACATAAAATTAATATTTTCCTCATCATATGAATCAATAATTAATTATTCACAAATAATATTATGAGAATCACAATATCGACAACCGTGTAGTTCCTGTGAGAGGAGGCTTTCCAATAAGAATTTCTTCATCGGCGCCGCAATTAGGTGACCAAACCTCTCCTTAGATGTAACTTTCTAGACATTGCCAATAATGTTATCTAATAATATTATTCAGATACTATGAATTATTGCTTCAATAATGGAAAATAATTGTGTAATGACAATTTATCAAAAACAAAGTAATATAAAATATCACGCAAAGCAATTATTGAATCAATAAAATAAAATATTGAATAGTAATTATCGTAACAATTATTGAGTAGTGCCTTCTTACGTAAGAATCAATAATTGGTGCAATCTGCGGTGCCATCGCTCAACAACGCCAGTATTAGTGTGTTTTAACCACCGAGTATTTTAACAAGATAATAAGAACAACTACGCCAGTTATTTATAAACAACTTATATTTGTCGTTTTCTTCATCCAATCGCTTTCCGTTATGGGGCCCACAAAAGATCGGCCGTCAGCATTAATATTCCCGACAAAGATTTAATATTCCACGACCAAACGAATATTCCCAAACAATAATGAATATTTTATCACCACTTGCTTATTTAAAATATTTCACAAGATTTTACCCATAACTAACCACATTAATCAAATCCACCTTTACTATAAATAAAGGAAATTCCTTTTATTTAAAAAAATTTGAGGTCTTACACTTTTAGTAGGAGATTGAATATCGTAGTAGTGTAAGAACAAAATACTCTTCTTCTTTCTCTTATTCTCTCTATACTTTCTCTCTCTATAGCTTGAATGAATTCGTGAAAACTAATGAAGCATTCAGCCTCTATTTATAGAAGATTTCTAGTTTAAGACCGCCATGTGAAAAGGCAAGTGGCTGGGACGAATCGTAGTGATGTGAAAAGAAAAGTGGTTCGGCCTTTCGTAATGTGAACGACAAGTGGCTCGGCGCTTTGAATGTGAAACGACAAGTGGTTCGGACGCTCGTAATGTGAAACGACAAGTGGTTCGGCGCTCAGTAAATGTAATTACTATTGATGAAGGTAATTACTATTCACAAGGGTAATTACTATCGACGAAGGTAATTACTATCGATTGAAGGTAAATACTATCGACGAAGGTAATTACTATTCACAAAGGTAATTACTATATTGGCGAAGGTAAATCTGATTCGACGAAGGTAATTACTATTCACAAAGGTAATTACTATCGATTGAAGAGACTCTTAGATGATGACATATGGGCCCCCATAAAATAATCAAACTTACCACAAATGACTCATAATGAGACTCTTTATATACATCAAGGATTGAATAAATATTACCACAAATCATTTTATTTTTAATCAACACATATTTAATCTTTCAACAATTATTAATCATTTATAACTTGTCGTCTCAATTATTGATTTAATACTATAACATATTATACGGATGATCTTTGTAACAATAATTGAATCAATAATATAAGAGATATGACGCGAAGAATTATTGTAGCAATAATTGAAAGCATATTTGAGTGACTTCTCACGTAAAGCATCAATAATCAATATCGTGCTCTATATTAACTACGCCAGACATCTTGTTCTTTTACTACCGGGTAGTTCAACAGCTTTTAACTGTAACACCTCTCGCCGTTATTTTTATAGAAAGATAATTTTGTCGTTTTCAACTACGACAATACTTACATTATGGGGTCCACCAATGATTGGTAGTCGTCGCATTTAATATTCCCCGACAAAAGAATATTCCCCACCAAACGAATATTTTATAACAACTTGCTTACTTTGCAAAATTTATAAATATTACCCACAACTATAACATTATATCAAATTTACTCCATAATATTCAAAATAATAGTTATAGAAAATTCATCTTTATTTATAAAAGTTGGGGTCTTTACATAGTGTTGCATAGTGTCTGATAGTGTTTTGCAGATAGTAATTTATTTTTATATAAAATGAATACTTTTATAAAGCTATCATTTTATTAGACAATAATTAGAATATATTATATTTTATTACGATAGTGTTTCAGTATAGTGCTTTATAATGTTTGTATAGTAAATTTATTTATAAAGTTATTCATTTTATTAGATTATAAATAGAATATATTATATTTTATTTAAAAGATTTTACTTTACATATGGACCATCGATTAAAGTAAATCAACGGACCGATTCATGAATTATACTACGCGTTCCATTTTCTATAAATAAGCTCATTTCTTCATTATTTTCTTACTTAATTCAATTTGAAACTCTAGAGAGAGAAAATTATAGAGAGAAAGAAGAAAAGATTTCTCGCTACTTAACTACTCTTATATTAGGTTCTTTTTACGGTAAGGGTGTTATTCTTTCTTATTCATGAAGAGAGAATTCTTTATTCCATTCGATATTATTCATTGGAATAACTCGTATACGCATGATCACCCTATACTTGGTGACATTCTTCTATTATTCCGTCTTTACTATTACATTTGGAATATTCATCATGCGTTTTACTATTGGGACTGATTAAAATCTTTATTATTCATTTGAATATCCCATGCATGCGTTTTACACGGGACTGGTTTCGTCTTTATTATTATTCATTTGGAATATATCTTGCATGCGCTTTTACGCTGGGACCGATTAAAATCTTATTAGTATTCTATCGAATAACCTCATACATCGCAAGTACCGCATGCATGGTGATTTCGTTGTTATTCCATTCTTTATTATTCATTTGAACATCCCGCTCGGCGTAATTTCACCGACTGGTTCCGTTATTTAGTATTCATTGAATAACTCTGTCATGCGCAAGTACCGCATTCATGGTGATTTCTTTTGTTATTCCATTCTTTATTATACTCGGTTAAGTTAAAGTTTTGACTTTATACCCATGAAATTAGTAGAATATCCTTGATATTTCCAAAGATCTTTTCATGGAGATATTCTTCGATCATTCTTGAATTTTACTCTACAAAGCAAAGATCATGTCGACAATTTGGACATTAGTAGTTCTTGGACAAATTAATTCTTGAACTTGTTTTATTGAATTCTTATATCATTGTCATCATCCTCATGTTTATATTATGTTGAAAGTCATCGTATTCTGTAGTGCATAGATGGACTTGGTATGATTATGACTCGTGATTATTCGGTGTAATCATGACCGTAATGTTACAAATGATGTGGTAAAAGTCCTCATTGGCCCGTGTAGTGCATTGATGGGATGATTGTTGGCATGATCATGACCATTAATGAATACACAAATATTCTTGCCCAGTAGTGCATGGATAATTGTGGTCGTGATACTAAATAATATCTTCGGTAGTAAGTGCGGGGTGATTAGATGATGTGGAATATTTATTGTTTGAGTCTCAAATGATAATGTTGATAAAAACCTTTTTAATCATAAAAGATAGTAGATTTTATTTTCTACTTGACTCTTTTAATGGATTGTTTGTTCTACCGCAGATTAAACTTGATGCTCATTATATTTTATCGTTTAACATTGTTGGAGACTAATGATAATTTATTTCGCATTATCTTAGTCATAATATTTCTTACCGAGCTAGTTGAGCTCACCCTTTCTTTCATTGTTCTCTTCGTGAAATGAGAATATATTTGGGGACTTAGCCGGAGAAGCGGAGTGATGGTCAGAGAGGATAACATTAGTAGTCCTCACTATTCGTGAAATAGTATGATAATAATTATAATGAGGACTCCTTTTGAGTTTGTATAATCTATAGTAGATAATATTTGTATTCAAACTCACGATTTATGTTTGTCAGATTATACATTTACAGTTGTATTAATAAGTTGTATTTGAATTTGTACCATGTATCTGGCACCCAAGATGGGTGATGTATACCTAATTTTTGGGGGCCATGGCGGTTAGTATCAAAGCTTAGGATATGATCCTGCTAAGATGTGAGACTAGAACTAGAAGGGGGAGAGACGGGGAATTCTTCGCTAGTTTAACCTACTTAAATTTATTTTGTATTTAAATTGGTTGGTCGAGTTTAGAGATATTATGTTACATGTCAATTAACCTTTGTTTTGTGGCGCGAGATTGAAAATGACATCCGAAAATGTTGAGAATAGCAATGGAGCACAAGAGACCGTTGAGTCTCCACATATCAATAATCGGAGAATGTGCATCGTGAAGGCGATAATCCTCACGCAAAACAACAACACCGACCAAATGATGAATGATGGATTGTTCGGAGGCTTTATGTAATTCATGCAACAAAGAAAGTAGAGCGGCTCTGTCCAAAATGTAGGTGAAAACACTGGAAACTCTCGGGCGGTCACCGCTAAACAGTTCAAGGAGCTGGGACCACCGGAGTTTAAGGGAGAGCCAAAACCACTTATGGCGGAAGCATTGATAAAGCAGATCACCTAGATATTTGATGTCTTGGGATGCTCCGAGGAGTAAAAGGTTCCCCTTGCCACCTTTATGTTGCGCGGAGAGGCAGATTACTGGTGGGAATCGGTAAAACGTACTCAACTTGCCGTACTGAAGATGTCTTGGGAGAAGTTTCAAGAGCTGTTCAATGACAAATACTTTCCCAAAAGTATTCGTCACATGAAGGAGGTGGAGTTTATCAAATTGGAGCAAAACAATATGACTGTGTCGCGATACGAGGCAAAATTTACGGAGTTATCCTGGTTTGCGTCCCACTTGGTGGATAATGAAGAGAGAATGACGCGAATATTTTTAAGAGGTTTGAAGCTGGAGATACGTCAACATCTTATTTCTCATAAACTTTGTTTGTATTCAGATGTTGTAAATAGGGCTCAGTTGGTGGAACGCAATAACGAGTCAACGCAACCAAAAGAGAAGCGGTAAGCAAAATGATAATACCAAAGGAGAGCAATCATCGAGCGGTGAGTGACAACAAGCGGAGGAATCAACAGCCGAAATGATAACCACGGTGGTAATCGTACAAAATAATAAGAATGGACATTTCAAGAAGAGGAGATTTAATAATGATGGAAAGACGTCAAACACCAAAGACCCGTTGTTAAGGAAGGAGAAAGACCACCTATCATATGCTTCAAATACGGAGGGAGGACACCCTCGCCTAAATTGCGCGATGCCGTCCAAAGCATGTTATAATTATGGAAGAGAAGGTCACTTAGCCCGATTTTGTCGCTCAATCAAGACAAATTCAAACTAGGATGGAGGTACCAAAGGTCGCCCAAGAAAAGTCAAAGCCGGTAGTGCAAGGAAGCGTTTGTTGTGACCTCCTGAAAGCAAGGAACCCGAATGAGGTCATCACGGGTAAGCTTATCATAAATTCTAAATAAGTCTACACTTTATTTGATATACCGGTTACGCCCATTCTTTTTATTTCTCCTACTTGCGCCAACGATTAAATTTGACTCAGGAGAAATTAGACTTTGACTTATCTGTGGAAACTCGGTTGGGAGAAACCTTCATTACATCCATTGTTTATAAGTCTTGTTTGGTTCAAGTTGGTACCCAAACATTACACCGTCGATCTTATTGCATTAAAAATACTTGCATTTGATGTAATTCTAGGGATTGATTGGTTAACTACTCATCATGCAAAAATTGATTATTTTCGTAAGGTTGTTAGCTTTCATATACCTAATCGACCTATTATGTAATTCAAGCAACCAAACCATTAAAATCAATCACCGTCATCTCAAGCCATAAAGCTATTCGTTTATTGAAAAACGGATGTCAAGCTTTCTTAGCTCATGTCACGATCTAAACAAAAATACGCCGCTTTTGAATAATATTTCTATTGTTAATGAATTTCCGACGTATTCCCTCAAGAACTTCCCGCCTACCCCGTAGCGTGAAATTGAATTTTGTATCGACCTTCGAACCCGATATAAAACCCATTTCTAAATCCCCATATCGAATGGCTCTATTGAACTTCGTGGAGTTAAAAACTCAACTGCAGGAATTGTTAGACATTGGCTTTATTTCGTCCAAGTACTTATCCTTGGGGTTCTCTGCTCTATTCGTGAAGAAGAAAGATGGGAGTATGCGACTTTTGTATTGATTATCGGAATTGAATCATGTCACCATCAAAAATAGTACCCATTCGCCACGTATTGATGACCCGTTTGACCGATTGCAAGGAGACAACTTCTTTTCAAAGATTGATCTTCGTTCCGGATATCACCAATTGAAGATTAGAACCGATGACATTCCAAAGATGGCTTTCGTAACTCAAGACAGCATTATGAATTCTAGTCATGTCCTTTGGATTGACTAATGCTCCCCGCCGCCTTCATGGATATGATGAACCGAGTATTCAAGGAATATTTGGATCACTTTGTTGTCGTCTTTATTGATGACATCCTCATATATTCCAAAACCCGTGAAGATCATGAGAAACACTTGAGGCTGATACTCCAAAAGCTTCGTGAATATAAGCTTTATGCCAAGTTGAAGAAATGCGAGTTCTGGTTTGAGGAAGTATCATTCCTTGGGCACGTGGTATCAAGTTATGGAATATCTGTTAACCCAGCAAAGATTGAAGCTATTCAAAGCTGGGAGCAACCTAAATCAGTGACCGAAGTACATAGCTTTCTCGGCTTAGCTGGTTATTATCGGAGATTCGTAGAAGGGTTTTCTCGAATCGATACTCCACTAACTCAGCTGACTCAGAAAGATACAAAGTTCGGTTGGAGCGAGGAATGTGAGAAGAGTTTTCAAGAACTTAAGAGGAGACTCATTTCAAAGACCTGCTCGGCAATACCATCCGGTTCGGAGGATTTGTCATCTACATGTTGATGCTTCGGCAAAGGGTTAGGATGTGTTCTCATGCAACACGGGAAAGTCATAGTTTACGCCTCACTTAAAACTCAAAGAATATAGAGAGGAATTATCCTACTCATGATCTAGAGTTGGCAGTTGTTGTCTTCGCACTAAAGATTTGGAGGCATTACTTGTATGGGGAGAAAGTGGAGATCTTTACGGATCATAAAAGCCTCAAATATTTCTTCTTCACTCAAAAGGAACTCAACACGCGACAACGACGTTGGCTTGAATCATTGAAAGATTATGATCATACTATCCAATACCATCCGGAGAAAGCGAACATGGTAGTGACATCGTTGAGTAGAAGATCATACGCGGCATGAAAGTGCAATATTGTCAACGCAAAGGCCCATTTTGTATGACTTGCAAAGGATGAAGATAGAGATAAAGACTCCGTGGACCCACGTGATGATGGCAAATATACGAGTAGAATCGACTTTAATTGATAAAATTAAAGTCGCTTTCAAGATTACGATCCTGAATCCGGGATGCGCGTATGAGGAAGAAAGTGCAAGAAGGTGCGATGCGTCGAAAGCAAGAATCGATGAAGAAGGAATACTTCGAGTCAACTCTGGACTTTGTGTTCCTAACGACCGATTTAAAGTATAAAATTATGATGGAGGCGACAACACAATCGCTTTGTAATCCATTCGGGAGTACCAAAATGTATCATGATCTTGACATACATTTTGGTGGGGCAATATGAAGAGAGAGATAGCGTTGTTTATCTCAAGGTGTCTAACGTGTCAATGAGTCAAGGCGGAGCATCAAGTACCAAAAGGTCCATTGCAACCACTTGAAATTCCAGAATGGAAGTGGGAGCACATTACCATAGATTTCATTACTGGTCTTCCCAAAGTTTCTCAAGGCATAGATGCGATTTGGGTCATTGTTGATAGATTAACCAAGTCTGCTCATTTCTTACCGATACGAGAAACTTATACACTTGAACGTCTTGCTCGTATGTACATAAACGAGGTTGTAAGATTGCACGGTATGCCAGTATCCATAGTTTCTGATCGAGACCCAAGATTCACTTCGCGATTTTGGGTTAGTTTTTCAAAAAGCTATGGGCACAGATTTACGATTTAGCTCGGGACTATTCAAACTCTTGAAAATCTATTAAGACTCTGTGTCCTTGATTTCAAGGGAAGTTGGGACAAGTTCTTACCATTGGTGGAGTTTTCCTACAACAACAGTTATCAAGCAAGTATTAACATGGCTCCATTCAAAGCGTTGTATGGAAGAAAGTGTCGTTCTCCAGTATGCTAGGATGAGGTGGGTGAAGCAACGTTGTTGGGACCAGAGTTGGTACGTATGACTACGGAAAAGATTCAAACCATCCGACAACGTATAAAAACCTCACAAGATCCACAAAAGAGTTATGCCGATCTTCATCGAAAGGACGTGGAATTCGATATAGGAGATCATGTGTTGTTACGTGTTGCTCCATGGAAAGGAGTTACGAGATTTGGAAAGAGAGGAAAGCTCAATCCCTCGATTCATCGGCCCATTTTAATCCTTGATCGAGTAGGAATCGTGGGCTATAGACTCGCTTTTACCGCCAAGTATGTCTCGTGTTCATAACGCTTTTCACATATCCATGTTACATAAATATGTGGAAGACCCGAACCACATTATCGAGTTGGAACCAGGACGAAATAAGCGGAAGATTTGATGTATGAAGAGGTTCTGTTCAAATCTTGGATAAGAAGGAACATATTCTACGCACCAAGGTTATACCTCAAGTCAAAGTTTTGTGGAGAAACCACGATTTTGAGGAAATGACTTGGGAGTTAGAATCAAATGAAATCAAGGTATCCTTACCTCTTCGACATACAGTATCGCACCTAATTTCGAGGGCTTAAATTTCATAAGAAGGAGATTGTAAAATCCCAACTTTTTGAATAAAGATGAATTTTCTATAAATATTATTTTTGAATATTATAGAGTGAAATTGATATAATATTTGTGGGTAATATTTATAAATTTTGCAAAATCTGTGAAGTTGTTATATAATATTCGATTAATCTGGGAATATTCGTTTTAACAGGAATATTAAGACAACTAAGACAATCATTGGTGGACCCTACAACGGAATTATCATCGGATCGAGAAAACGAAAAAAATACTTTATGAAAATAACGGCGGAAGTTTTATCGTTAGCTGTTGAAACACGGTGTGTTAAAAGTACAAGAATACACGTGGTTGCATAAGTAGCACACAAGATTGATTATTGATGCTTACGTGATAAGTCACTTTGTTTTGTTGGTATTATTAATGTAATAATACAGAAAATCTTTTATATAAAAAGAATACTTTTATAAAGTTATTCTATAAATAGAATATATTATATTCTATTATACATAGTGTCAGTATAATGTCTGCATAGTGTTTTGCATAGTAAAATCTTTTTATATAAAATGTAATACTTTTATAAAGCTATCTGCTTTTATTAGACAATAATTAAAATATATTATATTTTATTACGCATAGTGTTTCGTAGATAAAGGCATGATAAAGTGTTTGCGTAGTAAAATCTTTTATAAAGTTATTCGTTTTATTAGATTATAAATAAAATATATTATATTTTATTTAAAAGATTTTGCTTTAAATATGGTCCGTCGATTAAAGTAAATCAATCTGACCGTTCATGAATTAGTTACTATACGGTCCATTTTCTATAAATAGAAGCTCATTCCTTCATTATTTTCTTATTTAATTCTTTGAAACTCTAGAGAGAGAAAATTATAGAGAAAGAATAAAAGATTTTTGCTACTTAACTACTCTTATATTCAGGTTCTTTTTACGGTAAGGGTGTTATTCTTTCTTATTCATGAAGAGAACTGTTGTTATTCCATCGCTTATTATTTCGTTGGAATAATCGAAAGTAGTATGCATACAAGCCAATCATGTTTGATGATAAAGATATGTGGCGACCCCAAAATAGGTCCATTCCATCCAACCCATTCGAGTCGCCAAATACATGGTATGTAAAGCAACTACAACTTTATTATCACAACAATAAAAGCGTGAGTTTAAATACAAATATTATCTTCTAGACAATATTTATACTCAAATAAATCCTCATCACATTTATTGATACATTATTTTACAATAATGGTGAGGACTACTAAACAACTCTCTCTAGAACCTTCATTCCATACCCCGACTAAGACTCGCTACATTCTCGCCTCCCGAGAAGAAAAATGGAACAACAAGGAAAAGGGTGAGCTCAACTAGCCCAAAGAAAGAATGTTATGACTAAGATAATATACAACAAATTATCGTTAGTCTCCAACATGGAAAAATCGATAGAATACAATAGACAACAAGTTTCGGATCAATATTCGCAATTGAAATAATAATTCATAGAAGAGTTACGTAGAGAATGAAATCTACTATAATCTATGAATTTAAAATCCATCATCAATATTTTATCCTGTAACATCAATCAATATTCATCTCAAATCAAATATTCATCTTTGCACTACAGGCCAAAGATATTCATCAATCGGTCATGTTCATCTCAACACCTGTTCATCTTTGCACTAAAGGCCAAAGATATTCATCAGTCGGTCATGTTCATTTAAACACCTGCTCATCTTTGCACTACAGGCCAAAGATATTCTTCAGAAATCATTCATCTTTGCACTACAGGCCAAAGATATTCAATAATATCATCATTTAAGACTGAGGATGATGAAAAATATTTTTAAAGAACGAATCCAGTGAAACAAAATGACAAGGATTAAGGATTAAGGATTCGTACTTTGTTTTATCCATGTCCAACAATACCTCAAAAATAATCATAGTGGTGTAAAATTCAAGAATGATCAAAACATGGATACAATCAAAGCTAGTATCCAGAATAGATATTTTAGATGAAAAAAAGAAAATTTTCATTTCTCGGTGAATAGTAAGTCAGAAGTGAATAGTCAGATCACGTGAATAAGTCAGATATCGTGAATAGTAACTCGACATGAAAAAGTTCCAAATTTGATAAAAGTTTCAACCAATATTTCAAAGATAATGATATTCAAGAAATAATATCATCCGAGAAGAAAATAACATCCCTTACCTCAAAGAATCAAGATTTCCGGAAGGAAAGGCTTAGGAAGTGATCTTTGAATGAAACTTATCTTGAACAAAGAACTCTCAAAGTATCTAAATACTCACAAAATACGCTCAATAATATAGAGAGAAAGAGAGAAAACTTTGTTTCGGTGTGATTTTCAATTCTAACTTAGCCCTCTATTTATAGAAAATGTTAGCCCAATCAAGCAGACTTGACTCGCTACTGATGGCTTTTCGCTACTATTGCCACCCACCACATTTGAAATAAAATTCAGCACATTTTTCACCAACCACAAGTGGGGCCCACTCAATTCTAGAATTTTCCACCAAAATCAATTATAACCCTAATTTCCTAATCAGACACCTCTTAAAATTCACAACAAATCATTCGTGTATTTTTAACGGTTCAAAATTTGTGGACATATACTCAACTTATATATGTATAACATATCCAAAAATTACAACGATCCAACTATCGGATTAAAAATTATAACCCCATAATATATCTCAAAACCCTCGATTTGATTTTTAATACCTCCAATCCGATAAAATACCGATAAAACATCTCAAAGATTAATTCCTTCATTAATAACCACATAAATAAATCCATCATTTATATTCATATAAAATAAATATTTCCTTATCATATGAATCAATAATTAATTATTCACAAATAATATTACGTAATCACAATTATGACAACCAGTCGTCCTCAGAAAGAGGGCTTTCAATAAGGATTTCTCATCTTGGCGCCTTAATTAGGTGACCAAACCTCTCCTTAGATGAGAACTTTCTAGACATTGCCAATAATGTTATCTAATAATATTATTCAAATAATATGAATTATTGATCCGATAATGGAAATATCGTGCAATGACAATTATTGAAACAAAGAATAATATAAAATACCAACGCAAGCAATTATTGAATCAATAAAATAAACTATTGAACAAAGAACTCATGTAACAATTATTGAGTAGTGCCATCTTACGTAAGGATCAATAATTCAACAACATCATGTAATACTGGCGGTAAAGCTCTTGTGGAACCACGCCAGACATTCAGATTTTAACCAACGGGTATTCCAACGATCTTAATTGCAGAATAACTACTACCAAATTATTTATAACCACCCAAACTTTGTCGCTTTCCTCATCCAATCGCTTTCAGTTATGGGCCCACACACGGTCGCTACCGTCAGCATTTAATATTCCCGACAAAGACATTTAATATTCCCCGACCAAACTAATATTCCCCGACAAAAATGAATATTTTATAACCACTGCTTATTTTGAAATATTTGCGTATTTAACCCTTAACTATCCACATTAATCAAATCAACCCTTACTATTTCAAGATAATAAATAAAGGAAATTCCTTTTTATTTAAAAAATTTTCGGTCTCTACAACCTCCCTCCTTATGAAATTTCGTCCTCGAAATTGACGCGACGCACTGGTGTGTTTTGAAAAGGTAAAGATACCTCGCTTTCATTTTCGTTTCCAACTCCCCAGTCATTTCTCTATAGCATGATTCCTCCACAAAACTTTAACTTGTGGTATGACCTTTCTTGGCGTAGGACATGCTCCTTCCTATCCAAGATCTTGATGTACCTCCTGCACGTTAAGTCTCTATGGCTATCTCGTGGGATTTCTAACTCAATAACTTGGTTCGGGTCTTTCACATATTTACGAAGTACAGATATGTGAAACACATTATGAACACGAGACATACTCGGAGGTAACGCAAGTCTATAGGCTACATTTCCTACTCGATCGAGAATTTCAAATGGATTAATAAATCGAAGGTTTGAGCTTTCCTCACCTCACCGATTCTCGCTTTTAAAATAACAACTTCTTGACCTCCTTCTTCAAATTCATCACTCCGGTGTAGCTTGATAAACTTTAACTTTATCGATTAAAGTCGATTATACTCAGATATCATTACGCATCAGATATCATCACGTGGGTACCTAGAGTTTTCATCTCCATCTCTATTATTTGTATATTATACTGAAATTAGTCTTTGACAACATCATACTTCGTCTTCAGATACGATCTTCTACTCAACACGCCGCCTACCACGTTCGCTTTTCCAGGATGGCATGGGTCGGAACATGTCTTTGAAATGAGTCTCTTCTTGAGTTCTTGAAGCTCTTCCCACATTCCTCGCTCCATTTGAATTTTGTATCTCTATGAGTCAACTACGTTAATGGAATAGCGATTCGAGAATATCCTTCAACAAATCTCGATAATAACCAACTAAACCTAGAAAGCTACGTATTTCGATTATCGACTTAGAGTTCTTCTCAATCGTGACTCATATCCCAATCTTGGATAAGACGTCACAATGACACCTATCGATTTACTATCGCGACGAATATGACGTCCCTTACAGAGAGTCTCGCAGGTGAATTCCACAAAGGAAGTCACAAGATAAAGGCTCATGTACCAAATTCTATAGTTAAATTTTTAACTCCTCGAAGTTCAATAGAGCCATTCGATATGAGATTTTAGAAATGAGTTTTGTCATGGGTTCAAAGTCGATACAAAATTTAATATCATCTTTGGGAGTAAGCAAGAAATTCTTCAGAAATACATCAGAAAATCAATAACAACAAGAATATTATTCAAATCGACGCGTGTCTTTATTCAAATCCATAACATGGACTAAGAAATCTTGACATCCGAAATAAACGAATGACTTCATGGCTTGATATGAAAATGTTTGACTACAATGGTTTGACTGCTTGAGTTGAATAACGGAGTTGCTTAGGAATATGAAAACTAACAACCTTACAAAAGCAATCAATTTGGCATTGATGAGTAGTTAACCTTAAAATCACATCAAAAGCAAATATCTCTATAGAAATAAGGTTAACAGGTGTAATGTGATAAAGTGCCAACCCTGAATCAAGCAAGATTTTTAAACAACGGATGTAATGAAAGTTTCTCCCTAATGGAGTCTCCGCGAGATAAGTCAAAGTTTAATTTCTCCGTAGTCAAGTTCAAACGTTGAGCGCAAGTAAGAGAGATAAAAGAATGGGTAGAACCAATATCTAGTAAGGTATATACTTCGCAAGAATTTATAATTAACTAACTTGGTGCTAACCGTTCGGGTTCCTCGTATTTTAACCTGGTCACGACAAACGCTTCTTCCAAGAACCGTTGACTTTGACTTTTTCGGGACATCCTTTTGAGTCACCATTCATTTGGATCGGTTTCGATATCGCATAATCTCGAGCGATATGTCCTTCTTTTCCACAATTATAACATACCTTAAACTGTTGTGGGCGGTTTGCCAATGATATGTCCTCTTTCCCCGCATTTTGTAACATACAACCGATGGTGGTCTTTCTCCTCCTTGGAACCGGTTGCCACTTGCCGATGTCTTCACATGGTCGTTGTTGAATCTCTCTTTTTAAAATCTCTTCCCAACTCGCTTTTCTATTTTCATGGCCACGATTACCACCCGAGTGGTTACCACCTTTGTCCGTATTCTTCTTTCTCCACGGTTATCGTTATTCGATGACTACTATCTTTGGTATGATCCTCGGTTATGGTCCCTCGGTTGAACGTACTTCGTTATCTCATTTCTAACAATTGAGCCTGCTTACAACATCTCGAAGAGAGAAAATTTATGAGAAATGAGATCTCGACGTATCTTGGGTTTCAAACCTCTCGTAAACATCCGCGCCATAATCGCTCCTCATTCTCCACCAAATGAGGTGAAAACCGATAACTCCGCAAACTTCGCCAGATCTTTGGGACACAATCATGTTATTCGCCCAATCTAATAAACTCCACTTCCTTCATACGACGAATACTTTCGTGGAAGTACTTGTCATTGAACTATTCTCAAACGTCTCCCACATACGCCGAAGTGCAAATGAATGGGTACGCTTCACGATTCCACCGAAGAATCGCTTCGCCACGGAACATAAAAGTAGCGAATGGAACTTTCTTTCTTCGCGCATCCCAAGACATCGAATATCTTGGTAATTTGCTTGACCCATGTTTCCGCCATGATCGGATCTGGCTTTCCCCAGAATTCTGGTGGTCCCAACTCTTTGAACTGCTTGGTTGTGACCACCCGTGAATTGCTATCATCTCCTCCTCAGTATTTTGAACACGAGTCTCCCTCGTCGATTTTGCATGAAGCGCAAAAAGCTTCTAAACATCCCCTCGCTCATCATCTCGCTTTCAATGGTGTTGTTCGCGGGGAGGAACATTGCCACTCTGTTACACGTTCTCCTCGTTGTTAAGACAGCATCTCCACGGTGGGCCTCATTTACACCACTATTAATATTCTCAATCGACATTCTCACCATTGTCATAAAACAAGGGTTAATTAAATAAATTAATAAATCACATAATACCCCTATATTATGACCAACCAACAATAAGCTTAGGTAGGACACACTAAAGAAAGGATTTACTCGCCTCTCCCTCCTAGTTCTATTCCCGATCTCGCCAGAGATCATATCCCTAAGCTCGATATTAACCGTGGCGACCCCAAAATAGGTCCATTCCATCCAACCCATTCTCGAGTCGCCAAATACATGGTATGTAAATAGCTACAACTTTATTATCACAACAATAAATCTGTGAGTTTAAATACAAATATTATCTTCTAGACAATATTTATACTCAAATAAATCCTCATCACATTTATTGATACATTATTTTACAATAATGGTGAGGACTACTAAACAACTCTCTCTAGAACCTTCATTCCATACCCAGAACTAGTACTGCTTACATTCTCGCCTCCCGAGAAGAAAAATGGAACAACAAGGAAAAGGGTGAGCTCAACTAGCCCAAAGAAGAATGTTATGACTAAGATAATATACAACAAATTATCGTTAGTCTCCAACAGGAAAAATCGATGAATACAATAGACAACAAGTTTCGGATCAATATTCATGGCGGAAATAATAATTCATAGAAGAGTTACGTAGAGAATGAAATCTACTATAATCTATGAATTTAACGATCCATCATCAATATTTTATCCTCTGTAACATCAATCAATATTCATCTCAAATCAAATATTCATCTTTGCACTACTGTGCCAAAGATATTCATCAATCGGTCATGTTCATCTCAACACTGCTCATCTTTGCACTAAAGGCCAAAGATATTCATCAATCGGTCATGTTCATCTCAACACTGTTCATCTTTGCACTAAAGGCCAAAGATATTCATCATCGGTCATGTTCATTTAAAACCGCTTCATCTTTGCACTACGTGCCAAAGATATTCTTTGAAATCATTCATCTTTGCACTACTGAGCCAAAGATATTCAATAATATCATCATTTAAGATCGAGGATGATGAAAATATTTTTAAAGAACGAATCCGGTGAAACAAAATGACAAGGATTAAGGATTAAGGATTCAGTACTTTGTTTTATCCATGTCCAACAATACCTCAAAAATAATCATAGTGGTGTAAAATTCAAGAATGATCAAAACATGGATACAATCAAAGCTAAGATCCGAATAGATATTTTAGATGAAAAGAAAAATTTTCATTTCTCTGAATGAATAGTCAGATTCGTGAATAAAGTGTCAGTATACGTGAATAAAGTCAGTATACGTGAATAGTAACTCGACATGAAAAAGTTCCAAATTTGATAAAAAGTTTCAACCAATATTTCAAAGATAATGATATCAAGAAATAATATCATCATCGAGAAGAAAATAACATCCCTTACCTCAAAGAATCAAGACTTGGAAGGAAAGGTCTCAAGTGATGTTGAATGAAACTCATCTTGAAGCAAAGAACTCTCAAAGTATCTAAATACTCACAAAATACGCTCAATAATATAGAGAGAAAGAGAAAACTTTGTTTCGGTGTGATTTTCAATTCTAACTTAGCCTCTATTTATAGGAAAATGTTAGCCCACCAAAGCAGACTTCGACTCGCTACACGATGGCTTTACTCGCTACTATTGCCACCCACCACATTTGAAATAAAATTCAGCACATTTTTTCACCAACCACAAGTGGGGCCCACTCAATTCTAGAATTTTCCACCAAAATCAATTATAACCCTAATTTAGAATCGGACACCTCTTAAAATTCACAACAAATCATTCGTGCATTTTAACGGTTCAAAATTTGTGGACATATACTCAACTTATATATGTATAACATATCCAAAAATTACAACGATCCAACGGTCGGATTAAAATTATAACCCCCGCAATATATCTCAAAACCCCGATTTGATTTTTAATACCTCCAATCCGATAAAATACCGATAAAACATCTCAAAGATTAATTCCTTCATTAATAACCACATAAATAAATCCATCATTTATATTCATATAAAATAAATATTTCCTTATCATATGAATCAATAATTAATTATTCACAAATAATATTACGAGAATCACAATTATGACAACCAGTCGCTCTCAGAAAGAGGGGCTTTCAATAAGGATTTCTCCCTTACTGGCGCCGCAATTAGGTGACCAAACCTCTCCTTAGATGTAACTTTCTAGACATTGCCAATAATGTTATCTAATAATATTATTCAAATAATATGAATTATTGATCCGATAATGGGAATAATGTAATGAATGACAATTATTGAAACAAAGAATAATATAAAATACCAACGCAAAGAATTATTGAATCAATAAAATAAACTATTGAACAAGAATCATCGTAACAATTATTGAGTAAAGTGCCATCTTACGTAAGGATCAATAATTCAACAATCGCGTGCAATACCGTGTGCTTCATCGTGGAACCACGCCAGACATCGTATTTTAAACCACCGGGTATTCCAACGGCCTTTAACTTGAATAACTACGCCAATTATTTATAACCACCCAAACTTTGTCGCTTTCCTCATCATCCGCTTTTAGTTATGGGGCCACACATGGTCGCTACCGTCGCACGAATATTCCACGACCAAACGAATATTCCCCGACAAAATGAATATTTTATAACCACTTGCTTATTTTGAAATATTTATGTATTTAACCCTTAACTATCCACATTAATCAAATCAACCCTTAATATTTCAAGATAATAAATAAAGGAAATTCCTTTTTATTTAAAAAATTTCGGTCTTACAACCTCCCTCCTTATGAAATTTCGTCCTCGAAATTGGACGACGATACTGGTGTTTGAAAAGGTAAAGATACCTCGCTTTCATTTTCGTTTCCAACTCCTGTGTCATTTCCTCTATAGCATGATTCCTCCACAAAACTTTAACTTGTGGTATGACCTTTTTGGCGTGGGGACATGCTCCTTCCTATCCAAGATCTCGTGAAGTACCTCCTCATACGTTAAGTCTTGGCTATCTCGTCCTGGGTTCTAACTCAATAACTTGGTTCGGGTCTTTCACATATTTACGAAGTACAGATATGTGAAACACATTATGAACACGAGACATACTCGGAGGTAACGCAAGTCTATAGGCTACATTTCCTACTCGATCGAGAATTTCAAATGGATTAATAAATCGAAGGTTTGAGCTTTCCTCACCTCACCGATTCTCGCTTTTAAAATAACAACTTCTTGCACCTCCTTCTTCAAATTCATCACCCGGTGTGTAGTAAGAATACGACTTTAACTTTATCGATTAAAGTCGATTATACTCAGTATATCATTACGTACATCAGATATCATCACGTGGGTACCTAGAGTTTTCATCTCCATCTCTATTATTTGTATATTATCTGAAATTAGTCTTTGACAACATCGTACTCGTACTTGTATACGATCTTCTACTCAACACGCCGCCTACCACGTTCGCTTTTCCAGGATGGCATGGTCGTAACATGTCTTTGAAATGAGTCTCTTCTTGAGTTCTTCAAGCTCTTCCCACATTCCTTGCTCCATTTGAATTTTGTATCTCTATGAGTCATTACCACGTTAATGGAATAGCGATTCGAGAATATCCTTCAACAAATCTCCGATAATAACCAACTAAACCTGAAAAGCTACGTATTTCGATTCATCGACTTAGGTTGCTCTCTCAACCGCGACTCATATCCCAATCTTGGATAAGACGTCACAATGACACCTATCGCTTTACTATCGCATCGAATATGACGTCCCTTACAGAGAGTCTCGCTTAGGTGAATTCCAAAGGAAGTCACAAGATAAAGGCTCATGTACCAAATTTATAGTTAAATTTTTAACTCGAAGTTCAATAGAGCCATTCGATATGAGATTTTAGAAATGAGTTTTAGACTAGGGTTCAAAGTCGATACAAAATTTAATATCGATCTTTGGGAGTAAGCCAAGAAATTCTTCAGAAATACATCGTGAAAAATCAATAACAACAAGAATATTATTCAAATCGACGCGTGTCTTTATTCAAATCCATAACATGGACTAAGAAATCTTGACATCCGAAATAAACGAATGACTTCATGGCTTGATATGAAAATGTTTGACTACAATGGTTTGATATGTATATTGATATGTGTTTAGAACAATTTAATTGGGCATAATTTAATTGTATAAAATTTAAAAAAAAAACAAAAACAAAAAAAAAACAAAAAAACGTGAACTCTTGATTTCCGTGCCCACAGATTCGGTCAAATTTTTTACCAATTCGGAAGTGCAGGCCACGCAACAAAAAAAAAAAAAAAAAAACAAGTTCGCCACGCGTTTAGAAAATTAATTACAGAAGCTTGGAGTGGTCAACTAAATAAACCTACCGCATAATTTTTTTTTTTTTTGAATGTAATTATATATATATATTATATGTATAAATATGAGCATGATGCACATTAAATCATGGAATAAAAAGTAAGTAGGCGGCGCACGGAATTTTAAAAAATTAAGGAATGGTTATATATATATATATTCTTAATTATTATATAATTAAAATAAAAAGTTTATTTTAATTTTAAAATAAAAGGTTTATTTTAATATTAAAATATAAAGTTTTATTTTAATTTTAATAATTTTATAATTAAAATAAAAAGGGTTTATTTTAATCTTAAAATAAAAGTTTATTTTAATATTAAAATAAAATATTTATTTTAATTTTAAAATTAGAATTTCATGCTAACTAATTAGAGTTGGAATTGGATTCCATAATAACTAATTAGAGTTGAAATTGGATTTTATTTTTCCTTAAATAAAAGAGTTTATTTAAATATGGAACAAGATTTCATATTATTCAAAATAAAGGAGTTTATTTGTGAATGAGAAAGTTAAAAGTGTTTCTTAAATAAAGGAGTTTATTTAAATATGAAATAAGATTTCATATTATTCAAAATAAAGGAGTTTATTTGTGAAATAGGAAAAGAAAATCCAAAGTGTTTCCTTTAATAAATTTTTTTTTTTACATGGAATTGGATTCCATAATTAATTAAAATAAAAGAGTTTATTTTAATTAGAGATTTTTTTTTATTACATGGAATTGGATTCCATAATTAATTAAAATAAAGGAGTTTATTTTGATTAAAATAAAATAGTTTATTTTATTCAAAATAGGATAAATTAAAATAAAATAGTTTTATTTTGATTTAAATTTGGATTAAAATAAAGGAGTTTATTTTGATTCAAAATAGATTTTATACTAACTAATTTTTGCCCATTAAATGATATCAATATATATATTAAATGTTTATTATTCATAAGATGAATATTATTTATTGATACGTATGGTGATGTGTATGAAAATAAATGGGATTGATTATGAATTTATTGATTAAATGCGATTGGATTTTATTTTAGTTGAATGCATGAATGTATGGGTTTTGTTAAATGGGTCTCACAGATAAATGCTTCTCTAATTTTTCTTAATGTAAATTCTATCTCCTCCTATGTACTTCCCTCGATCACGATCAAGGTTTCTATTTATTAAAATAGTTATGTAATAGGAATAGTTAGAATTAATTTTTGAAAAATTAGAGATCAAGGAGCAAGGAGCGCTTTAAGACCTGGTTGTAATGGAGCCAGGGTTTAAATGTAATAGTTATATTTAAATATTATTTCTTGCACCCCTAGGGTTTGACCTTTTGGTTCACTTGGTGGCTCTAGTGAACCAAACTAGAATAAAAGTCCATAATCAATCCGGGTAGAATATAGTATTCTATATGTGCGTGCTTATACTATATATATTATATATTATGCAAACATGCTTAGCATGTTAATTAATATGACGCGTATTTATATATATATGTAATAATACGCTATTAAACAAGATGAGACAAATTAATAACAAACCCCTCAATTTTATATTAAGTCCTAAGCGTTCAAAGATATTTGGAATATCGAAGCGTTCGCCTTCTAGCATGATAAAATTAATAGAGTATTAAATATTTAATATGAGTTTGTTGTGTCACCACAAGGCAAGTATTAAGTATTTAAGATGTTAATTTATCACATTTGATGCTTATAAAGAAAATTGAACAATATTGTTTTGTTGTGTCACCACAAGGATGATATTTTTCTTTTTGAATATATGGAGTGCTAGGTTGGACTTAACTTGGATAATTTTGATTCTGGATGTGCCACCACTGATCAAAATAATCTAAGAGGCAAAATACAAGGAGTTGATAGTTGATGTAATTGACAAAAGTTGTCTACCTATTTATTTATATATAGTTTGTTGTGTCACCACAAGGCTATATACATTTGAAATGGGATCCTTATTCTCACTAAGCAAATCTTTAATTAGATTTTGCCGAACTATATAAGTGAGGGTAATATAGTTTGAAGAAGAAAATAGTGGGAGATACCAATTTAAAACAAGACCTAATTTATTTTGGTAATTAATAAAAGAATGTATGTTAAAATGTTGTTAATTACAAATTCATTTACGTAATTTTACAATGTCTAAAATTACTATCACCGCACAAGCATATTAGATGCTAAATTAATCGTAATCGAATTAAAAAGATTGGTTAAGGAATTTGAGAATAGTTCTCATAATGAAAAGTTATCTTATGTCCTTAATACGCTTTATCCCTGCAAGAATGGTTGCAGCATAATGCCTCGAGGAAGACATTGCTACTTTTAGAAAGTGGCAAAGATGATGCATGATTGGCTCAATGCATCATGCTCAGATCCACGAAGAACGAGCTTCAACACAAGATGAAACTATGGATACTCCTACTTATATTCCCGCACATCAAGTAGTTGATGGTGAGGAAAGTAGGACCGATAGATATCGAGATATCTAAGGAGCTCTTCCGATCTAGAACGGCCAACGGCACTATATAAAGCAGCATAAAAAGTTCTTAATATAATCAATTTGATTGATCAATTAGACAACTAGTTTTGTCATGGATGGAGAAGTTGAGCCAAGATTTGATCTTCGCACTCACTCCAGGACTCCTTTCACAATTGTTGTGAATTTTCATATAAACAAGCTAGATATCGACTTTCACGATTTGGCTTAACATGTTGAAAAATGTTGAGAGTCACTTTCCAACCAAGAAAAACCAAGTCTTCTTGGTAGGGGCCAAAGGATCTTCCGAAAAGAAGAACGATTCAAAGAAGGTAAATAGAAAGGCATAAACAAAGGATAATAAGAACAAAAAGCCGACACGGATAAAGAAAGAAGTTTGCTTCCACCGCAATAAGCTCGACATTGGAAAGAAAGCGCAAGAAGCATCTTGCAGAGGCTAACCAAAGAAGCTTAGTGAAGTTTTGGTTCATAATACGCTTTTTTGTTCATGATTGAAATAAATTTTTCTTTAAGTCAAGGTTCTACTTTGGGTATTGGATACCGACTTTGGTTATCATAAATATAGATTTATGAAAGGACCAAACAGTAGAAAGCTAAACAAATATAAGTAATCCTATGTGTGGAAAATGAAGCAAAGGTTCTTTGCATTAGCCATAGAAACTTATAGTTTAGAATGCTACGGCAAATCTATTAAGTCAATAAGTTGTTATTGTATTCTAGTTCTCGTTGAAAAACATTATTTCCATTTTATTGTTGGACAATGAAATCTTTGGTATTATAATTAAGAACAATTGTTGTTCTATTTATAATAATAATGTTTTGTATAGAATGGAATATTACTTAATAAATTTTATATACTTGACTTACATGAAAATAATTTTGCATATTGAACAAATTAGTATAAGAAAAGGAGATGATCATTCAAAGAGTTGAATATGTGTATTTCTTTGAAATACAAGTGTGAATTATTTGAAAGGTTCAAAGAATTCAAAATGAAACAAATTGGCAAAGTATTAAGATTCTTTGATTAGATCGAGGAATAAATACTTGTCTTGATAAGTTTCTAGATCATCTCAAATAGTTTTCTCATAATGGACACATCCCGATATGCAATAATTGATTGATGTATCCGAATGAAAAATCGTACCTTGTTGGACACGTAGTGCGGTCCATAATGATTTTCTTGACATTTCGGTATCCTTCAGGATCATGTCCTAGAAATGGCTACATATCTACGGAAAAGGTAACCTCAAAATCCATTTCAAGACTCCATAAAAGTTATGGGCCGGGGAGGATTCCTAATCTTAAGTATGTTAAGATAAAGGGTTGTCAACTTATGTGAAAAGGTTTCAAAGGATAAGCTTGGGACAAGATTTTATAAGTGTCGATTTGTGGGACATCCTAAAGTAAGTTTAGGGTATATGTTCTATAATTCTACTTAGCAAAAGGTGTTTGTTGCGAAACACGCTTCCTTCTAAGATAAAGGTGTTTATCATTGAAGGGTTAGTGGGAGGATAATAGATCTTGAAGAGTTCAAGAACCACAAAACACTATAAGTCGAATAAGAGGAACTCGTAGATGAACTGTATTGTACCACAACCGAATCGTAAGTCCGGATATAGACTAGAAGATACCTAGGAGGTATGGATTCATCATGGATGATGATGATGAGGTACGCATCATAGAAGATGATGATCCAGAGTTACATACGATGATGTAAGAGTTCTAGTGTGTATAAAAGGGTCAGTGGGAGCGCCGTGACATTCCTAATATTATATGTTGATATACTACGAAAAGGAATGACATACCAATGCTACAATCAGTAAAGATAAAGTTGTCTAAAAATTCCTCCACGAATGATTTGGAAGAGTATCTTAATTGGGGATAAAATCTATATAGATAGATAGAAGAGGATGCTCGACTTAACCCGAGCGATATATTCATTTGATGCTAAAGTCGTTTAGCATGGCAAACCCAAGAGATGTCTCATGTCGATGAAGAATGGAGTGTATCTCTCTTAATAGTCCCCATAGACTCCAAAGAAGAGAGATCGCATGAGTGACAATCATGTATGCAATGAAATATACGAGAGACGATGTTGATCGGTCATATATTCGAGAAGATCAACGTAAGACAAATGAATAACATCTTAAAGTTCTTAACCCAAGCACTAAGGATGTGATCATATTCATGGTGGGTCTTAATTAAAACTAGAGGGCTTAATGCACTCAAGTTTTTTCAGATGAACCAAGATTTACGTAAAAATCTACTTTAAGGTAAAGGGTTACCTTGAAAAGTGTGGTGCGATGAATTGGAAAGGTTCCAAACAAAGAAAGAGTTCTTTGGTTTAGTGATAAAGACAAAGTATATAGCTATAAATGAAGTCATAAGTTGATTGTTTGGATTAAAAGTTCATTACGAGAACTAGGAATAGTTCCTAAGTCTCATCTTGGATCTAAACATGTGTTGTGGCACTTTCATTTGATTATAAGAATCATTGAAAGATGGGAAATCACTATAGAGATAGTGGACTCTCATAAACAACATTACATATCCATTAACTAAAAGCTTATCCAACAAAGTAGGATAATCGTCACTTGCAGAGAAGAAGAGTATAAGATACCATGACGATTGGCTTTTAGTGCAAGTGGGAGATTGAAAGTAGTATGCACACAAGCCAATCATGTTTGATGATAAAACATATACTTTGTAACAATCTTATTCATTTATTAATAAAAAGTATTAATTTATTAAAGGCTTTTATTATCTACGTGATGTTTGTTTTATAATATGTGATAAACCCATAGTTTTAAGCAATGCTTTTTAGAATAATGATGATGATCATTCTAATGAGATCTAAATTCTTAGAAAGCTTAAAACTAAAATAGTTCCCAATCATTGGATTACTAAATTGGGGATTAGTGAATCCGGATAGATTGATACATACGTTAACTTGCTCGTTGGATGAGGATGATTGATCTCATGATCATTTGTGTGGAGACACTAAAAGCAAGTATGTAGGTGCTTATTAGAGAATAAGTTCACTTTGAGCGTGGCTCGCTAAGGAATACCTAATGGAGTTTTATTTGCCCTGTCGATAGGAATTCTGTAGTGATAGTAGTCAAGTAATCCTTGGACTTGAGATCATCATAGTATCTTGTGTATGATGAGTTATACTTTGACTTATTCCTTAAGACCCTTAGGGTATATCAAAGGGTATGCTTGGGTATAATAAGTTGTACATGGAGATAATGTATGATCAATAAAGAATCTACCACTTCTAATAAAAGAAGAGAAATGTCCTATGTGATTCGATAAATGACAACCCAAGTAGTCCTTGGCGGCGAATGAAATTAGAAAGAAGTTTCTAATTTGCATTATTTGGAGTTGTGCATTTAAGGATCGAAATACATATAATTAAATAAAATAAGACTTCGACAAAGTAATTCCATGTCTTATATTTAATTGGGACATTGTATGGTGGAAGGATTGAATTATGACTGATAACTATTTACTCAAAGGTTCTTTAATGATTAATGTTGAAATCTATATTATCCGGAAAGTCGTTGATCGCTTGGGAGGCTTATCCCATTGTAGAATAAATATTATTTATTTAAATAAATAAATTATTTAATTTATTTATTTAAATAAGATTAGAATTATTCTAATTGATTTATTCACAATAGGTTTAATATGGAGAACCTAAAGGGTCACACCATAAAAGGAAGAATAATTATTTAAGAAGTTAATGGCATAATCGTAATATAATATGTTAAGTATATTTAATTTAATCTATGGTGATAGAATAAATTAAATAGCTTAATAATTATTATTTAATATTTTAGAAATATTAAATATAAATTAATAAGAGGAGTCTTATTAATATTATTACAATTATTATTATTTTAATTTCTAAAAGAGTTTAGGAATTCATTTAATATAAGTACTCTCATTTATTCTTAATTGGATTAGGAAGGAAAATTAGTTAAAGGAGTTTAATTAATTATCCCTAATAAGATTAGGAGCTTAATTAATTAAATAAAACCCAATTCTTAATTGTTAAGATGGGTTGCCTTACATCTATAAATAAGAGGAGTCTTATTATGGGTGGGTATGGGTTGTTGACTTTTACAACGTAATAATTCCAATTTGTTGGAGAGTACCCTTTTTCTATAGAGATAGGAAAAACTAGGGTTTGAGCCATAACACCCATCTTCTTGAATTTTATTCTTCCTTGGTGGATCACCCTCAGAGGCCAAACATTTGGGTGGCTAACGTTGATCAAAGGAAGGAACCAAACTGGTGGATTCAAGATTGAGCGAAAGGATTTGGAGGTGAACTTGTACCTGAGGAAGCTCGATCTTCAAGGGTATGATTTATTCTTTATCTTTTCGTTTAATTAATAATTGTGCATAAAGGGTGATCCGGGTATATGGTTTGTAAAAATTTTAAACTCTGATTTTACCACGCTTCCGCTAATTTTTGCAATTTTGATTGCGTTATGAATATTACAAACCTAACAATAACCTATATACGTGATTACCACCATGACTTGGTGACATTCTTCTATTATTCCGCTTTTTACTTATTACATTTGGAATATCCACATGCATGCGTTTCTGCCGGACTGATTAAAATCTTTATTATTCATTGGAATATATCACATGTCATGCGCGTTTTCTGTGGGAATTCGGTTAAAATCTTTATTATTATTACATTGGAATATATTGTTTGATGCGTTTTCTGTAGGACTGATTAAATCTTATTAGTATTACATTTGAATAACTCGCATACATCTGCAAATACCGCATTCATGGTGATTTTGTTGTTATTCCATTCTTTATTATACATTGGAACATCCTGCAAGTGCAATTTACTTTGACTGGTTCCGTTATTTAGTATTCTATTGGAATAACACAACTCATGCACAATCCGCATGCGTGGTGATTTCTTTTGTTATTCCATTCTTTATTATACTCAGTTAGTTAAAGTTTTGACTTCTATACCCATGAAATTAGTAGAATATCCTTGATATTTCCAGTATCTTTTCATGGAGATATTCTTCGATCATTCTTGAATTTTACTCTACAAAGCCAAGATCATGTTGACAATTTGGACATTAGTAGTTCTTGGACAAATTAATTCTTGAACTTGTTTTATTGAATTCTTATATCATTGTCATCATCCTCATGTTTATATTATGTTGAAAGTCATCTGTGGTATTCTGTAGTGCATAGATGGACTTGGTATGATTATGACGAGGATTATTCGATGTAATCATGGTAAGTAATGTTACAAATGATGTGGTAAAAGTCCTCATTTGTTTCGTAGTGCATTAATGGATGATTGTTGGCATGATCATGACCATTAATGAATACACAAATATTCTTGGCCCGTAGTGCATGGATAATTGTGGTCGTGATACTAAATAATATCTTTGGTCGTGAGTGCGGGGTGATTAGATGATGTGGAATATTTATTGTCGAGTCTCGATAATACTTGATGATAAAACCTTTTAATCATAAAAGATAGTAGATTTTATTTTCTACTTGACTCTTTTAATGGATTGTTTGTTCACTGCAGCTTAAACTTGATGTCTATTATATTTTATCGGTTTAACATTGTTGGAGACTAATGATAATTTATTCGCATTATCTTAGTCATAATATTTCTTCTTGAGCTAGTTGAGCTCACCCTTTCTTTCATTGTTCTCTTAGGAAATGAGAATATAGCTAGGGATTTAGTCGGAGAAGCGGAGTGATGGTCCAGAGGATAGCATTAGTAGTCCTCACTATTACGTGAAATAGTATGATAATAATTGTAATGAGGACTCCTTTTGAGTTTGTATAATCTCTAAAGTAGATAATATTTGTATTCAAACTCACAGGTTTATGTTTTGTCGTATTGTATACCGGCAGATTGTATTAAGTAAGTTGTATTTGAATTTACTACGTATCCGCAACCCAAGATGTGTGATGTATACCTAATTTTGGGGGCGTCACACACGAGTGCATGGATAATTCGTGGTCGTGATACTAATGAATATCCTTGGCACGTAGTAGGTGGATGATTCGATGATGTGGATTAATTATTGGTGAGTCTCGGCGATGAAATATTAATTCATGGATGTGATAATAATGAATATCTTTGGCCGTAGTGCATGGATAATTCAGTGATATGGATTGATTATCGAGCTGAGTCTCAGCGATGAAATATAAATTCATGGATGTGAGATTAACGAATATCCTTGGCCGTAGTGAAGGGGTGATTTGATGATGTGGATTATTTATTAAGCTGAGTCTCAGCGATAAAATATTTATTATACACTTTTAAATGCGTAGAAGATAGTAGATATCATGTTCTACTTTACTCTTCTAAAATACAGTTGTATGTCTTTAGCATGTAGTGCAAAGATGAATTATTAATGAATATCTTTGGTCGTGGTGCAAAGATGAATTTATTAGTATGATTATGAGCATGAATTCTGATTTGGTATAACCATGATTTTTGATGTTTCAGGTGAAGATAGGTGATGAGAATTATCTTCGTCCTAGTTAAGAAGAGAATTTAGAACCACAATTATGATTATGAGTTATTCATATGATTGTGGATGAGAACTATTGATTTATTTTACATGGATAAAACATTATTGGTGGACTTTTAACATAGAAGATAATAGACCTTATGGTCTATTTATTTGACTCTTCTAATGGATTTCTCGTTCACCGCAACTATGGTTGAAAAGTTTTATCATCTACCATATGTTCTAAATCTCGATTTATTATTAATGAAAGCTATTGATAATTTAATTATCTTTAGTCATGATATTCTTTACTAAGGCTAGTTGTGCTCACCCTTTCGCTCGCTTCACAATTCCTTTTAGGTAATAAGAGTGTTCTTAGTAAGAGTGTTGTCGGGTTGACGGGGATAACGAGGGAAATGAGCAATGGTCTCTAGTCATGGAGGTTCTCCTTAAACCGCTGACGCCTCAAAATTAGGGTATACGCCACCCATCTTGGGTCGCCACTTACATGGTACATAAATTCAAATACAACTTACTAACCTAACTGTCGTGGTACAATACGACATAAACCGTGAGTTTGAATACATATATTGTCTACTAGATATTATACAAACTCAAAAGGAGTCCTCATTACAACTATTATCACACTATTTCACGTAATAGTGAGGACTACTAATGCTATCCTCTCGACCATTACTCCGCTCCCCGACTCGTCTCAAATTTATGTTCTCATTTTCAAGAGAATAAGTGAAAGAAAGGGTGAGCTCAACTAGCCCAAAGAAGAAATATTATGACTAAGATAATGCGTAATAAATTATCATTAGCCTTCAACATGTTAAACCGATAAAATAATAATAGATAAACCAGTTTAATCAGCAATGGAATATGCAATCCATTAAAAGAGTCAAGTAGAGAATAAAGTCTACTATCTTTTAGGTTTTAAAAGGTTTTCATCAATTTTTATCGCTAAGACAAATTTTAATAAATAAACCACCACATCTAATTATCCCCGCATTACCTGGCCAAGGATTTTCATCAAATTATCAATGGTCATGACTATACCGAATCACACCCGGTCATAATCATACCAAAAACTATCCATCATCGCATTACAAAGCCATCGAGGACTTTTGTCACATCATTTATATCAAGTCATGATTATACTTAGAATGATCCTCGGTCATAATCATACTAAGTTCATCTACGCACGTAAAAGCCAAAGATAACATAATATAACATGAGGATGATGACAATGACATAATAATTCAATAAAACAAGTTCAAGAATTATTTAATCCATGAATTATTAACGCCCAAATTGTCAACACGATATCGCTTTCAGAGAGTAAAATTCAAGAATGATCAAGAATATTTCCATGAAAAGATATCGATGAAACGCAAATATCAAGGATATTCTACTAATTTCATGGAGTATAGAAGTCAAAGTTTTAACCAACTGGGTATAATAAAGAATGGAATAACAAAAGAAATCACCACGCATGCAGATTGCAGATGTAGATGTGTTATTCCAAATGTAATAATAATAACGGAACTGTGTCGTGAAATTCACACCGAATGTGATGTTCCAAATGTAATAATAAAGATGGAACTGCATCCGTGTAAAACACATGATAGATATTCCAAATGTAATGATAAAGATTTTAACCAGGTGGGTGTAAAACACATGCATGTGATGTTCCAAATGAATAATAATAAAGATTTTAACCGTGGTCCTGTAAAACACATGCATGTGGATGTTCCAATGTAATAATAGAAGAATGTCACCAAGTATAGGTAAATCAAGCAGATACAAAAGTTATTCCAAATGTAATAATAAGCAATGGAATAACATAAGGATTTCACCAAGTATAGGGTATGCCACAGATACAAAAGTTATGTATAGGTATGCCACTTTTACAAAAGTTATTCCAAGAATAATAATGAATGGAATAATGTAAGTTCTCTTCAAGAAGAAAGAATAACACCCTTACCGTAAAAGAACCTAATATAGAAGTAGTGAAGTGTAGAATACTCTTCTTCTTTCTATAATTTTTCTCTATAGCTTTCTCTATAATTTTCTCTCTGTAGAGTTTCAATGAATTCGTAAGAAAATAATGAAGGAATGAGCTTTATTTATAGAAAATGGAATGCATAAGAACTAATCCATGAACGGTCCAGATTGATTTACTTTAATCTGACGGTCCATATTTAAAGAAAAATCTTTTAAATAAAATATAATATATTCTATTTATATAAAAACATTTTACTATGCAAACACTACGCAATACTATGCAAAACACTATGCAAAAACACTACGCAACACTATGCATAATAAAATATAATATATTCTATTTATGTAATAACTTTAATAAAGTATTCTATTTTATATAAAAGATGTTTCGCTTTTATTACGTTAATAATACTGTAATAAAACAAAACGTCATTATCGCTTATAATAATTCATATTATTAATCGATTAATAATGGAATCAAACCGAAAGTGACTTCTCACATAAGCATCAATAATCAATACCGTAGTGCTACTTACGCAACCACACGACATCGTATTTTTTACTACCGAGTAGTTCAACAAAGAACCACAGTAAAACTTCCGCCGTTATTTCAATAAAATATTTTTGTCTTTTTTCAATCCGATAATAATTTCATTGTAGGGTCCACCAATGATTGAGCCGTTGCATTTAATATTCCTCGCTAAACCTAATAATATTCCCGAACCAATCGAATATAATATAACCACTCAGATACTTTGCAAAATTTATAAATACTACCCACAACTATAATATTATCTTAAATTCACACCATAATATTAAAAAATTATTTCAACAAAATTTAAATCTTTATCGATAAAATCGGGGTCTCACAATCTCCCTCCTTATGGAATTTTACTCAAATTAGGGTACGATACACGATATGATAAAGAGATGAGGATACCTTGAATACCTTTTATCGCTTAAAACATTAAATTCATTTTTGCAATCCTACCAAAGATATTCATTAACAATTCATCTTCTTTGCACTACAGCCAAAGATATACAATCAGTAAAACCAATAATATCGAGACTCAAATTTTAATAAGTATCACAACCATGAATTATCCATGCACCATCCGCTAAGGATATTCGTGTTTTCAATTACTGTTATGATTATACCGAACAACTTCGGTCATAATCATACCAAGTCCATCTATGCACGTAAGCCATGTAGATGACTTTGAACGCATCCATGAATTAATATTTCATTCACGAGACTCATTTCAATAATTAATCCACATCATCGAATCATCCCCGCACTACGTGCCAAGGATATTCATTAAGATCACGACCACAAATTATCCATACACTACTACCAAAGATAATTGTGTTTTCAATTACTGGTTATGATTATACCAACAATCCTCGGTCATAATCATACCAAGTCCATCTATGCACGTAAGCCACGGATGACTTTGAACGCATCCATGAATTAATATTTCATTCTTTGAGACTCATTTCAATAATTAATCCACATCATCGAATCATCCCCCGCACTACATGTGCCAAGGATATTCATTAAGATCACGACCACAAATTATCCATGCACTACTACCAAAGATAATTGTGTTTTTTTCAATTACTATTCTATGATTATGCCAACAATCCTCGTCATAATCATACCAAGTCCATCTATGCACGTAAGCCACGTATGACTTTGAACACATCCATGAATTAATATTTCATCACGAGACTCAAATTTCAATAATTAATCCACATCATCGAATCATCCCCGCACTACGTGCCAAGGATATTCATTAAGTATCACGACCACAAATTATCCACGCACTACTACCAAAGATAATTGTGTATTCATTAATATCACGACCACAAATTATCCATGACTACTACCAAAGATAATTGTGTATTCATTTACTGTTATGATTATACCGAATAATCCGTGGTCATAATCATACCAAGTCCATCTACGCACTCACAGCCACGTATTGACTTTCAACATAATATAAACATGAGGATAATGATATAAAGAATCAATCAAATGAGATAAAGGATAAATATTAAACATTTATAATATAATTTATCCAGATTCAAGAATATCCCCATGTTATCAATCATTTAATAATCTCATAATCTAATAACATTAATATTATAACAATATTTTAATCACTTCTTAAATTTATAAACAATTTATCTTAATTATTTACACTTTACCATATAATGCATTTAATCATTCAAAATTGTCATACTCATAAGATATCATCACCAATTATCAAATCTCTCATCAAAAAATATGATATATTCTATATAGGATTCTCTAGCCATATAAAATCCTATTTTCAACTTTTGTTACTTCACATAACATATTTAACTCATATGTTCAGAATTAAACTATTTTCATGAAAATACCAAATCAGCCCCAAAAATATTTCTTTTCTGGGATTTAGCATAATATAGTCCCATAATGAAAATATATTTTCTCTTAATTTTAAAATTCATTTACTATTTTTCAAAAATCAATTTCTAATTAATTCCTTAATAAATTAGCTACCTCAAGGTTAACTCCAAAAATTCCCAAATCTTGGCAGGATCTTACACATGTTAACGTGAGCTTCTAGTTTAAATTTCATGGTCATCTGAGTTATAGAACTCCGGTTATAGCATTTTTCATCGAAAAACCTAAATATTGAAATAGTCATAACTTGCTCATTTTAAGTCGAATGAGCTCATTTTTGGACAGGAGGTACTTTATACCATATACTTTCATGTCCCAAAAGACCAGAATTTTTCTCATAATTTAAGTGGCCAAAACAGCCCCTTAAAGTTTCTCAAGCAAGAGCATTTTTGAAATTTCTGACTTTGGCCTCCTTTGCTAAAAATCAGTCCACACAAAAATCTACAATACTTTTTCCAGTAATCCCACTTGGATTAGTTAGGTAACTCATAGATCTAACTCTAGGACTTGACCACATTCAAAAATTCAAAATATAATAAAAGATATGGTCAATTGAATTTCATGTTACGTTTTTCACCAAAATCGATTTTCAACTCTTTGTGATTTCTAAGAAACTTTCATGTTTTCACATATTAACCAACATAACTCATCATAAAACTTACTAATACTTCATATACCCATGATTTTTATTAGTTCTATACTTTTATTATGACTTTCATCATAATCCACGTAAATGCATCCTTTTAGTTGAAAAAATATTCGAGGGTTTAAGAAATGGGTTTTCAGACGGGTCAATACAAAATTCGATTTCACGCTCTAGGTAGGCTAGAAATCTTCAAGAATACGTCAAGAAATTTATTAATGATAGAAATATCATTCAAAACTTTTACTCTTATCCAAGACTTGGATAAGACGTCACATTAATACCAACTGTGACTTCTATCCCTTAACCTAGATAAAGACCTCACAATGATACCTATAAACTTGCCATCTTCATTCACGATGTCGCTCATGTACGTAAAGCCCGGCTTCGATGCATTCCATACAAGGAAGTCAACAACGAAAAGGATCGGGCTCTTTACTTATGGCTTCGATATAACAAATGATTAACTTTAGGGTTTGGTTACTTTGAATTCAGATAACAATGGTTGGTTATGAATATAAAAGCTAACAACCTTACTTAAAAGCATGATGAGTAGTTAACCAATTGATTCCTAAAATCACATCAAAGGCAAGTATTTTCAAAAAGATAAGATCGACAGTAACGTGAAAGTGTTTATTTGAATCAAACAAGATTTAAAAATAAGAAGCGGTAACGAAGGCTCCTACTAACGAAGTTTCAACCAATAAGTCAAAGTCTAAATTCTCCGGAGTTAAATTTAAACGCGTTGAACGCAACTAGGTGAAATAAAAGAGTGGGTAGAATCGGTATCTAACATTTCAGATAGACTTCGCAAGAGCTTATGATTACTTACCCGTGATAATCTTATTCAAAGTTCCTCGTCACGAGAAAAAAACGCTCTCTCTTAAACTACCGGCTTTTGGTTTGTTCGGGGATGACCTTTGGTGCCACTATCCCACCTGGACTCGACTTCACTATACGACAAAATCGAGCTAAATGACCTTCTTCTTGAAATTTCCACTTTATTATCTTTGCCATGATTACCATCAAGTGGTTACCATTCTTAGCATGATAATTTCCCCACGATGGTTATCATTGTTCGATAAATTGTTGCCACCAAAGATGATTATTATCGTGTTGTTGGTCGTTACCTTTTGTTTGAATCGAATCAACACTCTCATGTGCTTCATTGCTTATCTCAAAGATTTTCGGATGTCATTTTCAAATACCGCCACCAAAACATGGGTTAAATAACATATCACATATTATCCCTATACTCGACCGACCAAATAAATACCACATAAACTTAGTAGGTCATACTAAATGTAAGGAATTCTGCCTCCCTCTCTAGTACTATTCTCACATCTTAGCTAGGGATCATATCCCTAAGCTCGATACCAACCGTGACGCCCCCAAAATTAGGTATACGCCACCCATCTTGGGTCGCCACTTACATGGTACATAAATTCAAATACAACTTATTAACCTAACTGTCGTGGTATAATACGACATAAACCGTGAGTTTGAATACATATATTGTCTACTAGATATTATACAAACTCAAAAGGAGTCCTCATTACAACTATTATCACACTATTTCACGTAATAGTGAGGACTACTAATGCTATCCTCTCGGACCATTACTTCGCTCCCCGACTGTCTCAAAGCCTATGTTCTCATTTCAAGAGAATAAAAGAAAGAAAAAGGGTGAGCTCAACTAGCCCAAGAAGAAATATTATGACTAAGATAATGCGTAATAAATTATCATTAGCCTTCAACAAAATGTTAAACCGATAAAATATAATAGACAACCGGCTTTAATGCAGAATGAATAAGCAATCCATTAAAAGAGTCAAGTAGAGAATAAAGTCTACTATCTTTTAGGTTTTAAAAGGTTTTCATCAATTTTTATCGCCGAGACTCAAATTTTAATAAATAAACCACCACATCTAATTATCCCCGCACTACGGCCAAGGATTTTCATCAAATTATCAATGGTCATGACTATACCGAATCACCCCGGTCATAATCATACCAAAAACTATCCATCATCGCATTATGTGCCATCGAGGACTTTTGTCACATCATTTATATCAAGTCATGATTATACCGAATGATCCTCGGTCATAATCATACTAAGTTCATCTACGCACGTAAGCCAAAGATAACATAATATAACATGAGGATGATGACAATGACATAATAATTCAATAAAACAAGTTCAAGAATTATTTAATCCATGAATTATTAACGCCCAAATTGTCAACATACGACATCGCTTTCAGAGAGTAAAATTCAAGAATGATCGTAAGAATATTTCCATGAAAAGATACATTGGATGAAACGCAAATATCAAGGATATTCTACTAATTTCATGGAGTATAAGTCAAAGTTTTAACTAACCGGGTATAATAAAGAATGGAATAACAAAAGAAATCACCATGCACGCAGATTTTGATGTACAAAGTTATTCCAATGTAATAATAATAACGAACCGTGTGGGTGAAATTCACACCCGAGCGGGATGTTCCAATGTAATAATAAAGATGGAACCAGATCCTGTAAAACATATGAGATAGGATATTCCAACAGAATGATAAAATTTTAACCAGTCCTGTAAAAACACATGCATGTGATGTTCCAATGTAATAATAATAAAGATTTTAACCAGTCAGGTGTAAAAACACATGCACAGGATGTTCCAAATGTAATAATGAAGAATGTCACCAAGTATAGGTTAAACCACAGATACAAAAGTTATTCCAATGTAATAATAAGTAATGGAATAACATAAGGATTTCACCAAGTATAGGTATGCCACAGATACAAAGTTATGTATAGGGTATGCCACTTTTTACAAAAGTTATTCCAATGTAATAATAGTGAATGGAATAATGTAAGTTCTCTTCAAGAAGAAAGAATAACACCCCTTACCGTAAAAAGAACCTGAATATGTAAGTAGTGAAGTAGAATACTCTTCTTCTTTCTATAATTTTCTCTATAGCTTCTCTCTATAATTTTTCTCTCTGAGTTTCAATGAATTCGTAAGAAAATAATGAAGGAACGAGCTTCTATTTATAGAAAATGGAATGCATAAGAATTAATCCATGAACGGTCCAGATTGATTTACTTTAATCTGACGGTCCATATTTAAAGAAAATCTTTTAAATAAAATATAATATATTCTATTTATATAAAAACATTTTACTATGCAAACACTATGCAATACTTATACGCAAAACACTACGCAAAATACTACGCAACACTACGCATAATAAAATATAATATATTCTATTTTGTAATAACTTTAATAAAGTATTCTATTTTATATAAAAGATGTTTCGCTTTTATTACGTTAATAATACTGAATAAAACAAAACGTCATTATCGCTTATAATAATTCATATTATTAATCGACAATAATGGAATCAAACCGAGTGACTTCTCACATAAGATCAATAATCAATACCGTGCTACATTATGCAACAACACACGACATCGTATTTTTTACTACCGAAAGTAGTTCAACAAGAACTACCAGTAAAACTTCCGCCGTTATTTCAATAAAATATTTTGTCGTTTTTTCAATCCGATAATAATTTCGTTATGGGGTCCACCAATGATTGAGCCATTCATTTAATATTCCTCGCTAAACCTAATATTCCCTAACCAATCGAATATAATATAACCACTGTGATACTTTGCAAAATTTATAAATACTACCCACAACTATAATATTATTTTAAATTCACACCATAATATTAAAAAAATTATTTCAACAAAATTTAAATCTTTATTGATAAAATCTGGGGTCTCACATAAACAGTATAGAAAAGTGTGTTGTATTTTATACAATATTTAGTAGTTATATTTGGTGAATCAAATAGGGTGAGGTGAACCCAACTTTGGCAGGATGTTTTGCCACTATCATACAAGATGTCTAATGACATACAACCTCGTGTTATCATAAGACAGGGTTGTGCACATCCACTTGCTGAGTATATTTATGGGCACTACCTATATGATCTTGGAGTTGATTTAAAATATAATATTCACTTGGAGACAGTGGAGATAGTTATATGTCAAGAGAAGACTCATCATTGGAAAGAAGATGATAGTAATCTTCTCATTTTTCTTTGGGGACTATTGGGTCAACCAAGGATAATTCGTGGCCATATGATATCTATTATAACCTGATGCACGTGGCCTCCCACGTATTTAAGGTTTCTTGAGCACTTCCCAAAAATTTTAATTTCTAAAACAATTTTTGATTATACTTTTATGTAAAGTATCATGTAAGGTTGTGGTCGAGGCACCATGAGAGTTACATACATTTGTATTAAAACTCACATTTAAGCGTGGTCGATTCTATACTGACATGTACTCAATAGTTAGATATAAATGAAGTTGTATTTAAATTTTGTACCATGTATCTGGCGACTCAGAATATGTGATGTATACCTAATTTTGGGGGCGTCACAATAACATTATCTCAAATCCACACCATAATATTAAAAACAAATATTTCGAAAAAATTAAATCTTTGTTCATAAAATCTGGGGTCTCACAGTTATAGAGTCAAAAATTAAGCAATTGGGTTTTGGAATTTCAAATTTGTTTAATGCGTTATTGGAGGGGTTTATAGCTGAGGGGCTCGAGCACTTGATGCATTGGTTAATGTCAATGGTATAATAGTAATAGTCTAATAGATTATTTTTCAAATTAGGTATAGTTAGGATTATATTCTATAAGTCTTCCCTGCAATATATGAGATAGAATTTTATTCTATCTCCAGTATATACTTTTAATTTTTGGGAACTAGATAAACATTATTGTTTGTTATCGAATATATGGTCTCCGTTGTTTTATATAGCGTATGTTTTAGTTTTAAAGCATGCTTGATATAATTCTCATTGCCGACTTTGTCACTAAGTTAATTACTCGATGTAAGTTTTATGTTAAATTTTATTGAAGGCTTAGACTTTTTTGTTGTTTCAATTGGTTTTGAAACCGAAACCGCATTCAATCAATCACAAAGTTTGCTTTTGCGATTTTAATTTTTCAAAGCCGCACCTAAGCGGTTTTAGTCTTGGTTTGGACTTCAAACCGCACCATGCTCACCCCTAACCCCCATCCCCAAAAATGATATTTACTTATTACGTATACATTCTTACTCGCCCATCCTCACCCCCCCACCCCCACCTTTTTTTCAAAAAATAATATTGAAAGTGATTATATATACACCTCACCCCACTTTTCCCATCTCCTCCCCCCAAAAAAATAATATTTAGTCTTTGTACCAGTAAGTTTTAAGTTATCAGTAATAATAACAGAAATTACAGAATATTAGGATCATTTTAGAAAAAAATTGAGGTTAATTTTGTCTAGCAATTTTTAATTCCAAATGATAGATTTTATAATACCAGATAAAACATAATATTAAATAATTTTATATTTTAAGTTATTTTATAATCCAAAAACTAATAATCTTAAATTTAAAAATAAATCAGACATTTTAAATTAATATTGTTATGTAGAGTGTAATTATTAGGAATAAATGTATTTTTAGTTTCAGCTCACTCATAATTCGCTTTTATCATTCATTTAAGAGAGCCCATCTTACCATATTTTTCTCATATTAATAATAAATAGATATCACATTAATATAAAAAAAAAATATCATATTTTATTTATAAAAAAATTAATTTTTTACTATAGATACTTTCATATAATAATAACAAATTTTTAACTTTCAATACAAATTATTATTTTGACTGTCTAAAATTTAGAATAAATACCACCGATCGTAGTGCGGAGGTACTATTGCTAGTGTACTAATAACCTGCTATGGACCAAGTGGCTATATTTACAATAACGACAGCGTTTTGCCATCTTATTGGCTAAGACGCTGCTGTCCCTTTCACGAGACATCAAATCCAAAATTCATCGACCATTTGTCCATTTTTAATGGAGCATCAAGTTTTTGTATTCCCAACCAACAGTAGCTGCAATCTTTCTGGTCTCCAACGGAAAAAGAAAGTGGAAGAATTAAAAAGAAAAGGAAAAAACTTTTCCTTTTAAACAAAGAAAGTGAAAGTCTAAATTTTTCCTTTGGATTCCTTCACTTTGATCTCACGCTCTCTGGTAGCTCCGTTCCCGATTCAGTGAGTTGGGTTTGTTCAGAATACCTAGAAATTTAACGGGTTTTGTTTTTGTTTTTGTTTTTGTTTGAATTTAATTTGGTTACTTTTCTAAGCCAAACAAGGTTAGTGGGTGTCTCTCTCTATTTGGTTCTTGTTTGTGTTTGTTGTAGTAGATTCGGTGGATTTAATGTGGTTTTATTTGTGTTTCCAGCAGAGATCTTATGTGTTCTTTGATGGGTCGTAAGTGGTCCTTTCAACTTATGAGATTGTAGGTATCTTTTAATTTTTAGTAAAAAGCTGAAGGATTTAAGAGAAGATAAATAGATTAGATTACTGTGATTGAGTAAAGGAAACTCATATTGTATTTTTTTTTTCAAAAATAATTAGATTGTTCTGTGTATAAATTGTAGAGCAAAGCCTAGATAGGGATTGTGAAATACTTATTTTGGAAATTTTGCTGCTTGGAGAATAGAAAGAATATTTATGCTGAGGGGTGTAGTTGTGTCCTAGAGCTAGAGGAACTATTTGTTTATTTTGTATTTTGTGGGCAATTTTGCTGGTGAGAGAGACCTACCTGGCTACTGTGGAGATCTGGAATTTTTTTAATCTTTTATGCCCTATGAGGACTTTCTTTCCTTCGGAGTCATGTAAAGAACCACATCTCAATGCTATCAATCCACAATCATGGCTTCAAGTTGAACGAGGGAAGCTTTCAAAATTTTCATCTCAGTCTCCTTCTTCTATGTAAGCTCCCATTTTTCAGTTCATTTCTAAGTCTTACGAAGTTTCTTTCGCTTGAAATAATTATGGACATTTTTTGGTTTGTTGATATTTGTAGAGAATCTCTTATTAAGGTCCCAGAACCACCAATTCTTCCATTCTTTAGGCCTGTTGATTATGTAGAAGTTTTAGCTCAAATTCATGAAGAACTCGAGTCTTGCCCTCCACATGAGAGGTCAAATCTCTACTTAATGCAGTTTCAGGTCTTTAAGGGCCTTGGGGAGGTCAAACTGATGAGGAGAAGCCTCCGATCGGCTTGGCTCAAGTCTAGCACCGTTCATGAGAAACTTGTATTTGGGGCATGGTTAAAGTATGACAAGCAAGGTGAAGAACTTATCGCAGATTTGCTTTCCTCGTGTGGCAAGTGTGTGAAAGAGTTTGGCATGATGGACATTGCGTCTGAACTTCCCTCAAATGTAAATTCAAGTTTCCTAGAAGGCAATGTAGCAAATGGGAACCATATTTCAAGAAATGTCTCTTTCCATATTGGAAATGAGACCATACCGTGTGACAGGCAGAAAATGGCCTGCCTTTCAGCTCCATTTCACGCCATGCTGAATGGGTGTTTTGCAGAATCTCTTTGTGAGGACATAGATTTGTCTGAAAATAATATCTCTGCTTCAGGTATGAGGGCGATCAGTGACTTTAGCCTAACTGGTTGTTTAAATGAAGTCCCTCCAGATCTTTTGTTAGAAATCTTGGTATTCGCCAACAAATTTTGCTGCGAAAAGCTCAAGGATGCCTGTGACCGGAAACTTGCTTCTCTGGTTTCCTCCGGGCAAAATGCAGTAGTGGAACTCATGGAATATGCTCTCGAAGAGAATTCTCCTGTTCTTGCTGCGTCATGCTTGCAAGTGTTCCTACACGATCTTCCTGAATCTCTGGATGACAATCACATGGTTGAACTGTTAGCCCATGCTAATAGGCAGCATAGGTCAATCATGGTTGGGTCAGCCTCATTTTCACTCTACTGTTTTTTAAGCGAAGTGGCCATGAATTTGGATCCTAGCTCGGATAAAACATCACTTTTCTTGGAACAGCTGGTGAACTCTGCTGAAAATAGCAGGCAAAGATTGGGGGCATATCATCGGTTGGGATGCGTAAAACTACTGAGAAAAGAATATGATGAAGCTGAACGTATCTTTGAGGCAGCTTCAGATGCCGGCCATGTATATTCTGTTGTTGGGTTGGCCAGACTGGGCCACATCAAAGGTCATACACTTTGGTCCTACGAGAAACTCAGCTCCGTCATTTCCTCTTCTACGCCTCTTGGATGGATGTACCAGGAACGCTCACTATACTGTGAAGGGGATAATAGGTGGGAAGACCTTGAAAAAGCAACCGAGTTAGACCCTACCCTTACTTTCCCGTACATGTATCGAGCTGCATCCTTGATGAGGAAAGAAAATGTTCAATCTGCTCTTGCGGAAATCAATAGGGTCCTTGGGTTCAAGTTAGCATTAGAATGCTTGGAGCTCCGATTTTGTTTCTATCTAGCTCTTGAGGACTATCAATCGGCCATTTGTGATGTTCAGGCAATTCTTACCCTGTGCCCGGATTATAGGATGTTTGAAGGACGAGTCGCAGCATCTCAGCTCCGTACTCTTGTGCGTGAGCATGTTCCTAATTGGACAACTGCAGATTGTTGGCTGCAATTGTATGATCGATGGTCTTCAGTTGATGATATTGGATCCCTCTCTGTAGTATACCAGATGCTTGAATCTGATGCAGCTAAAGGAGTTCTGTACTTCAGGCAGTCTCTGCTTCTCCTTAGGTATGCCACAATATTCTGCTTGTTTTAGGCTTTTGGAAATACTTTTAATGTTTATGTTGTACAGGGATGATATTTATCTTTGGCTTGCTAGTTATTACAGTGTAATTATTATTTTCTCAAAGACTAGGATGCACTCAGAGCTTGTTGAAAAAATAATAATAAATATAAAAATAAAAAGTCCTAAATTAAATACTTCGATCAATGAGGGCATCTTTTCATGAACTGGCTGCAGATTTTAATAAATTATTGTCACTGGATAGTGGACACCCACATCCTTCGAAGTATAATAGTTGCTTGGATTTTTTCTCACACTTTCCATCTCTAAAGTATCTTGAAGAATGTAAATAGATGTGCATTTTTGTTGTGAACTCGTTGTAAAAGATATTGTAGCTTTCTCTGTTGCCCAGCGTAGTATATAAAGTATCTGCATTGTTTAGTGAAGTTGTTATTGCTTTATTATTACTATTACTGCAGTGCATGGATATGCTTATCTTATGAACCACTTTATTTAAGTAGCTGACCCCATTACAGGAAAGAATTTCGCATTCTCTGTCCACCTGTATAATACATTCTGAACAGCCCAATAATTGGGCTGTGAGAATCATTATATTAAATGTAGAATTGTGGATATTTAATTGTAGAGTAACTGCAGATTCTATAGATTGTAACCAATGTTCTAAAAGGCGGGGGGTTTAGGCGGGATTTTTTTATTTTAAGCCAATTTTAATATTTTATCTTATAGTTATCCAAACAAAACAATAATATAAAGCAAAACAATCTATAATAAAGATAATAAATGTCTTTGCTTAAAGTTCAAACACATTCATATTGTCAATGTCAAAGTTCAAACACATATTCATATTGTCAATGTCAAAGTTCAAACACAAACATGCAATTGTGTAAAGTTCAAACATATCTTTAACGTATTAATTTTATTCATAAACAAGATTGTTATTAAATAATAAAATTTAAAATTTCAAGAATTCAATTCAATATTAAAACTTGTAAACTAAACATAAATTTAAGAATTATATTGAATTAAACTAAATATTACAAATGTATCATCATTTATATAATTTGAAGTTGGTACAAGTTCAAAAAATTACAACTATAATAAAATTATCCATTTTGATTTGATATTGTTCACTTCTTGTTGTGATTTGATATGTTACAACCTGCATTATGAATATGGTAAATCATTAGAAAAATAAATATATCAAGATCTGGTTTGGATAGTTATTAAAATTTTTAAAAAAACAACTCCGCCTAAACCCCGCCTAATTTTCTGGAGGTATTTTTTTGCCGCGTAGGCGTAGGCGAGGCGCCAGGGGGGCCTAGCGCCTAGGCGGACCGTGGCGGCGATTTTTAGAACACTGATTGTAACTATAGATATGAAGATTTTAACAGCCCACTAATTTTGGTGCTTGATTCATGTTAGAATATATTATATATTGCTGGGGTACTCACAATGAGACTCAAGTAAATTACTTCCTAAATTACTACTCCCTACGTCCCAGAATAAAAGTCCTGGTGGACTTCTCACGCATATTAAGAAGATGAATGAAATGACAAAATTGTCCATAATAATGTTATTAAATATGGAGAGAGAATTAGAATAAGACAAGTATGAGATACGGGTATAATAGGAAAATATGTGTAAAAGTTTGGTTATTAAAGGAAAATGGACATTTAACATGGGACTACCCAAAATAGTAATAAGGACTTTTATCATGGGACGGAGGGAGTATTAAATTCTTGTTGTTTAGACTTTTGTCATGACATCAGAGCCTGGTTTCGATCCAGGTACCTGTGGGTCCATTATGAATGGGTATTCACATTTTCTGACGCTTTCTCTGTTACACGGAATAACTTTGACACCTGAAATGGTTTAATATGAAGTAAAAATTATGGATGAAAAAACTGAGCTTATTGATTTGTTATGGTCATGCTTACACAGATTAAGCTGTCCAGAAGCAGCCATGCGAAGTTTGCAGTTGGCTCGCCAACATACATCAAGTGAACATGAACGTTTGGTGTATGAGGGATGGATATTATATGATACTGGTAATTATGATGAAGGGCTGCGCAAGGCAGAGGAGTCTATTGCCCTCAAGAGATCTTTTGAGGCCTTCTTTTTGAAAGCCTATGCATTAGCAGACTCTAGCCCAGATCCGTCTTGTTCTTCTGCTGTTGTATCTCTTCTTCAAGATGCCTTGAAGTGCCCCTCAGATAGGCTGCGGAAAGGTCAGGTGTGTTTTTTCTTACCAAATTATTGCAATGTTCAAGTATACAAAACCTTTTAATTTGTTTAGTAGGTTTATCAATTATAGGATCTCTAGGATGGAAGGTGTTTCTTATACAGTTGAGTTTGTATTGTAGTAATTTAATCATTAGAGTGCTAACTGCTAAACATTAAATATTTGGAGGATTAGATATTTGGAGAGCTAAGTGGTGCTATTTAAAACTTGTCAATTTCAAAAGCTAGCTGTACTTGGGAACCCACTTCTGAAGTTCAAGTTTCATCACTTCCATGTTCTTTCCAATCCTAAGGTTACGTAACTTGTGTGGATTATCTAGACCAGCATATTCAGTATGGACCTAATTTTTTTTTGCTCGTTAGATAAATAGTATAAACATGATCTTCCATTCAATTTGCAGAAAGCAGCGTTACTTGAGACCTTGGATTTGTTATCATGGCTGTTAGCTAAGCTTTTCTGATGGTCCTTTTGATGGACTATACTGTTAATAGGATGAACAGTAGTGTAGTTGTTTTGACTCTGAATATAGCGCAATCAAGATTTAAGGAAACGAAACTTGGTCGATGGTATTAGTGAATAATCCCCATCTTAAGCAACAACCTAAAAATGGAAATTGTATCCCATGTTGCATTGAGGCTTCTATATTGGTTTTCATAACAATTAACATTACTCTGCATGATTCTTATGTTGGGCGAACAGATATCAAAACATAACTTTTGATGAAGATGTCTTCCAAAATCATTTTATTTTTCTTACAAAAATATAAGTCCATGTGATGAGATCAATTCCTCTTCCCACTGGACATGATATATATATATATATATATATATATATATATATATATATATATATACAGTAAGAGATCAAGTATTCTCTTAAATAGCATTCCTCCTTAAATAGCATTCTTTTATTAAAACTACGTCGTTTTGGAGGGACGCGGTGGCATTTTTGTAAATACGCTGATGGCATTGTATTTACAAAATGCCACCACCATCCTCCAAAACGCACGTAGTTTTAATAAAAGAATCTATTTAAGGAGGAATGCTATTTAAGGAGAATGCTCTTGATCTGACTGTATATATATATATATATATATATAGAGAGAGAGTCGAGATCTTAAACTCACCCCTTATCCAACTCACCCCCTTTAGCTAGCGGACACGACATGGCGGTTCGGTCATACAACCGTCGTCTATACTTTTAGCGATGGACAACATATAGCGTCGCTAAAAGTATAGACGACGGTTGTATGACCGAACCATCGTCGGGTCCGTCGCTAAAAGGGGGTGAGTTGGATAAGGGGTGAGCTTAAAATCCGGACCGTATATATATATATATATATATATATATATATATATATATATATATATGTGTGTGTGTGTGTGTTTATTTTATTTGCCTTGTCATAGCTATACAATTATTAGAGTGTGTCTGAACATTAGTAATTTAGTATGCTGTAATGTCTAAATTTTCAGAGTTTTATCTACAAACAGACCCCACTTTTATAAGTTGACAAGGCTGAACAACTTCAAAAATAAAAAAGAATAGTTAAAATACAAGGTTGAAGAAACATCAAATTATGTACTCAACAAATAAAACAGGCTGGTAATGCACATTTGGCGCAGTTATTTACTCCAGCTGTTTCTGGTTTGTCAGTCAAAATTTAAGCTCAATGAAGCTGTATCCACTTTAATGTTTCTTGGATGACATGTTTTCATATAATGAGCAATTAGATTTTTCAACGTTTTTTAATCTTCTGTGTTCTTTTAATTTGGCAGGCCCTGAACAATCTTGGAAGTGTTTATGTTGACTGTGGGAAACTTGATTTGACAGCTGATTGCTACATCGATGCCCTTAAAATTCGGCACACACGAGCACACCAGGGCCTTGCTCGTGTTCATTACCTCAGAAATGATAAGGCTGGTGCATATGTAGAAATGACGAAATTGATTAAAAAGGCCAGGAACAATGCATCTGCTTATGAAAAGAGGTCAGAGTATTGCGAACGTGAACAGACAAAGGCAGATCTAGAGATGGTCACTCGTTTAGATCCTCTTAGGGTGTACCCTTACAGATATCGCGCCGCAGGTAGAATCCCCCCCCCCCCCCCAACCCCACCCCCCATTCAGTTCACTTTCAAGTAATCTCATAAATGATGGTCTAAAAATAAGTTTAAAGAGTTAAACTAATACATTGCCTCTTAAAGCAATAATATACTCTAGGAAATTTCTTGTAAAATTAGTGCTGAAGGCAATGTTATCTTTTCACCCCTGATGATAGTATTGATGGACAATCACAAGGAGAAGGAGGCCATAGCCGAGCTTTCAAGGGCAATTGCATTCAAAGCGGACCTTCACCTTCTGCACTTGCGCGCAGCTTTCCATGAGCACATTGGTGATGTTATGGGTGCCTTGCGAGACTGTTGAGCTGCCCTCTCAGTTGACCCTAACCATCAAGAGATGCTGGAACTTCATAGCCGTGTAAACAGCCAAGAGCCATGAACTTCAATTTCCTTCTTAAATTGAATCACTAGTTTAAACATGTCCATGTTAATACATGTTTTGTCTTCCTTTTACTCTTTTCCTTTTTGTCTTCTAGGTCTTTACGAATTTTGGCAATATAATTTAGTCAAATTTGAAATGCATTAGCCTAAATGAAGCATGCATTAGCCTTTTTCATTTATAGCTCCTTGGATACATGGATTTTAACCTAAATCCAATATAAACAGGATCATAAATCATATTTGCATCAAGATTTTACAGTAATCTCTCAGTTTGGAATGAGATTTTTTTTATTCCCTTTTGAATATTAAAGTTTGTATTGGACATTATTTTTCTGTTATAGAACTCTAATGATTAAAATATATTGTCAAATAAAAAAGAAAGAAAGTAAAAGTATGTCCAATTCAAAAATTATATATCAACACGTGTCACATTTATGAAAATATCACTTTTATTTGTAATTTTATAATTTAGAGCATTCCGAAATTTTAATGTCGAATTACATGGTAGTAATAAGTTGTATTCAACAAAGAAACGCCCACTATAATCTAGTAGTAAGTAGTAAGTATATTCCAACTCGTGGGTTACCCGCATTACTGTGTCGCAATAAAAGTACAAATTACTCCGCAGATGATCATTCTCCTGTAAATAATACTACATCGGTTCCTAAACTATTGTTATTTAAGATTTTAACACATGAATTAAGAAAATATTATTTATCAAGTAAAATTTATTTGAAATTCAATCACTATCTTTTTATGGAAAATTGAAAATTATTAATACAAGTGAGATAATTTCTTGAGACAATAAAGAAAGGTAGAAGTAATATAAAAAATTAAATAATTTATTTTTCTCAAAGTTGTAAACAATAAATTTTTTCTTTTAAAACGACAATTTTTAAGAATGGAGGGAATATCCCCCTCCCCGGACCTCCCCTTTTTTTATGCACAAAAAGAATTGATACGAAAACTTTTCTTGTTGATTGTTTTTATAATAAATTTGAAAACTAAAATTGGTTATTAAAATATGACTTCTATTTTGGGATAGAGGTATAAAAATATAAAAATAATTGCGATTATATTAAACTACTAATTTACTCAATTGTCTCATAAGATGCTGCATGTATATCGGTGGACCTAATAAATGTGTCCAAATGAATTAGTTGTACTTAAGGAGTGTTTGATAAAAATTGAATAAATTTAAATCTAAATTTAAATTTAAATGAAAAAAGTTGTTTGATAATTGACATGTCTGAAACATCTTAATAATATATTTTTATTATTTTACCCCTCTAAACAAATTTAAAATTGTTGTAAATTTATTTAATATTACTTAATATAATAGTTAATATTATATATATATATATATATATATATATAAATTTTATTTAGCCCTCATTCAACCCATTCAACCAAAAAATAACATTAAACCATTCAATCCAAATCATTCGCATGAATGACTCTGAATGATTAAGGTTAGCCATTTGAACGGTTTTTTTTTTCCAAAACAAACGAACTGAATGACTAGCCGATTCAATCTTTCAATCCTAAACAAACAGTCCCTAAATAAGTCCAAAGATAATAAAATGTCAATAATAATTCTAGATCACATAGATAAAAATTGGATATGATTTTATTTATTTATATTTTTACTCATTATTAAGAGTCAAAATATAAATAAAATATTCATATCTAATTTCTATTTCCACCAAATACCAATAGTTTTTGATAATTCTAATTTTTCTCGTACCGGTAGAGGCTCTAGCGCACTTCAGCTGCCCCTGTTGGCTTGAACTTACCAGCAGCAAGAAACTCTACCGGCAGGCGATTTGGCTTTTGAAGTTGACGACCTAATCAAGCATATAACTTCTTGGTCCTTATGGACTTCCATATCCGACTGTGTTATCATAAAGTATATATCTATATATATAGCTGTAATTAACCATATAAGCATCATCACTTGAACATTTTCTCCATTGTTGTCATCGCCTTCATCTCAGAACCTGAAAATTAAGCACTGCCCCCGGCTGGTACTCTCTCTCTCTATTATGTATGTGTGTGTGTGTATATATATATATATATATATATATATATATATATATATATGTAAATATTGGACTACATGCATCGGGAACAAATGCTAGGGCACTCTTTCTATTTGTATTTTCAGTATATAGATATGTGTGCATATTGATTAATCTTCATATTTTGGGATCGAGGATCTTCATATTTCAAATTATAAATTTTATGCTCCAGATTTCTTCCTATCAGTGAAATTGATATCAATTTAAGAACTTGCAAGTGTTTGATTTGTAGTTTTAACTGCAAAGCATGTTCGAAGTATAGGCAATAAATATATATATCGGTCCTATCGTAAATCCACACAGGATACGTATATGGGTATGAATTAAACTTTTATTGGCTACAAGATACATATATTCCAATGAATTAAACATGTATCCATGATATATAGGGTACAAGATACATTTTTTCTATTGTTTCGAGAATCATATAATTGTTGATTCTAGTTACAATCATTTCATTGTATAATAGTAGCTTTTATAGCCAATATGCCTGGCCAATTGTCTGTTTAAGGTTGCATTAGAGAAGTCCACTGATAAAGTTTGTTTTAACTTCCATGATTTTTTTAAACAATTAAAAAAATACAGGAATTGATTTAACATTTTGAGTGTCAGGGAAATAGTAACATAATTTTTTTTGACCTTGTTTCATATTCGTTATAGATTCCGAACTTCTATTGCGGTTAAGATGTGCCTTAGTGTTCACTAAAAAAGCTCATTTGTTTTTCTTAGAAGTATGATTCTGTATCGACTTGTATCCAATCTACATGTTACTGTTATGGTTGATCGAAAACCAATGATTACTCCTTTCAGTTTTCCAGTGTCAGCGAAATGGCATTTAAGAAGTGTTTTTCCTTCAGGAGCTTAATAAAACAACTTAATGATGGCAGCAGTACTACTTGCCTTACTTGGATTACTTCTCTGTTCATTTTCTGCAACTGCTCATGAGGTATCAGTATCCTGTATGATGGCTTACGATAAGGGTGGTGCTCTGGCTGTTTTTCAGTCTCCAGAGTGTCCTCAGTGGGTCCATTCCACTAATGGCCTTCAAAATAAAACTAGGAACTGCCAATTTTCCACACTAAAAGGACATAGAGAATATCAAGAGGATCGTGTTACATGCAATTTTGATTTAATGATACCAGTTCTTGGTACTCTCGGCCCCAAAGCTTTACTTTTATAAAATTTGTTGTGAATACTTTTATTATAAACAGGACTCTCTACAGAAAATTTCTCCATAACCTATACAATCAAAAGTTTCATAGTCATCAAAACACAACCATAAGAGGGTTTTCAACCACAGATGATGATATTCTACAACGTTGAAACCACATGATGTAAATTGCATTTTACCCTACAAGTTAGATCATGTCCCCCTGTCTATGGGTAACTTGGTGGCAAGTGTTATTCTTGAAGGAACTAAACACATGATGAATATGTTTTTAACTATGTTTTTTCTTCTAATTTTTATTTAATGATGGATAAACTCTTTTGTTTTATTTGATGTGTGTTCATGCAAAGATGGGCCCAAGGAGGTCATGGTTGGTGTGTTTGCAATATTTGATGGTCATGGAGGCAAGGAAGCTAGTGAGATGTCTTCAAAAAATTTGCTGGATTACTTTTTGCTGCATGTTGTATTCAATACTTACAAGCAGTCCTTACCCTCAAAGAACAAACATTATTTGGTTTCTCAAGGCAAAATCGACACAGAGAACAATATGTTAACTCTTGGAAGGTATAATGTAGTCACGAAGGAAAAAAAGAACTCAGAAATAATCACTTTTCAAATATAGGAAACTGTTTATACTCACTTCACAGATTATGAAAAACTAAAATTCCAGTAAAAGAGTATTTTATTGGTTACACTTATTAGCTTTTCTAATGTTAAAATTACTTCTTGTTCTATTTCATGTTTATGTTTTGTTACGATCATAAAGTATGCTCAAGCCTTTCCTGCAGTACAGTATTATGAATGTTTTTACTATATCGAACTATTGACTTGTTATGCAAGATTACATTAAAAAACTGTCATGTGATTCTTTTACCTCTTGTATTTTGTTTCAGTAGTAAGCTTGTTCATGTTAACAAAATTCCAGGATTCTGCACTCATTTAGTCACGCACTTGCTCACACGTGGGATATTTTGAAGGATTGTGCACTCAGTCACATTTCTGCATTCAAATTAAAAAAGAGTTGTTGCTTGATGTTGTTGCAGTTCTCAGGGAGTGTTACCAGTAACCGATGATAATAAGCCAATACATGGAATTTTGAAGGAAGCACTATTGGGGGCAATCCATGATATTGATATAAAATTTTCTTTGGTAAATTTAATTTTGTAGGTTCATGTTTGTTGCAGTTAAAAATCGCTTTCATTATAACCTTGTCTTGATTTTATTTATTTTTTTCAAAATAACCAGGAAGCTTTGAATAACAACTATGCTTCTGGGTCTACTGCCATTGTTGTTCTTTTGCTAGATGGTAAATTCTTAGTTGTCAGTGTTGGTGATTCTAAAGCACTTTTATGCTCAGATGAAGGTACCTTTTCCTGTCCTTTACTTGTCCCTTCTCTATCATTTCTAATTATTGTTCTCAATGCACCAGAGACTAGTAAAGATGCACATTTGTTTTCATTTTTGGGTGTGAAGAATGATATGGTTTTACAGTTTCCAGGAATTCGATTTCTTGTGTTTCTGATAGTATAATTTACACATTCATGTCACTTGGAAAAATGCAGATAGTTTGATGACAAAGCTCTATGCCGAAGAACTGACAAGAGATCATCATCCAGGTAGAGATGACGAAAAAGCCCGGATAGAGGCTGCTGGTGGTTTTGTTAGTCTATGGGGTGTGCCTCGTGTTAATGGTATATTAGCTGTGTCTCGATCTATTGGTGACATTCACTTGAAAAGGTAGCTTTTGAACCTTGACAGTGAGCATATGTTGTCTGACACTCTGTTCTTTCTTTTTTCTGTTAGTACCATTTTAATATGGTATTACCATGGTAATAATCTGATCCTTTTATTGTTCTATTTCTAGATAAATTTACTGAAGGCATTATAAGAAGTGATATTTTTGGGAAAGATTACTGGACATAATCACCATTTTGTTCTGTCAATCTTTGAATTATTGAAGATGAAGCATTTTGTGTCCTGATTCTATATTTACTTTTTGTTATGCCAGATATGGTGTAATTGCTTTACCTGAAGTGTTAGATTGGCAACCTGTAAAAGACAATGACAGGTATTTGGTGATTGCATCTGATGGCATATTTGAGAGTTTGGCCCTGCAGGATGTTTGTCATCTTTTACAGAACTCAGAAATCCATGAAAGTGAGGTTTCCAACAATTCATCCCTATGCTCGTCGTCGTCTATGTTGGCTGGCTGCATAGTAAATACTGCGTTAAGGAATGGCAGTATGGATAACTTGTCAGCTATCGTGGTTCCATTGGGACTAGCTGGTTTTTCAAAAAAATATGCAGAAGAGAGATAATTGGCCGAGGAGCAGCATAGAGTTTTTTGTCAAGTGAATATTAGATTTACAACACATAAATTATTAGTCATTTCAAGCCGGAACATGAAAGCTTAGGAGTTGAATTATAAGAAATAAAGTTGAAGAAGATTTTTCCATTTTAAATTGAAGTGGTGACGGCAAGAATATGAAATTATTTCAATTAACCATTCATATCTTTTGCTACGTATATATTCATAGTAAAATGTTCAATACATAAACACCTCCCCCCAAACATATGCACGTATTCATCTTCTTGAGACATTTCGTTATGAAATAGAGATCAATGTTATGTAACCTTTGTTTTTTGCGTTCACAGGACATGAAACAATATGTTAAGATAAAATAAGGTTATATATATATATATATATATATATATATATATATATATATATATATATATATATATATATTACTTCCTCTGTAGTAATCTATAATTATAATAATAAGACAAAACTCAACTTGATTTTGGACGAAAAATTTATTCTAATTTTCAGATTGTTGAAACCGAGAGAGAAGGAGGATTTCGTTACATCATAGTCACACAAGTAGTAAATAAAAGTGCATAGCTCTGGCCTCTGTAGGCTCCCAACACCAGATCTATAGTAACAATATATACCTCCTCATAATATTTATCCAACCAGCATCTAAAGAACGAATATGTAAGAATGCAAATTTGTTGGTTATACAGAAATCAACTCTTATCACTTCCATTAATTTATGATATACGATCAAATTTATGTAAGCAAAAGAGTGTAGGTAACTGAGTAGTGAAAATCTATATTATGTACATCCAAAAAAATACTAAAACACAGGGACACTGATCATCAAGGGTTCAACCACCCGCACGCTGCCAAAGTAAGAAGAAGACATAATTCAGTTCCCAGCCTCGTTTACCTAAGGCCATTAGAGGAGCTGCCTAACGCTCCAGAACCATATTTTGGATAAAGAAATTATCTCGACTCTCAACTGCAGCTTTTCGGCATTGTCCAATGCAAGGCACCTAGACACAGAAAGCTTAGCAGATTCCATGAACTTTCATATGCATTTCATAGTCCCAATTTTGAAACATATACATGAAGTTTTACGGGAAAAATCTTCAAATACAGTGAAATATATTTCAATTGAAAAAGAGAAGAAACGATTATCAAGCTTTCAGTTTCAATTAATACCTATTTAGTACAAGTCCACAAGAAAGTAGTGAAATACCTTTATGGTTGTGAAACTCAAATATGCAAAGATGCACATAAACTTAAATCTGCCCTCGACTTTCCGCTTCAAAATTTGGTGAAAAATAAGGATGTTGCAAAGCATCATCAACACTCAGCCTATCCTCCTATTATCAAATTCAAAACAAGAAATTACACTAAAGTACTTAACCAAGTATAGTTCCTACACCCTATTTGAAAAGCATGTTGGTGAATCAAAAACCAGAACAGATAACAAGTTCATCAAACGCCACAACATAATTGAGAACATCAAAAAATCTAATTTTATATAATTAATTGTAAGATGCAAATAAAAGGTAACCTATTATCTATCGTTGCTCTTAGCATTATAGGTGTTATAAATTTGAAAATGATTAGAAAAGCTAGAGGGTGTCTTTGCATAAGCACATGGACAATTTCAGTTGAACTGAATATATTTAATATAATTAAACTGTGTTTTGGTTTATCCAAAACAAACTTTTCCTATTGCACAAACATGATTACAACTTTATGATTTATAAATAAGGGACATCTCCTTATATAGGCCTCAAGTCATACAACCAATGATTAAGATCAAATTTACTGGAGGACAAGAATCAACTATTTATCTAGGTTTTTTACAAGCATAATTATCTCATTGCTAAATCTAGAACACTTTATTAGAATCCCTAATGTGTACAAGAAAATTATAGAGAATACCAACTAGGGTATCCCATGAGTGTCTTGTGGACCTCCAGTAAGTGATTCATAGCATAGCCTCCTCAAATGCACATGTAGTAAAACTACGCTTCGAAACACCTTAGTTGGTTTTAACTATATTGTTGAACACCCATATTCCATGCCGACTAAGCGATTCAAATGGACCTACTTCGTCACGAAAAAGCGATGTTTTTCATACCATCAGGATCTAAGTATCAGTGGGTTTAAATTAGATGCTTTGTTTGAATGTGTTTGCGTACATTTGAGCAAATTTAGCATGAGACTGGTCAAAATTATAAAATTTGTAACATAGTTATTCAGTTGAACCCATGCCGAGGTAAATGAGTCTTTCTTGAGTTATGACTTTGATAAGTGCATAATATTCTATAATTTTGATTCTTTAATGTTTAATTTTATTACATGTTTTATGTGTATATGAGCTTATTAAATGATTTATTATTGATTTCAGAAAGAATTGGAGCTGAAAAGAAAAAATATTTCTAAGAGGAGCAAAATGGCAAATTTGACCTTGGAGCTTCAACTGAGTTTTTGATTGTGTACTTTCAGAATGAAAAAATAGTCTTCTTGAAGTGGTAGAGGACGTCTTAAGCTTTTCAGAAAGGTATTATTTACAAAAATCTGAGTTTGTTTGGGTGTTCAAACATTGTTCCAAATACATACTTGTTGGAGTTGGATTCCTATCCAGACTAGTAAGCTTAAAAAGACCATATCTCAAGATTCGGGAAGAGTTACGGGAGTGCCACCTGTCAAATTGAAGCTAACGAAAAAATCTACAATTCCAGGGGGGTCAGAGCCGTGGCTCTTAAGTATGGAGGCCGTGACGCTCATCGAAAGACGTGGCGCTCAAGCTCCTGTCTCCATGCTCGATTTTTGAGCCCAAACGCGTTTCTGAAGCCATTTTGCACGGGATTTTGAGGGGTTTTAGTAGTTTTTCCAATTCTTTTCCTCCTAAGTTAGGGTTTTCCTATGTAGACTATAAATACATGTTATTAGACACTTGGGAGGAGGATCTAATCTAAAAACTCTATTATTCTTTGGTGATTTTCATGGCTATGTGTAACTAAACTTCTATTCTTGGATAAGGAGACGGAAACCTCAGAAGTATTACACTGAGATCTAATTGGTTTTAATTGTTCAATTATATTTTGAGTATTGATTATTTTTCTGTACAAGAATTTTATGATTGATATATTTGATTGCTAAGATACATACTAGTTTATTAATCATTGAAATCTACTGTTAAATTAAATATCAAATCAGTAATTGTTTGGTCACTCTAATTTGCTGCAGATCATGAGATTATTATATCTTAGAAAGAATACTCAACTAAATTAAATGCAACCGCTTATGCTTGTGTTGTTTAGCTTCATCGGTTTTTCTAATTCTTAAAACATATACTAGATTAAACTTTTAGTGCTTTTCTGAAGTTGTGTAGTAGTTAGGATTATTTAGATCGCTTGTTTCTATCTAAATAAAGGAAAGACATGGAATGATTCTGAATGGTGAATTGATTCTAACGGTGAATATTCAAAATATTAATTGATTAAGCTTGAGTCAATGATCAATGTAAGTTTCTTAGGTGGAAGTTTATCTAATCCAAGGTTTGTTTTCTCTTATTTACTTTAATAAATTATTTTGCATTATTATTTAGTTTATTTTAATAATCACAATCAAAACCCCTAATTTTGGTTCCAAAGCATAAAAACAAAACAAATCATTCTCTGTGGGATCGACTCTTACTTGCACTACTACATAATTATCTTTCGTAGTAAGGTTTTATTTTTGGTTGCCTACGACAACACACTAGAGTTGCGCATTAAAAACTTGAGAATATTACTTTAGAGTCTGACAGGACCATGGATCGTGACTCTCATAATACAACTTTTGAGACCAACATGACCCAAACGCTTAGCTACTAGATCTTGGACTTAAACTTGTATTACTTCAACTTCACAATCTAATAATGATATAAGACTTTGTCAACTCTCACGTGACCTTAATAAATCTTGCACACATATGAGAAATAGAGTAAAGTTCACACAAGATATCGAACATATTCAAGAGAGCATAAATCTTTACTTAATAACTATATATATGTATATGAGAGTTGATTTATAGTCACCGCTGGCTATGGATCATTTCCCGACCAATCCATTCTCAGCCGATCATTGCAATAACAGACAACTAAGATTAAAAGAGAAAATTAAGTAACCACAAGAAGTTCATGCAGATACTAATAGTATCCGCAGGACCTTCCTACAAATAGCTTTTTTACGTTAAACACTCTTCTCTTCTAAAGTAAAATTTTCTTTCAAAAATCAATATTTTTTTCGTTATAAATTCAAAATTTTCAATCTCTGTCATTGGAAAGGTCTCGAAAAGATATTCAAAATAAGAGGCATTGTTGATATGTTTTTATGTAGTTAAAATGTCAAAACTAGCAACCAAAGCTTATAATGGTGTATTTCAAAATACAAAACTTTAATCCCAATTTTGATCATTTTAGCTAAATAAAAAGATATTAATAATGGAACTTGTTTTAAAAATATTAACGAAAGCTTTTTAACGATATATAGATTAATAATTTTGAATTTATAACAAAAATTATTGAATTTTGAAATTTGATTGAAGAAAGAAAAAGTTGGGTTAGGAAGGACAATGAATATTTTAACTTTTTTTTAATATAAACTATCTACAGGAAGTTCTTGCGAATACTAATTAGTATTCACAAAAATTTCTTGCGGATACTTAATTTCCCTTTTAATCTTAACCATCCGTGATTGTAATGAACGGTTGAGAATGAGTTGGCTGGAAAATGATCCATAGCTAGCGGTGACTATGGATTAACTCTAATATATATATATATATATATATATATAGAGAGAGAGAGAGAGAGAGAGAGAGAGGATTGGGTGTAATTTAGGGTTAGGGTTTTGAGAGAGGTAATCTCAGTCGTGGATATGTTTCACAGTTTTTGTATTTCTCAGCATCAACATAATGATTAATATCTTTCTCCCGTGGACATAGACCAAAAGTCAAACCACATAGTTCTTGTGCTATATTCTATTTAGTAAAAAAAAATTCTTTTTCTTGCTTTCATTGTTTGTTTGTAGTATTCATCACAATTGTCATAACAGGGTGTCTGCATTCCAAATTTCAAGTGCTTACTAGAATTTAAAAGATGACATCCACCATATAATTTTATTTAAACAAATATGCCATATAGAACTTACTGGATCCCAAAGTAATAACTGGCGCACTAAGCGCAAAGCCCGAACATTTGGAAATCTGCTTACAAAAATGCAGGGAGAGACAGACAAATACGATGAGTTAAACACTTGCATTGGATAACCAAAGAAGGACATGGTGCAGATCAGTAAAATGGATTGCAATAGAGACTGACCCTATTTTAAGAGGGTCTTTACTTTTTATTTGATGCGAAAAGAACTCTTCAGAGCATTTCCAAGAAGCTGGTGAAACTGCAGCCTGAAACCAAAACTACGAACCTTCATTACTATGCATTTTAAATCAATAGATACACGGAGGAATATGTTTAATAAAACATTAAGCTATGATTTTTTTATATAAAAAAAAGTAAGTTTTAATAAAATTGTTTATCTTGTGCCAAATGTTTCCAGAAAGACACCATTCATGTTCCGATTAACAATCATGTCTCAACTAAGTTATGTAAAAGTTTAAGGAAAAAACTTGTTGACTAGCCAACCAAGCATGTTTTTTCTTTTTCTTTCTTCTTATCTTTTCTTTCCCTTTTCCTTTTCTTTTTTTTTTTTTGTGGAAACACAGCTGGCCATTTATTGTAATTGCCTGAAGACAAGGATATGCAAGAATTATTAGAAAAAAAATGGGGAATACTCACCCTGCCATGAGTGCCCCAAGTGCGTTGATGTTTAGAGGAACTCCCAGGGACTAAGATGCACATTTCCATAAGAGATCTAAGTCTGCACCCAAAGACAAAAAACATTTAAGAGTTCAAACTTATGAAGGAATTAATGGAAGCAGAACATTCTTTCTGTCTACATCAATTTAGAGTATTTTTCTTCATCAAAAATTGATTTTTCAGCTTTCTACTAGGATTGATGATTTTATAAATATTGTACTTGGAAAGCAGGTAATAAACTTTTGCAAAAGACAAAACACACCAAAAGACAAAGTTCTCTGCTTTCATAATGAAGGATGCTTGTCAAATTGTTTCTGTTTTTTATAAGATCATCATAGGAGACAACCATATTAACTAAGTAGGACTAGAATATGCAATAGGTTGATGCCGAAAGACTTCAAGAGATAAAGATTATATGTGAAAATCTAGGAAACACAATTGACAAATATGGTTTAGGAAACTTCAAGTGATAAAATCGTGTACTAGTTAGTTATTGTACCATACATTTGTCATAATCATTACATCAACCAGCATCCATCTTAAGAATATTAATGACCACTACACAAAAATGCTACTCCTAAGATACCACCCTGTGCATATAAAATCATAATTATGCAAATACCATTAAGTTGAAGCGACAATCTTTTCAAATGGCTTAACAATTAAACTGACTAATTACTTCCAGAGTCAAAATTTCAGTTTCAAACTAGTAATGACTGAAAACACATGCTTCTCAAGGACCTGACTCACTTGTATGCGAGCTCCTTTAAGCCATCATTCCAACCTTCAAGATGCTGATCCAAAAGAACACGTGATAAAGAGTTTATCTGAAACACATTCGGTGAGCCTAAAATCAACTCCAGGAACACAATACCAACGCTCCACATATCATACCTATCAAAGAAAAAGAATGAATTATGCAAGTTACACATTCCTGAGTTTAAGAAAAATAATCAATATATAGTAAATTACATCAATTTTTTGATAGGCTAATTTATTTACAAGAGCACCAAAAGATCATCAATGAATCAAATTCTCTCGACATTTATACAATGGAAGCTAGGTAGCTAACGTACTTCAGTGTTATATTTGTTGCCCCCCGATACCAACTAGCATTCAGAAGAGCTTCTGGAGGAGTATACTCATAAGTTTGTTCGGCTCTGAAGACACAAAAGTACACAAAATGAGAAGTTAAGAAAATTACCTCTCAGATTCCCTTCACAATAGGTGAAACTCATAAAAGACCATAAAATAGAAGAGTAGGACCTCTTAATTATTCTCCTGCAAGTTGAAATTTTTTATCGAGGATCTACATGGTACAGCAATTAGACAATATAAAGTCCCATACACAAACAAAAAATAAAAAATAAAAATCATGTATTTATTAATGTATTCAACCCCACGACATTGGGTATGAGATCATCCTGGTGGTGAGCAAAAGAGTAATATTCATGCCTAGGAATCCTCGTCTAAAACCATGAAAATTAACTTTAGAAATAAGATATTACAGAGCCAGAAATTTTCCATAGGGAATCAATTTTTAAAGCTACTTATTTGCAACTAATAGAGGAGCCAGCAACATTTCATGAAAAAAAATGATAAAGATAAATAAATTACATAACATCAAGCTATAGGTATTCCATCTGAAACATAAAACAATATAGAACCCACACTTAACATTCAAAATTGAAATTCAAGGGGATAACTCAAAGAAAACAGTCAATCTAGTTTTCTGTGGAAGTGTACATGCAACCAAAAAATATTTTCATAAAAAGAAGTAACTACTTTACTCAATCATGCAATCTGATGGAAAATATTAAGCAAAGGTGCAAAAATGCCCCTGTGGTTTTACCCAAAATCCCACTTAGCCCATTTACTTTTTTTCGCAAAAATGCCCTTAACGTTATAAACTCAGCTCACCTATGCCCCTCCCGTTAACAACATGCCAGCTAACAAACGGGGCGACGTGACGACTGACATGTGGTAAAAATAAAATTTATTCTTTTCTCTCTCTCCTATCTCCTTCCTCTGTTCTCTCTCCTCCAGAAGAAGATAAAAAGTTTGAGTTGGGCAAATCTCTCCCCTCTCTCTCAACAGCCCCTCCTCTCTCCCTCCCTAAATCTACTGGGCAAATTTTTCTATAGTTTTTTTTTGGTTCATTTACTGTAAAATCAAAGTCAATTCTAATGAGGATGAAACAGATAACCAGAGTCGATTCCGACGAGGACGAAACAGAGGATCTTTTCGGAAATTTGAATTTTCCGTTGTACCGCATTGACCCACCAAAAAATGGCTTGGCGGGGCTTGTCCTCCTACTCCCAAAATTATCTAAATCTCGTCTCTTGTATGTGAGGTGAAAAGGGTTTGTTTATGGGTCTATGGATGTGCTTCTTTTTTGTTTGAATGAACTTGTAATATCTTGTTGTAATTCGATTTGACGTGTCTGTTTAACTGAAAGTTCTTTGTCCTAGGTTTTATTGGGGGTATTGCAGTGGTTTTGGATAGATCTAGTAAATGCAAATCCATAGTAAATTACAGTGGACGGGAAGCTAAATTGGTTGTCGGTAAGCCAAAGTCCAATCAACGGAGAGTGTGATATGTTTTCCGGCAAATGGGTCTTTGACAACACTTCATATCCGCTCTATAATGAGTCGGATTGTCCGTACATGTTCGACCAGTTGGCTTGTCACAAGCATGGAAGGCCTGATTTTGGGTATCATTACTGGAGATGGCAACCCCATGGCTGTAATCTAAAGAGGTATTACTGGAAATTAGTTCAACGCATAAATATTTCGAGCATATAATTTTATCAGTATATGTGTGCATTGTATTCTTAGTGAATTGAACTATTAATGGTGTGCTAAGAATGCTATTTTAGTTTGGTTTTCTTTAGAAAACAAATGAAAGATGATTTTTTTCATTAATCGGAAAACTTTTGTTTGATATAGATGGAATGCGACTGAACTATGAGAGAAGCTTCGGAGGAAGAGACTATTGTTTATGGTGGACTCATTGAACAGAGGACAATGGATATCAATGTTGTGTTTGTTACAGTCTGCAATTCCAGCAGACAAGAGGTTGATAACTCCCCAAGCCCACCTTACAACTTTTACAAGCTCACCTTGCCTATTTTCACTCTTTCAAAACCATTGGCCTCTTTCTCCATCACTTCTTCGACCGAGATCTCGAATTCTCTGTCGTCATTGTTTCCCGTTCTCCGGCCCTTAACCTCCCCACCCACTAAAAAGGTGATCCCCAACCATCCGCTTCACCCCCGACAACTATTCCCTATCACCATCACCATCTGGATCAGAGGAGAGAGAATAGAGGAAGGAGATGGGAAATAGAGAAAATAGGGAGAAGAAAAGAAAAGAAAATAATAAAGTTTATTTATTAAATTTTATTTTTGCCACGTGTCAGTAGCCACGTCGCCCCGTTAGTCTAGGTGGCATGTTCGTTAACAGGAGGGGCAGAGTTGACCTAAAATTTGAAACGTCAAGGGTACTTTTGGAAGAAAAAAAAAGTTCATGGGCTAAGTGGGACTTCGGGTAAAACCACAGGGGCATTTTTGCACCTTTGCCCGAAAAAAATTACTATACAAAATTCTTACTTGTACATGATAAGAAGTGAAGGACTTCTAACAGGTGGTAAAGTTACCCAGGCAAATGAAATACCTTGAAGGACCAAGGGAACTGTATAAGTGGTTCACTGTATACTCGTCCATTGCACTGCCAAAGTCAATAACGCGCCTAAAAAGTTGACAAGATAAGAATAAATAAAACATTGTATAACAGAAAAAGATTAGGGAGACATGCATCTCATGAAACAACAATATTAAGACAACTTTTATGACCAAACAATTCCTAATAATTCGATCAATTATTGCCAATTTACTAAAGAAAGCACCCAACAATCTTGCTGGAGTAAGTACAACGTTAAGGAACTGTAAGGGTGAAGGAAATAGAGTCCAGTGCAAGCGCACTAGGCCCTTGTAACATTGAAGGATCAAAGTCATGCTATTGGCAATATCATAAGATTTAACCGACAAAACGAATTTAATGCAGCAGGAATGATCAGTTCAACTCATCACCGGATGCTATGACTACAGCTACGTCAAGACGAGAAAGTCAGATTCAACTTGCACTATGATATCTAACTTCAACTCTTATGATGGATAAAACTAATCACAACTACAAATGTTAGCTTATACTGCTTGAACGTAGAATACTCTTAAATGGAAAGGAGTATTTAAGAAACAAACAGGGGTGGACCTCAAAGCCTGAAAATTGAGTAGTCCATTCTAGCAGTCAACAAGTACAAACTTCCAACATTTAGCAATAGACTCCCAAAAGTCGAAAAGAGAATAGTGTTGCAATAAGATATGATCTAGAAGTACATTTTAGTGGTATAGTTCTGATCTCCACTTGGGCTTCCTTTCAAGCATCTACCAGAATCCAGATCTTCAAAGCAAATGACCATGTTCTCTTCCAAGGAGAAATATGTTCTTAGTTAGCACACTTTTCATAAAAAGAACAATGTTTAGTTGGGTAATTAAATAACATGACTGAAGAAATACATCTTAAAAAGAGAATGGATACCATAAACAAGTTTGAGTACACACAACGTGTCCCAAGAAAGTGAAAGAAACAAAGCATAGGGTGGTTCACAATTATTGACTAACAAAGATGTTTGGTATATGATATATGTTCATGTTAGGGTCTGGCATTATGATGGCGGTTTGTTCTTCCGTTGCTCGTGTTAAAGAATTGTTCAGATCTGTATATTCTATTATTATTTTTGGAATGACTGTTTTTCAAGAGTATCTATGGTGTCCACTAGTTGTTGCTACGATTGGTCCTCTTCCTGATTATCTATTATTTTGTTTGAAAGGATTACCATTTTAATTCTTTTTTATTGTAATCTTTTCATCTTTTGTAACAAATTACTGTTTAATATATTTTTGGACTGTTTGATCAAAAACTATTAAAAAAAAAAGTAGTTAGCCCTGTGTATGTCACAAGTCAAAAGTAAATTGTTGTTCCCCATTTTCAGGTAGGTTTAGAATCAATATTTACTTGATCAATGAGAATTTACAGACAAAGGTTGACTCACTGAGACATAAAGATAAATGGAGCATCTCTGGCTTCTACGGTAATTTTAACATTCCAAAACGCTTCTTTAGTATTATGTGTTGGCAAACAGGGAAAACAAACACTTCTGGAATACTAGTAGTATTTATATACATGATCATTTTTTGCTTGGCCAAAAAAGTAACTTCAGCTTGAACCAAAAGCGACTTATATCTTATCATTAACATATCATAATGTATTCAAATAAAAAGACAATCTTTGATGAAAAAGAGCAAATGATGTCCTCACCAGGTTTAATATCCCTATGGGTGATATTGCGGTCATGACAAGATTTGAGCGCCATCAACTAAGCAAAAGAAGAAGCGCATAAGGTAGATGCACTATGAATTAAAAATAAATGTAGAACCATAAATTACAGAAATGAGTGCAAAGTTCCCCAATATAGAGGAGTGCAACTAGAAGTTGTTAAGCATTATTGTGCCCAGTTGATTCAAAAACTTGAAATAATATAACCGTGATATGTCCATATAGACATATAATAGAGATATAATGTATACCGTAAGAAGGTATAATTATAAGAGTTTAATCAACCATCTTTAGTTCATGGAACATGTAGAAAGTTCAGGTGAGCCAAACTAACATATTATAGTTCATCTTGGTATCAGAATGAACTCTGACAAAAAAACTTCAAAAGTTCAAACATACCAATTGCCATATAAGATTACGCATTTCCTCTTGTCCAGCTTCTGTTGTCTTCAACCAGTGCCACCATTTTGATGGACGCAATGCCTGAACACGTTTTACATGTTCTTCAGCACCATCACTGTCTACTTCTTCTGCCGTATATATAAGCTTTGACAAGGAAATGCCTTCATGATGGAATACAAGCCATATTTCGTTGGATCGAGACTCAAAAGACTCAACATATCTTGCAATATGGTTCAAACCTTCCTCAAACACATCTCTCTGCAGTCTGTTTTTCTTGGGAATGTATTTTGAAAATCCAAGTAGGCTTAGTCTCTGGAGCATCTGATTCATTTGATTTTAACATATCATACACATTTGATTGTGATTCTTTCAGGAAAGAGTCTGCTATTACAGCTGCTGATAGTGAAGCTCCCAAGACTTTAGAGGCATTTAGAAAAACTTCACCAAAATACTTCTCCCGTAGACCACTTAAGTAAACAGCAGTCCCTCTTTCCACCTGTCAGTAGCGGATCAATTCATGATACAAGCCTCCACGAATTATGAAACTTAACAAAACACACTTCTAGTTATAATCAAATCACTCGAAAAATAAGAGGGAGGGAGGGAGGGAGGGAGAGAGAGAGAGACCACAAACACTGCTAATTCCTAGGTGAATGATCAGTGCAACACAAAGCACAATAAACTGAAAAATATATATACATCTACAATTATCTGACCCAGTCTTAATTCGGAGATTTCTATCTTGGACGCATTGTGTATCAATGTCAATAAATCAATTTATATAGATCGTCTTGTCCCTGACCCGAGTTTGAAGGTTGCCGGGCTGGGAATCCAGTAGCTATTTGGGAGCACATGTTTAACCCTCATTAAGCACAATCAGACTTCAGAAAGCTTTGTCACCCAAATAGTGAGGCTTAAATGCTTAATGGATAACCACACTACTAGTAACATTATCTTTATGTTCCTAGAGAGACAAATAAAAAGTTCTAAGAAAGAAGGAAACAGAAAAAAATAGATTTCCTTTTCCAGGGAAAAAAATAGGTTGGAACATCATATTGCTTGATGGATTAACTATGGCACCACGCGTTTCCAGTTTTTATATTACCTCTTCACTTTAAAGTCAGATATAAGTGTGAAAAAGAAACCAAAAGAATATTTAGGAGGAAGTATAAGATTCAAATTAATGAAATTACCATTATACGCTTCAAAATGAACATGCTGTCATCGGGAAGACCACCATTACAATCATAAGCAGATGAGCTTGTGTGTGAATTTCGATCACAAGGGCCAAGGTCAATAGTATTAAATGGGAATCTCATGTTTTCAGAACTCCAACTCGAAACATTAGTGCCTAGAGAACTATTCCAATGAAATGCAAGCCAAACTTCACCAAATGATCCACGATCAAACCTTTTCTTTAGTATGTACCTAACAACCAATAAAGGCAAATTTTATACAAAGACAATTTAAAATAAAAAATAAAAAAAGGATCAATTATGTTGACATGTAAAAGAAGAGTCGTTAGATTATGTAAAACCTGGGCTTAAATAGGATTTCTGAAAAATAAAGCAACCCAGCTAATTAACATATAAGTCTCATGCTAGGGAAAAAAACATAAGAATCACCAATCATTCATACAACAGTAACAAACAAAGAATCCGAACTGAATCATTTATCCACAAGTGCTACTTGGCTGACCTCAGGACCAGCCCCTCTTTTAGTTTTACTTCAATGCATATCTTTTGGCCATCTTATTGAGCATGGTTATAATTCTGATGAATTTCTTGACCCTTTTTAACGTTTCTCTCTTTCCTCTAATAGAATTCTTATTTTATACCAAAATAATTACATAAAAAAAAAAAATTGAAAGCCTGTGACACCAACAAAAGGATTTAAAAATACCTCGAGTCAGGGACCGCATGCTCGTTAGACCCATAATCTGAGCCAATATTAGAGATCGGGATTGATTCAAGTAAACCAAGAAAACTAGCAAATCCTTCAGGATTTATGCATTGATCTTTATAACCATCAGCAGTCATCCCAAAGCGCAAGCACATATTCTGGTCCGAGTACAAATTTAAATATCCACCTACATCAACAGAAAAACAGAAGAAAAGGGAAACCCTTTTTTTTATATAAAAAAAAAGTCTTTCATTGGAATAATTAAAGCTAAAAAAAGTGGTATATTAACGGTTGTTACTGCCACAGTGCCACGAATGTTGTAACACTGGCCCTCCCTCTCTCTTTCTCTGCCGCTCTCTCCCCCTCTCCCGTATTGGCAGGCAGAAGAAAGTAAACTATGGCAATGCATACCACACCTACAGATGTTACATCAAGTATGAAGTTACATGGGTGGCTTAGTGCTCTCTCTCACTCTCTCTATCACTCTATTATTTCTGCCCATAGGGAACCTGGGAGGATATAATATGATACCAACAATATATTGACACTAACAGATTTTAAGAGTAATAAAAACAATTTGAACCAGAAAAAGATAAGTGTGAATCCAACTTGTTTAATCTCCTTACTTACCACAGGAATGATCAAGAGCATCAGGTAAAGCCTGCAGCTTGTCATGTGTATATCCTTGGTCATCCCTCTGAACCCAGAACGTGTAATCATCATATTCATTGAGGTTCTCAGACAGATAGAAAATTTCAAAGCTGCTGTCTTTTCCTTCAACCTAAAACAAGAGTAAAAGCCAAAAACATCACTCAACAAACCTCATACTGGTATATAATCCCAGAAACACAATGAAAATAGTCACATTCATTTAACCACTCAAGTTTAATAATTGCTATAAGTAAGATGCATACGAGAAGGCGAATTCAACAAGTAGGTACATTTCCATTAATATAGAACAGACATATTCCACAACAAGAAATGGTCAAAATCATCCATCTTGCAGCATCTTGTATAAAGCATTAAAGTAGGTAGCTTTAGTACACAATATAGTCACTGAATGACAAAAATTCAGTTTGGTAGAATGAGAGATTCAATTACAAAGTCAAGATCTTATGCAATAACATGGTTGATTTAAGAGAGAGGGGGGGGGGGGGGGGAATCATTAGATTAACCAGAATTGATCTACTGTGACAGTACTCAAAAGATGAACTTGAAAATAAACATATGGAATACAAGTAAAATTCTTTGTCGCTTGCAATTTTCATTCAAATTGATACTAGCGATAACAGTAACAATGAAGTAATGACTTCCCTGTTAGTGATAAGCGCAATGATGACGATGATTGAAAAGATGAAAATTAGTCTTCACTTTATAAATGATTCTTTGTATTTGTGTTTAATATAATATACTATATGATTATCATCTTACCCTTATGCAGAAAGATGGCATCATGGCATACAATGAAAACTAGTACCATATTAGTAGTAAACTTCTGCAGGTACGGAGCCAGGATTCGATATTGGGGGAGAATTTTTAACAACATAATATATATTCATCACTAAAAAGTAAAGTTCCACAATTACAAAACATATTTTTACTAAAACAAAGATAATGTAGTAAAATAATTTTCTTTGACAAAGACAACAAAACATAGCAAAAAAAAGTCTTTTAGAACCTATCAAAGTTTCGTCATAATTGCACCCGACGTTCTTTCAAATCACGAAAATCCATCTATTATATTAAATGGGAAAATATCTACTCCTGGAATTATCTTCACAATAGTCATTAGTCAATACTATTATACTAAGCAACAACCAATCTGATTAGAACATTAAAATTTTAGACTATTCTATTTTTTGTAAGGCCCACTTGGTATTTTAATGAATTTAGCCCAATAGTCATTAGCTAATGTTTATCTTCACAATAGTCATTAGCCCACTTGGTATTCTATTGCCTGGCCCAAAAAATCTTGGTGGGGCCATGGCCCCCTCCAGCCCTAACTTAGCTCCGTCCCTGAACTTCTGTTTTAGCCACTTCTACAAAAATAGAAATATTTGAAAGCAGAGGGAAAATTTCATAAAGAAGATGAGGAAAAAAAACAATGCAATGAAAGAGAGGAGATCAAGCAATCATAGGCCAAACAGGCACCCAAAATGCCAACAAGGAAAGTCTGGAGGTATCTTGAACATGACAATATGCTGAAACAGATGGCAGTCTCTTTTTTGGCCACCTACAAATTTTAAGGAATAAATCATGGGAATATATAATCGGAAGTAATTGCTATACACGTTGACAAGTTGACTTGGTTATACAACAACTAAAAGCAAATCTATAAATACCCTAATCAGATGGTAACTAGAAATTCATAAGGAAAGATGATCTGGGCTTTCTGGTAACTTTTTGCCAATGGTTAAACTGCCTCATGTCTTAATGTCTTTTAATCAACTAAACATTCACTCACTAAGAAAAAGTTCTTCTTTGAGCCTTTCAAATCCAAGTACAATTTTACGCCCTCGTTCCAAAATAGAAGTGCAATTATGAATTTTAAAGTCAATTTCAAACATTTCCAAATTCAAACTAAATATTGTTTAGTGGTACTTTTCAGATAATTTATAATATTCATAACTGTATTAACTAACATTAAATGAATTCATATCAATTTTGAATTTGAAAATATCTCAAATTAACTTCAAAAGTCAAAATGACTCTTTTGGAACAGAGCTATTACACAACTTTCTGTGACCAAGAAAAAAGAACATTTATAGGCTTTAACCTACCTCTGATTAAGGTAATAAAGACCAGTCTTCTAAACTACCAACAAAAGCAAATTGTAGGGAAAAAAAGTAGGAATCAGGACCAAAAGAAAGGAGGGCAAATGATGGAGAAAAGTTAACAGCTTGTCTCTCAGACTTACCAATAACCGGTCAAACTTGCCAATTATTGGATGTGAATGCTCCAATTCTAAGAAAACAGAAATTCTGTCAGCTAAACAGTGAAAGGAAAGTAAAGGAGAAGACAACGAATTTTATTAGCAACCAGGTAATCAAAAACATGAACTTCGCTTTAATACAAGAGAATTGGGACACTAATATAACTAGACAAGATAACTGTGAGATAACCCAGTATTATACAAACATTATTCATCATAAAGCACCTTAGTGTGATAATATTACTGTTGAGCCACTTAAAAAATCTCTACTAAATATAAGAATAAGAAGAATCTTTATGGGGCAAGTATCTCAGACCGCTTTTCTGCTATGGCCATGGCAAGGCCAGCGAACTGCCCTTACTAATCACAGGGCATGCCAACAGACCCAATGTGGTGCTAGACATCAAGTGAAATTGACTATATGCCATGACCGCACCAAAGTGGGCACATAGCACCAACCATGCGCATGGAAATGCTAAGTACTAAAATAACATCCAAACAGACTGCACATCAAATAGCCCTGCACGCACACCCCAAAATGCGCATCCAAGTTCCATATGCAAGTACGTTCCAGTGTCCTAGTTCCTGTTCACAGCATGTCCATTCATGGTTCCAGCCTCCTAAGAGGTTAAAACTATGATGTGACTGTGCACAGCGTGTCCACTCATGCTGACAAGCCACCTAAGGATTAAAAACTTAAAAGTTAAAACTATGTACAGTATAATTTTACTTTTGATCCATTTTTCTGAGTAGTTACGCTTTGAGTCTAATTTTGAATCTATTTGACTTTAATTACATTTCATCTAATTAAAGTTTTATTTAATTTAAGCCATTTAATAATCTTGTTAAACTTGTCGTGAATTCTCAATTTATTAGTGCTTTAATGTTTTTTGCAAATTCAGTTGTTTAAGATTGTGAATTCAAGAGCTTGACTCGGGCTCATTTATTTGGTAAACGACCAGAGCTTGAACTTCATCTTATGCTAAATGAACCAAGGAAGGTGAGTCCAACTCAGATCTGTTCAGGTTCAGTTGCAGTCCTGGCTAATACAGTATGTACAAGTTGACAGACATACCGAGTATTAACAGATATTTTTCCACGAGTATGCCACAAAAGAACTTCTACTTTACCTTCAACATGTTAAACGCACGCGTACATGTGTGTAGCAGATAGCCTACAAAAAGTTCAAGAACCATGAAAGTCACCTGGTTGTTCATGAATATACTTTTGCAGACCTAAAGCTGAGGAATCAAATTTTCCTCGTTCATCACACCTTTCCTTCAGCAAGGGTTTAGAAAAGCCAGTTGATCTGAATGGAACCACAACGGCTGCCATATTATCGGTGCTGCCTTTCTCAAATGCAGTATTAACTATACAATCAGCCAACGAATATAAGCATGATGAACTTATAGGGCCATGAGTGTGTAATTCCCAGAGCAAATCACAAACATCCTGCGGCCTCAGTTTCTCAAAAACACCATCAGATGCAGCCACCAAGTAGCTGTCGTTGGCAGTTAGAGGTCGCCAATCGGTCACCTCAGGAATGGGTACAACGCCATAACTAATAGAAATAATTAGGTCGAATGAGAGGTTATAGCACTGGATTTTATCACTTTTTCTTAAATCCATATTAGAAATCCGCAAAATTACAAACAAGACTGTTAAATAAAGAGCGCATTTACTTTTTTTTATAATTGTGAACCTCACCTTTTAAAGGGCACATCACCAATAGCTCGAGAAACAGCCAACTGACCATTAACTCTAGATACACCGGCCCACTCAAGTACATAACCTCCAGCTGATTCTACTCTGGACCTTTCATCATCTCTATCTGGATGATGATCTCTAGTTAGTTCCATGACAGAAAAATGTGCCAACCCACTAGAATCTGCCAATTTGAAGCCACCAAAATTTTTTATGGATGGTGTAGCGCCTTCACTTCTTTTCTGCCTGTACAGCCTTAACAAAGTAGCTGCAATTTGCAAGAACCATGGCATAGTAAACTTTCCAATAGAATAATTAAAACAAGGCAATATAGTTTCTTATCACAATAATAAATATACAACCAGACAAAGTTCTAAAACACACAATGCAACAAGACTTGTCTATCAACCAACTCTTACACTGGTATAAGCATGTGCAGTAAATCATAAACAGTTCAAGTAAAACCTAAAATCCTTCTGACCTTTAGCCTCAGGAAGAGACTGAAATATCTCAGAACACAAAAAGGCCTTTGAATCCCCAACATTTGCAACTAAAATATGACCATCCGCTATTAGCACAACCGTGGCCGTAGAACCTGAATCAAAATTCTTTCTAGATGCTTCCTTCATGATTCAGTCAAGCAAAAGGTCAATGTGCAAGAAAAGACGACGATCTAATGTCCAACTAAAAGTTAAGACACAAAGGTAATCAGTTAAAACTCACCTTAGAAAATGTTGCATCAATATCATGAATAGCCCTGAGCAATGCTTCCTTCAAAATTTCCAAGTGAAACGAGCCATCTAATATCGCACCCAAAGTAAGCTTGAACCTGTAGAAACATCTAGAGAATTATTTTCCAGATACACATATTTATTTTCCAGATTATATTTTTTAACTAGTACAAGCATCTAAAGGTTCTTTGACTTCTTTCTAAATTATTCTTTAACATTTCAAGTGCAATTTTGAAAACAGAGTATTTTAATGTACCAACAGCTCATCTTAAATCTGCACCACCTGCATTGTTTTAAAAAGATGTGGGAGCTAATTTTGATCATATGTCTAAGGGTGAATACATTGTGCAGCCAAGCACAATTTCTCTAATCGGCATGTCCATCAGTTGTGGAAGGGCTCCTTCATTTTGTTCACTAGATTTCATGAATACAATAAAAACTAAAAAGCATCAAGAACCAAACCCCAATGTCACTGGTCCCAATCCCCACACATGGGGCCAAATAAACCTATTAAAATAAACATTAAGAACCAAAGGAAACAATCTATCTATCTGCAACTTGTGTATGCATTTGTGTGCTTGTGTGTATTTGTTTTAGGAAGAGATAGAGAGAAGGAGACACCTTCCAAAATTCAAAACATGCCGACCCAGTTCCTCATTCCAGTTACGAGTTTGAGAAGTACGATAATCTTCTCCCTTGTTTGGCAATCTTCCAATGGATTTCTTTGATAATATTGAGAACGTTGTATCGAGAATAAAATATGTATGCAGTGTGAAATACTCTAGTAATAGTTTAGAACCCATTTCACTAGCTTCAGCACCATTATGCCCATCAAAAACCGCTGCAACACCAACTGTGACCTCTGTAATCCCCGCAGGACCTGCTCCAAAATGAGACACCATGTATAAAACTGCTTTTCTTACAATATATAGAAGCTATATTTCCAAAAATAAAGTGCTATAGTCCAAAAAATAATCTGAACAGAGGACCTAAAGCCTCAACAGAGATACCCTATTTGCTTCAACAATGTATTATAGAATTAAGAGAGTAGTAATTGTGCTGTCTATAATTTGTCCCAGGTGCAGTCTGGTTCTAGAAAACTTTGAGCTCTTAGATAATTATAAGACAGAAGCAGGATCGTGAAGCTAAAAAGGGACAGGGACCTTGATTTAGGCTACCAAAGCAGATGCATCTTTTCAAACCATGTCATAAATTAAAATGTTACCCTGGCAGATTCAGTTAGCCACATAAAGCACAACAATGCACCACTCTACTATCTATAAATGACAACCAGTAACTAAAATTAGCTCCTGCTGCTGAATTACTCTACAATATCAATGAATTTCAATCTCATTGCCATTTCAATCTAGCCAAAAAGGGACTATTTCTTTCTTTTGTACGCAATTAGCCTTAATCTGATTTCCCTAAAATGCATCACTACAGATTTAATTTACAACTCAAATTTTAAATTTCCCTTTAGAAAATTCATCACAAGAAACCAACTTAATTTCAATTAGGATAAAAGTTCATAACTTTGGTACCAAAAAGAACCGGCATATATAATGAAGGATTGAGTTTACCGGGAAAAGGAATGCGAACATCGAGGTTACAGAAAACTCGATCCTCCTGAGACTTTCGACGGCCCTGATGCAAGGCCGTCTGGCACGTGGCAACCGATCGAGGTTTAGAAGCGTAATCTGGTAGAGTCCAGCGAGGGCATTTTGGGGACTGAAATACGGCCGGTGCACCGCCTTCTTTGTACACCATTAAACACGTCGACGATTCTCCGTATACACATGTCGCTACACATACAAGAAACCCTAATTCGAACAGACGGAAGTTGTAGATATTATTCATAGGGAATTAGGTAAAATTGCATAAACGGATATTGAAATTAAGTGATACAATTCCATGATGAAGTGGAAATTGAAGAAAAATTCGCGCGATTGTTTGAAATTTGGCTATTTTTATATCGTGACCGGCTGCTGTTTACGATTTGGGTGGTCAGGCGGGTCCTTGCAAATGTCAGCCCAATTAGCAACGACATTGTTTGAACAATTGTGAATGAGTGATTCTGGGGTGACCGTGTATGGGGACCGGAATTGGCGACCGGTCCAATTTTTTTTATTTTTTTTTTAAATTGTTTTGGATGTTATTTTGATACACGTAAAAAATATGTCTATGCAGTGTACAGACATATTTTTTACATGTATTCAAATGACATTCAAAATATTTTTTTCTGTAAAAATTTCAGTTCCAATAAATCTTATAAATTATCTGAGAGACAATTTTAAAAAAATAAAAAATAAAATAAAAAAAATTGAACCGGTCGCCAATTCCAATCCCCATACACGGTCCCCCTAGACTTTTTCATTGTTGAATACTACATTTTCGGATGTTCAACAAATAAGAAATGAAGCTGAAAATAAATTAATATAGTAGTTTGAAAAAGTTTTTTACTTTTACTTTTAATTAATTCAAATCTACTCACACGTATTATTTCACAAATCACACGCGGACAAACAAACTTTTGGACCTTACTTATTTCGGATTTTTTTAGATTTGTCAGGTCATTTTCTAAGCAGATCAGGTCAGATTTTTACCATAAATTCAAGGTCTATTGACCAGGTTAATCCAAGCTCTGGTAAAGTTATTTTTATATACATAATTTTTGATTTTATAATATTAAATAATAATATAAAACTTGGTTAATATAAAATAATAAAAATAAAAATTCTTAATTTTATTGATGTATTAAGTAAAGTTAAAAATAATATATTATAAGATAAAAAAATTACCAAATAACAGTTTAAGTAAAACCTAATATAATTACAAACTCACAAATGAGTCTTTGACTTTGTGGTTAATATAATTGCAACTCGAATGTTAAAGAAAAATTAGGAAGAAACAATGAACTTAAGTAATGAATAGAAAACAAAATGCAAAGGAATCAGATCACAAATAGCAACAAGACCTCGTAACACAGCCTGCTATCATGTTAGATCGTGAGTGAGGGGAGCGCCTGGGGCTTATCGGCCTTATGCTTCTTTCTTCTTTTTTTTGGTTAATTACATATTTTAGTATATTTTTAAAAAGACTTAAATATAAATTAGTACCCTAAATTATAGGTCATATTCCACTTCGGTGATCCACCTTTTAATTTTTTCAATTAGGTGATTGAACTATCAATTTTTTCAATCGCAACCAATTGAAAGTCGTGGCGTCGAGAATTCACGGCGTGGACGCCGAAAATGGAGCCATCACCTACTAATGTGTAAATAAATAAATTTATTTTAATATTTATTTATACATTTATTATACATTAAGGGCAAATTCATCAAATCATTTATATAAATCATTTAAACTAAATAAAAACAACAAAACTATCTAAAATCTATACAATTTCAGATCAAAAACAACAAAATCTAAAATCATCAAAAATCTTCAATAGCCAAATATTGAAGATCAAGAATCAAGATCTCAATATCTGCAGTCCAATATTCATCGGCTACCCACAGATTCCAAAAGCCGCCTCTTTCTCTCTCTATAAATCGTAGATCTGTGTAATCATCGTCCGGTAAGTGAAGTCGATGAGCTTGGATCGAGAAGCGAGTCGATCTCGATCGGACTAGTGTGAGCAATCAATATATTGCGAAACTCATCCTCGAGTCGAGCCATGGATGTAAGACCCCGAAATTTTTTTAATAAAAAGGAATTTCCTTTATTTATTATTTTGAAATAGTAAGGGTTGATTTGATTAATGTGGATAGTTAAGGGTTAAATACGCAAATATTTCAAAATAAGCAAGTGGTTATAAAATATTCATTTTGTAAAGGAAATATTCGTTTTGGTCGTGGAATATTAAATCTTTGTCGGGGAATATTCGTATAACCACAAGCATGACCATGTGTGGAGCCCCATAACGGAAAAGCGATTGGATGAGAAAAAGCGACAAAGTTTGGGTGGTTATAAATAACGAGCGTAGTTATTCTCAATTAAGATGTTTGAATACCCCGGTGGTTAAAATACGATGAATACGCGTGGTTTTAAAGAAGCACACTTCAGATTGCATAAAGATTTGAATTATTGATCCTTACGTAAGAAGGCCTTTACTCAATAATTTTCACGATGAATTCTTATTCGATATTTTATTTTATTGATTCAATAATTGTTGCGTTGATATTTTATATTATTATTGTTTGATAATTGTCAATCGCACAAGATTTCCCATTATCGGATCAATAATTCATATTATTTGAATAATATTATTAGATAACATTATTGGCAATGTCTAGAAAGTTACATCTAAGGAGAGGTTTGGTCACCTAATTTGCGCGCCAAGAGTAAGGAGAGATCCTTATTGGAAAGCCCCTCTTTCCAGGAGCGACTGGTCATTATAAATGTGATTTCGTAATATTATTTGTGAATAATTAATTATTGATTCATATGATAAGGAAATATTTATTTTATATGAATATAAATGATGGATTTATTTATGTGGTTATTAATGAAGGAATTAATGTTGAGGTGTTTTATCGGTATTTTATCGAGTCGGGAGGTGTTAAAAATCAAATCGGGTTTTGAGATATATTCATGGGGTTATAATTTTAATCCAAACCGTTGGATTGTGGTAATTTTGGGTATGTTATACATACATAAGTTGAGTATATGTCCACAAATTTTGAACGAATTAAAATGCACGAATGATTTGTTGTGAATTTTAAGAGGTGTCGGATTCGGAATTTGGGTTTATAATTGATTTTGGTGGAAAATTCTAGAATTGAGTGGGCCCCACTTGTGGTTGGTGAAGAAATGTCTTGAATTTTATTTCAAATGTGGTGGGTGGCAATAGTAGCAGGTAAAGCCATCGAATTAGCAGTCAAGTCTGCTTTGGTAATTAACATTTTCCTATAAATAAATTTAAGTTAGAATTGAAAATCACACCGAAACAAAGTTTTTCTCTCTCTCTCTATATTATTGAGCGTATTTTGTGAGTATTTAGATACTTTGAGAGTTCTTTATTCAAGATAAGTTTCATTCAAAGATCACTTGACCTTTCCTTCAAAATCGATTCTTTGAGGTAAGGGATATTATTTTTTTTCAGAATGATATTATTTCTCAATATCATTATCTTTGAAATGTTGATCTGAAGTTTTAATCAAATTTGGAACTTTTTTTACGCTAGGTTCTTATTCATGAGTTCTTATTCACGAGTTACTATTCATGCGAGTTACTATTCACGAGTTACTTATTCACGAAGTACTATTATGTAAGCGTGAAATGTTTTTTTGTGGAATTTCTATCTTTTGGTGTTTGAGTTCTTATTCACGATATCAAGACTATTCACGATATCTGAAGACTATTCACGATATCACGACCATTATTCATCGAAAAATAAAATTTCTTCTTTTCGTCAAAATATCTATTCGGATACTAGCTTTGATTGTATCCATGTTTTTTGATCATTCTTGAATTTTACACCACTATGATTATTTTGAGGTATTTTTGGGCGTGGATAAAACCAAGTACGAATCTTAATCCTTAATCCTTAATCCTTGTCATTTTGTTTCTTTGGATTCGTTCTTTTAAAATATTTTTCATCATCCTCGATCTTAAATGATGATATTATTGAATATCTTTGGCACGTAGTAAAGATGAATGATTTCTGAAGAATATCTTTGGCCCTGTAGTGCAAAGATGAGCGGTGTTTAAATGAACACGACCGATGATGAATATCTTTGGCCTTTAGTGCAAAAGATGAGCAGTGTTGAGATGAACACGACCGATTGATGAATATCTTTGGCACTGTGAAAGTGCAAAGATGAATATTTGATTTGAGATGAATATTGATTGATGTTACAGGATAAAATATTGATGATGAATTGTTAAATTCATAGATTATAGTAGATTTCATTCTCTACGTAACTCTTCTATGAATTATTATTTCATTGCGAATATTGATCCGAAACTTGTTGTCTATTGTATTCTATCGATTTTTTCCCTGTTGGAGACTAACGATAATTTGTTGTATATTATCTTAGTCATAATATTCTTCTTTGGGCTAGTTGAGCTCACACCCTTTTCTTGTTGTTCCATTCTTCTTCTCAGAGGCGAGAATGTAGCGAGTACTTAGTCGGGGTATGGAATGAAGGTTCTAGAGAGAGTTGTTTAGTAGTCCTCGCCATTTTGTAAAATAATGTATCAATAATTATGATGGGGATTTATTTGCGTGTGGATATTATCTAGAAGACAATATTATATTTAAACTCACAAATTATATATTGTCGTATTTCACAAGACATTTGTATTATTGAAGTTGTAGTTTGTTTTTGCACCATGTATTTGGCGACTCGGAATGGTGTTGTGTATACCTATTTTGGGGGCGCCACGGTTGGTATCGAGCTTAGGGATATGATCTCAAGCGGAGATCGGGAATAAAACTAGGAGGGAGAGACGAGTAAATCCTTCGCTTAGTGTGTCCTACCTAAGCTTATTTGTTGGTGGTCATATTATAGGGGTATTATGTGATTTGTTAATTTATTTAATTAACCCTTATTTTATGATAGTTTTTTTAGAATGGTCACGAGAGCGTTAACAATGGAGTGAATGAGATCGTGGAGACACCTCTAATCGCCAAACGGGATAATGTGATGTCGGTGAAGAAGGAATTAGAGATATCCATGTGGTGAGTGAAGAATTGATAGTTGACCCGAGATAATCGCGAGAGGTAACAAATGAGAGTGAGGAAGAAGAGGAAGAAGAGGTACCAAGAGAGTTTATTAGAGGTATTTTATGATCGAAATATAGAATTGCAAAATCGTATTCATGAGTTAGAAGAAGAAAGCTAAAGAAGAATGCAGCAAATCGTGTGAAGCAAAAGGATGCAACGATTCAAGCTTGTGTTACCCGATACGTGATGCTTGAGCGAAGCACTTTTTGGCGAGTATAAGATGATAAAGCTGGAATCATTTGAAAGAAGAAATAAGCGAACGAGTGAGAATGAGTGATGTATGGGGTAAAAGTCGCGACACGCGTTGATATTATGGAAAGAGATGTCCAATCTAAAAAAAGAAGATTTAACGATGGACGGGAAGGCGTCGGCAGCAACATCAAAGACCATCAACAAATTCTAGGGAAGAGAACGATCGCCGGTTAGATCTCTGAGATGTGGAGAGGAGGGACATATAAGGTCAAACTGTTCAAAGCCTTCCAAGGTATGCTATAATTGTGGAAAAGAAGGACATATCGCTTTCGAGATTAGACGATATCGAAACCAGATCCGGTGTGAATGGTGACTCAAAAAGGATGTCCCGGAAAAAGTCAAAGTCAAGCGGTTCTTGGAAGAAGCGTTTGTCGTGGCCGGTCAGAATGCGAGAACCCGAACGAAGTTAAGAGGTTAGTTAATTATAAATTCTGCTGCGAAGTTTATACCTTACTAGAATCTGGGTTCTACCCATTTCTTTTATCTCTTTGCTTATGCGCATTTCAACGTTTGAACTTGACTACGGAGAAATTAGACTTTGACCTATTTATGGAGAATCCGTTAGGAAAACTTTCATTACATACGTTGTTTAGAAATCTTGTTTGATTCAGGTCAGTACTATCACATTACCGTTAACCTTATTTCATAGAGATATTTGTTTTTGATGTGATTTTAAGGTTAACTACTCATCATGCCAAATTGATTGCTTTTGTAAGGTTGTTAGTTTTCATATTCTAAGCAACTTTGTTATTCAATTCAAGCAATCAAACCATTGTAATCAAACATTTTCATATCAAGCCATGAAGTCATTCGTTTATTACGGATGTCAAGTTTTCTTAGTCCATGTTATGGATTTGAATAAAGACACGTCGATTTGAATAATATTCTGTTGTTATTGATTTTTCTGATGTATTTCTGAAGAATTTCTTGGCTTACTCCCAAAGCTTCGATATTAAATTTTGTATCGACTTTGAACCCTGTGACAAAACTCATTTCTAAAATCTCATATCGAATGGCTCTATTGAACTTCGTGAGTTAAAAATTCAACTATAAATTTGGTACCTAAGCCTTTATCTTGTGACTTCCTTTGTGGAATTCACCTAAGCCGAGACTCTCTATATGGGAGACGTCATATTCGTCAATGAAGTAAATCGATAGGTATCATTGTGACGTCTTTATCCAAGATTGGGATATGAGTCACGATTGAGAGCAACCTAAGTCGAGAATCGAAATACGTAGCTTTCTAAGCTTAGTTGGTTATTATCGGAGATTCGTTGAAGGATATTCTCGAATCGCTATTTCATTATCTTGGTGACTCGTAGAGATACAAAATTGAATGGAGCAAGGAATGTGGGAAGAGCTTCAAGAACTCAGAGAGGAGACTCATTTCAAAGACACGTGTTCGACCATGCCATCCGGAAAAGTTTAACGTGGTAGGTGGCGTGTTGAGTAGAAGATCGTATCTAATCTGAGTACGATATTATCAAAGACTAATTTCATTATAATTTACAAATAATAGAGATGGAGATGAAAATTCTAGGTACCCACGTGATGATATCTGAGTATAATCGACTTTAGTTAAAATCGCTTTCAAGCCACCGAGGCGGAAATGATGCGTATGAAGAGGAAAGTACAAGAAGGAGCTATTAGGAAGCGAGAATTGATGAAGAAGGAATACTTGAGTCCACTCTAGACTTTGTGTTCCTAACGACTCGATTTGAAGTACAAGATTATGATGGAGGCACACAATACGCCATTTGCGATCCATCACGGAAGTACTTAAAATGTATCGTGATCTTCGACATACATTTTGGTGGAACAATATGAAGAGAGAGATTGCAAAGTTTATCTCGATGTGTTTAACTTGCCCGGCGTGTAAAGGCGGAGCATCTTGTACCTAAGGGTCCGTTGAACCACTTGAGATTCCTAGGAATGGAAGTGGGAACACATTACTATGGATTTCGTTACGGGTCTTCCTACGGTTTCTCAAGGCATCAATGCTATTTGGGTTATTGTTGATAGATTAACCAAGTCCGCTCATTTCTTGCCGATACGGAGACTTATTCCTTGAACGTTTTGCTAGTATATATGTGAATGAGATTGTGAAGTTGCATGGCATGCACAGTATCCATAGTTTGGATCGTGACCCAAGATTCACTTCAAGATTTTGGGTTAACTTGCAAAAAGCTATGGAGCGGATTTTGCGATTTAGTTTGGCTTACCATCCTCAAAGCGGATGGGCAATCGTAAAAGACTACTCAAACTCTTGAAGATATATTAAAACTCGTGTCCTAGATTTCAAAGGAAGTTGGGATAAGTACCGCCATTGGTGGAATTCTCATACAATAATAGTTATTAAACAAATATAGGCATGGTTTCATTGAAGCATTATATGGACAAAAATGTCGATTCTCCGATATGTTGGGATGAGGTGGGTGAAGCAACATTGTTGGGACCCGAAAGTTAATACGTTATGACTAATGATTCGACAACGATATAAACTAAGCGGCACAAGATCGACAAAAGAGTTATCGCGGATCTTCATCGAAAGGATGTGGAATATAATGTAGGGGATCATGTATGTTATTGCGAGGAATTACAAGATTTGGGAGAGAGGAAAGCTCAAATCCACGATTTATTGGTCCATTTCAAATTCTTGACCGAAAGTAGGAAATGTAGCCTATAGACTTGCGTTACCTCCAAGTATGTCTCGTGTTCATAATGTGTTTCACATATCATACTTCATAAATATGTGAAAGACCCGAACCACATTATTGAGTTAGAACCAGGACGAGAGATAAAGAAGACTTAACGTATGAGGAGGTATTGTCACAAGATCTTGGATAGGAAGGAGCACGTCCTACGCCAAGAAAGGTCATACCACAAGTTAAAGTTTTGTGGAGGAATCATGCTATATAGAGAAATGACCGGGAATTGGAAGCGAAATGAAAGCGAGGTATCTCACCTTTTCAAACACTGTGTACGTGACGCCAATTTCGAGGACGAAATTTCATAAGGAGGGAAGTTGTAAGACCCAAATTTTTTTAATAAAAAGGAATTTTCTTTATTTATTATTTTGAAATAGTAAGGGTTGATTTGATTAATGTGGATAGTTAAGGGTTAAATACGCAAATATTTCAAAATAAGCAAGTGGTTATAAAATATTCATTTTTGTTTGGAAATATTCGTTTTTGGTCGTGGAATATTCAGATCGTCGGGGAATATTCGTACAACCCAGTGCAACCATGTGTGGGCCCCATAACGGAAAAGCGATTGGATGAGGAAAGCGACAAAGTTTGGGTGGTTATAAATAACGGTAGTAGTTATTACAATTAAGATCATTGGAATACCGTTGGTTAAAATACGATGTCACGCGTGGTTGCTTGCGAGAAGCATTGCAGTATTACATGTATTGTTGAATTATTGATCCTTACGTAAGAAGGCACTACTCAATAATTTTCACACGAGATTCTTATTCAATATTTTATTTTATTGATTCAATAATTGTTGCGTTGATATTTTATATTATTATTGTTTTGATAATTGTCATTTACTTGATATTTCCCATTATCGGATCAATAATTCATATTATTTGAATAATATTATTAGATAACATTATTGGCAATGTCTAGAAAGTTACGTCTAAGGAGAGGTTTGGTCACCTAATTGCGGCGCCAAGTAAGAGAGATCCTTATTGGAAAGCCCCTCTTTCTGGAAAGTACTGGTTATCATAAATGTGATTACGTAATATTATTTGTGAATAATTAATTATTGATTCATATGATAAGGAAATATTTATTTTATATGAATATAAATGATGGATTTATTTATGTGGTTATTAATGAAGGAATTAATGTTGAGGTGTTTTATCGTATTTTATCGGACGGAGGTGTTAAAAATCAAATCGGGGTTTTGAGATATATTCAGGGTTATAATTTTTAATCCAAATAGTTGGATTGTGGTAATTTTGGGTATGTTATACATACATAAGTTGAGTATATGTCCACAAATTTTGAACCGTTAAAAATGCACGAATGATTTGTTGTGAATTTTAAGAGGTGTCGGAGGATTAAATTAGGTTTATAATTGATTTTGGTGGAAAATTCTAGAATTGAGTGGGCCCCACTTGTGGTTGGTGAAGAAATGTGCTGAATTTTATTTCAAATGTGGTGGGTGGCAATAGTAGCGAGTAAAGCCATCATCAAAGAAGCAGGTCGAAATGCCGCCTACGGCTAACATTTTCCTATAAATAGAGGGCTAAGTTAGAATTGAAAATCACACCGTAAACAAAGTTTTCTCTTTCTCTCTATATTATTGAGCGTATTTTGTGAGTATTTAGATACTTTGAGAGTTCTTTATCAAAGATAAGTTTCATTCAAAGATCACTTGACCTTTCCTTGAAATCGATTCTTTGAGGTAAGGGATATTATTTTTTTCAGTAATGATATTATTTCTTCAATATCATTATCTTTGAAATGTTGATCTGAAGTTTTATCAAATTTGGAACTTTTTCATGTATCGGGGTTCTTATTCATGAGTTCTTATTCACGAGTTCTTATTCATGAGTTCTTATTCACGAGTTCTTATTCACGAAGTACTTATTAAATGAAAGCGTGAAAATGTTTTTGTGGAATTTCTATCTTTTGGTGTTTGAGATTCTTATTCACGATACTGAAGATTATTCACGATATCTGACTATTCATAGGAAAATAAAATTTCTTCTTTTTCGTCCAAAATATCTATTCGGATACTAGCTTTGATTGTATCCATGTTTTGATCATTCTTGAATTTTACACCACTACTATGATTATTTTTGAGGTATTTTTGGGCGTGGATAAAACCAAGTACGAATCCTTAATCCTTAATCCTTGTCATTTTGTTTCCTTTGGATTCGTTCTTTAAAAATATTTTTCATCATCCTAAGTCTTAAATGATGGTATTATTGAATATCTTTGGCTCAGTAGTAAAGATGAATGATTCTGAAGAATATCTTTGGCTGTAGTGCAAAGATGAAAGCAGTGTTTAAATGAACATGACCGATCGATGAATATCTTTGGCCTTTAGTGCAAAGATGAGCAGTGTTGAGATGAACATAATACGACCGATTGATGAATATCTTTGGCACCATGGTGCAAAAAGATGAATATTTGATTTGAGATGAATATTGATTGATGTTACTGAGGGATAAAATATTGATGATGGATCGTTAAATTCATAGATTATAGTAGATTTCATTCTCTACGTAACTCTTCTATGAATTATTATTTCAGCTATGAATATTGATCCGAAACTTGTTATCTATTGTATTCTATCGATTTTTCCTGTTGGAGACTAACGATAATTTGTTGTATATTATCTTAGTCATAATATTCTTTCTTGGGCTAGTTGAGCTCACCCTTTTCCTTGTTGTTCCATTCTTCTTCTCGGGAGGCGAGAATATAGCGAAAGTACTTAGTCGGGGTATGGAATGAAGGTTCAGAGAGAGTTGTTTAGTAGTCCTCACCATTTTTGTAAAATAATGTATCAATAATTATGATGGGGATTTATTTGCGTGTGGATATTGTAAGACCCAGCTTTTTATAAATAAAGATGAATTTTCTATAAATATTATTTTTTGAATATTATGGAATAATTTGATATAATGTTATAGTTGTGGGTAATATTTATAAATTTTGCAAAGTATACTGATGGTTATATTATATTCGATTAATGGGGAATATTCGGTTTAGTAGGGAATATTCGCATAACTACTCAATCATTGGTGGACCCCACAATGTAATTATTCATTCGGATTGAGAAAAAAGACAAAATATTTTATTGAAATAACGGCGGAAGTTTTTACCTGGTTGATCTTTGTTGAACTACTCGGTAGTAAAAGTACAAGAATACATTGTGGTTGCGTAGAAGCATTACGGTATTGATTATTGATGCTTATGTGAGAAGTCACTTAGTTTGATTCCATTATTGTCGATTAATAATATGAATTATTATAGCGATAATGACGTTTTGTTTTATTCAGTATTATTAACGTAATAAAAGCGAAACATCTTTTATATAAAGCAGAATACTTTATTAAAGTTATTTTATAAATAAAATATATTATATTTTATTATGCATAGTGTTGATAGTGTTTTTGCATAGTGTTTGCGATAGTAAAATGTTTTTACATAAATAGAATATATTATATTTTATTTAAAAGATTTTGCTTTTAAATATGGACCGTCAGATTAAAGTAAAATAAACTGGACTGATTCATGGATTAATTCTTATGCATTCCATTTTCCTATAAATAAGCTCATTCCTTCATTATTTTCTTATTTAATTCATTGAAACTCTCTAGAGAGAAATATATAGAGAAGTTTATATAGAGAAAGTTATAGAAAGAAGAAGAGTATTCTCGCTACTTCACTACTTCTATATTAGGTTCTTTTTACTAGTAAGGGTGTTATTCTTTCTTCTTGAAGAGAACACATTATTCCATTCACTATTATTCTCATTGGAATAACTTCGTAAAAAGTGGCATACCCTATACATAACTTTGTATCGCGGTATACCTATACTTGGTGAAATCTTATGTTATTCCATTGCTTATTATTACATTGGAATAACTCAGATATACGCTGTGATTTACCCTATACTTGGTGACATTCTTCTATTATTACATTGGAACATCACATGCGTGTTTTTTACCTTTGGACTGGTTCCGATTTTATTATTATTACATTGGAACATCACGTCTCGTGTGTTTTTTACATCGGACCTGGTTCCGCTCTTTATCATTCTGTTGGAATATCCATATCATGTGTTTTACACCGGATCCGGTTCCATCTTTATTATTCTGTTGGAACATCCAGCCGGCTTGTGAATTTCACCCGATTTGGTTCCGTTATTATTATTCATTGGAATAACGTACATCTGCAATACTGCGTGCATGGTGATTTCTTTTGTTATTCCATTCTTTATTATACCCAGTTGGTTAAAACTTTGACTTTTATACTCCATGAAATTAGTAGAATATCCTTGATATTTGCGTTTCATCCAAAGATCTTTTCATGGAAATATTCTTACGATCATTCTTGAATTTTACTCTACAAAGATGATCGTGTTGTCGGTTTGGACGTTAAAAATTCTGGATAAAATAATTCTTGAACTTGTTTTATTGAATTCTTATATCATTGTCATCATCCTCATTTTTATATTTTTTAAAGTCATCGTGGCACCGTAGAAGCATGGATGGACTTGGTATGATTATGACTGAGGATTATTGATTGTAATCATTACCCGTAATGTTACAAATGATGTGGTAAAAAAAAAAAAATCCTCGATGGTAGTAGTGCATTGATGGACGATTGTTGGCATGATCATGACTATTAATGAATACACAACTATTCTCGTAGTAGTGCAGGAATAATTGTGATCGTGATCTTAAAGAATATCCTTGGTAGTAGTGCGGGGTGATTCGATGATGTGGATTATTTATTAAAATTTGAGTCTCAACTATATGATGATGAAAAACCTTTTAAAATCATAAAAGATAGTAGATTTTATTTTCTACTTGACTCTTTTAATGGATTGATATTCACCGCAGATTAAACCGGGTTTGTCTATTGTATTTTATCGGTTTAACATTGTTCAAGACTATTGATAATTTATTTTGCATTATCTTAGTCATAATATTTCTTCTTTGGGCTAGTTGAGCTCACCCTTTCTTTCACGTTTTCTTCTTGAAATGAGAATATATAATTGGGACGAGTGGGAAAGCAGTGATGGTCCCGAAGATAGCATTAGTAGTCCCTCACTATTCGTGAAATAGTGTGATAATAATTGTAATGAGGACTTTTGTTTGAGTTTGTATAATATCTAGCAGACGATATTTGTATTTAAACTCACGATTTATGTCGTATTTATACCACAGCAGTTATGTTAATAAGTTGTATTTAAATTACAGTACTATGTAAGTGGCGACCCAAGATGGGTGATGTATACCTAATTTTGGGGACGTCACGGTTGATATCGAGCTAAGGATATGATCCTGGCTAAGATGTGAGAAAAAGTACTAGGAGGGAGAGGCGGGAATACCTTCGCTAGTAGTATGACTACCTAAGTTTTTGTCTTTATTTTATTGGTTTCGAATATAAAGATAATTGTTAAATGTCAATTAATCTTTTGTTTTGTGGCGATGTCTGAAAATGACATCCGAGAATGTTGAGAATAAGAATGGAGCACAAAGATCGTTGATTCACCACATATCAATAATCGAGGATAATGTGCATCGTGAAGGCGTAATCCTCATGCAAACAACAACACCGACCAAATGATGAATGATCAAATGTTTAGAGGCTTTATGCAATTTATGCAACAATGAAAGCGAGAGCGACTCTCGCCCAAAACGTAGGTGGAAACACGGAAAACTACGGGGCGGTCACCGCTAAACAATTCAATTTGGGACCACCGGAGTTTAAGGGAAGCCAAAACCACTTACGGCGGAAGCATGGATAAAGCAGATTACCAAGATATTTGATGTCTTGGGATGCTCCGAGGAGCAAAAGGTTCCACTTCACGCCTTTATGTTGTTGCGGAGAGGCGGATTCTTGGTGGGAATCCAGAAAGCGTACTCAACTTCTTTGTCTTAAAGATATCTTGGGAGAAGTTCGGAGTCGCATTCAACGACAAATACTTTCACGAAAGTATTCGCCACATGAAGGAGGTGGAGTTTATCAAGTTGGAACAAAACAATATGACCAAGTGTCGCAATACGAGGCAAAATTTGCATGAGTTATCACGGTTTCAAGGCCCCACTTGGTGGATAATGAAGAGAATGGGCGAATGTTTTTAAGAGGTTTGAAAGTCGAGATACGTCAACATCTTATTTCTCATAAAGCGTGTTTGTATTCAGATGTTGTAAATAGGGCTCGATTAGTGGAAGCGCGATAACGAAGTCAACCTAACTAAAAGAGAAGCGGTACGAAAGTTATAATATCAATGAGTAGTCGTCGAGCGGTGACAACAAGCGTGGAGGAATCAATAGGCGAGATATGGTAACCACCGGTGGTAATCGAGGTACAAAACAATAAGAATGGACATTTCAAGAAACGGAGATTCAACAATGATGGAAAGACGTCAAGACCAAAGACCGTTGTTAAGGAAGGAGAAAGACCACCTATCATATGCTTCAAATGTGGAGAAAGGGACACATCGGTCGAACTGCGTGCCCGTTAGTCAAAGCATGTTATAATTGTGGAAGAGAAGGTCACTTAGCTCGATTTTGTCGTTCTAGAAGACAAATTCAACTAGGATGGAGGCACCAAAGTAGTCGGAGTAAAAGTCAAAACCGATGGTCTGAGGAGGCGTTTGTTGTGACCTCCAGAGAAGCAAGGAACCCGAATGAGGTCATCACGGGTAAGCTTATCATAAACTCTAATGAAGTCTACACTTTATTTGATACGGTTCTACCCATTCTTTTATTTCTCCTACTTTGCGCTCATCGATTAAATTTGACTCAGGAGAAATTAGACTTTGACTTATCTGTGGAAACTCCGTTGGGAGAAACCTTCATTACATCCACTGTTTATAAGTCTTGTTTGGTTCAAATCGGTAACCTCACATTATCTGTCGATCTTATTTCATTAAAAATACTTGCATTTGACGTGATTCAGGGATTGATTGGTTAACTACTTATCATGCAAAAATTGATTGTTTTCGTAAGGTTGTTAGCTTTCATATTCCTAATCAACCTATTATCTTAATTCAAACGACCAAACCATTAAAATCAATCACGGTCATCTCAAGCCATAAAGCTATTTGTTTATTGAAAAATGGATGTCAAGCTTTCTTAGCTCATATCATGATTTAAACAAAAATAAATCGGTTTGAGCGATATTTCTATTGTTAATAAATTTCGACGTATTCCCGAAGAACTTCTGGCCTACCCCGTGAGGCGTGAAATTGAATTTTGTATCGACCTTGAACTGGTACAAAACCTATTTCCAAAGCCCCATATCGAATGGCTCCTATTGAACTTCAGGAGTTAAAGACCCAATTGCAGGAATTGTTAGACATTGGCTTTATTCGTCCTAGTACTTCTCCTTGGGGTGCTCCTATTCTATTCGTGAAGAAGAAAGATGGGAGTATGCGACTTTGTATTGATTATCGGGAGTTGAATCATGTCACCATCAAAAATAGGTATCCATTGCCACGTATTGATGACTGTTTGACCCGATTCTGAGCCAAATTCTTTTCAAAGATTGATCTTCGTTAGGATATCACCAATTGAAGATTAGAGCCACCGACATTCCAAAGGCGACTTCCGGAAACTCGATGCGGGCATTATGAATTCTAAGTCGTATCCTTTGGATTGACTAATGCTCCTCTTTGCCTTCGTGGATATGATGAACCGAGTATTCAAGGAATATTTAGATCACTTTGTGGTCGTCTTTATTGATGACATCCTTATTTATTCCAAAAGCCGTGAAGATCATGAAAGCAACACTTGAGGTCGACACTCAAAAAGCCGTGAATATAAGCTTTATGCGAGTTGAAGAAATGCGAGTTCGGCAGAAGAAGTAGCATTCCTTGGGCACGTGGTATCAAGTCATGGAATATCCGTTGACCAAGAAAGATGAAGCTATTCAAAGTGGGAACAACCTAAATCGATGACCGAAGTCACGTAGCTTTCTCGGTTTAATTGGTTATTATCGGAGATTCGTGGAAGGATTTTCTCGAATCGCTACTCCATCGACTCGGTGACTCGAAAAGATACAAAGTTCGGTTGGAGCGAAGAATGTGAGAAGAGTTTTCAAGAACTCAAGAAGAGACTTATTTCAAGACTGTTTCGACAATACCATTTGGCTCGGAGGATTTGTCATCTACGGTGATGCTCGAGCAAAGGGTTGGGATGTGTTCTTATGCAACATGGAAAAGTTATAGCTTTATGCCTCATGACAACTCAAAGAATATGAGAGGAATTATCCTACTCGTGATCCGGAGTTAGCATTTATTATCTTTGCACTTAAAATTTGGAGGCATTACTTGTATGGGGAGAAAGTGGAGATCTTTACGGATCATAAAAGCCTCAAATATTTCTTCACTTCACTCAAAAGGAACTCAACATGCGACAACGACGTTGGCTTGAACTCATTGAAAGATTATGATCATACCATCCAATACCATCCACGAAAAGCGAGCGTGGTAGGCGATGCATTGAGTAGAAGATCGTATGCAAAGCACGAGTGCGTTATTAATCAACACAAAGGCCCATTTTTGTGTGACTTGCAAAGGATGGAGATAGAGTTAAAGACTCAGGGGACGCATGTGATGATAGCAAATATCTGAGTAGAGAACAGACTTTAATCGATAAAGTTAAAGGCTTTCAAGCTACGGACACTGGAGGCGATGCGTATGAAAATGAAAGTCAAGAGGTGCTATCTTAGGAAGCAAGAATCGATGAAGAAGGAATACTTGAGTCAACTCCGGACTTTGTGTTCTAACGACCACGATTTAAAGTATAATATCATGATGGAGGCGCATAACAACACACCATTTGCAATCCATCTTGGGAGTACCAAAATGTATCATGATATTAAATCATACATTTTAGTGGAGCAATATGAAAGAGAGATAGTATTTGTTTATCTCAAGGTGTCTAACTTGTCAACGAGTTAAAGCGGAGCATCAAGTACCAAAAGGTCCATTGCAACCACTTGAAATTCCGGAATGGAAGTGGGGAGCACATTACCATGGATTTCATTCACGGTCTTCCTAAGGTTTCTCAAGGCATTGATGCGATTTGGGTCATTGTTGATAGATTGACCAAGTCCGCTCATTTCTTACCAATCACGAGAAACTTATACACTTGAACGTCTTGCTTTCGTATATACATAAGCGAGATTGTAAGATCGCGTGGTATCGCCAGTATCCATAGTTTCGATCGAGACCCAAGATTCACTTCACGATTTTGGGTTAGTTTGCAAAAAGCTATGGGCACGGACTTACGATTTAGCTCGGCATATCATCCTCGAGACGGACGGACGATCGGAGAGGACTATTCAAACTCTTGAAGATCTATTAAGACTACGTGTTCTTGATTTCAAGGGAGTTGGGACAAGTTTTTACCATTGGTGGAGTTTTCCTACAACAACAGTTATCAGCAAGTATTGGCATGGCTCCATTCAAGCGTTGTATGGAAGAAAGTGTCGTTCTCCAAAGTATCTTTGGGATGAGGTGGGTGAAGCAACGTTGTTGGGGCCGGAGTTAGTACGTATGACTACGAAAAAGATTCAAACGATCCGACAACGTATAAAAACCTCACAAAATCGATAAAAGAGTTATCTTGATCTTCATCGAAAGGACGTGGAATTCAATATAGGAGATCATGTGTGTTGTTAAAAAGTTGCTCCATGGAAAGGAGTTACAAGATTTGGAAGAGAGAAACTTAATCCTCGATTCATCTGGTCCATTTTAATCCTCGATCGAGTAGAAGCGTGGCCTATAGACTCGCTTTACCGCCAAATATGTCTCGTGTTCATAACGTTTTCACATATCCATGTTACGTAAATATGTGAAAGACCCGAACCATATTATTGAAAGTTAGAACCGGACGAAATAGCGAGAAGATTTGGCGTATGAAGAGGTTCTGTTCAAATTTTGGATAAGAAGGAACATATTCTACGCCCAAGGTTATACCTCAAGTCAAAGTTTTGTGGAGGAACCACGATGTTGAGAAATGACTTGGGAGTTAGAATCGAAATGAAATCAAGGTATCCTTACCTCTTGACATACCAGTATACGCCCCTAATTTCGAGGTGAAATTTCATAAGAAGGGAGGTTGTAAGACCCAGTTTTTATAAATAAAGATGAATTTTCTATAAATATTATTTTGAATATTATGGAATAATTTGATATAATGTTATACCAGGTAATATTTATAAATTTTGCAAAGTATACTGATGGTTATATTATATTCGATTGGTGGGGAATATTTGGTTTAGTAGGGAATATTAAATGCAATAACTCAATCATTGGTGGACCCAGCAATGTAATTATTATCGGATTGAGAAAAAGACAAAAATATTTTATTGAAATAACGGCGGAAGTTTTCTGGTTGATCATTGTTGAACTACTCGGTAGTAAAAGTACGATGAATACGTGTGGTTGCGTAGAAGACACCGGTATTGATTATCGATCTTATGTGAGAAGTCACTTAGTTTGATTCCATTATTGTCGATTAATAATATGAATTATTATAAGCGATAATGACGTTTTGTTTTATTCAGTATTATTAACGTAATAAAAGCGAAACATCTTTTATATAAAAATGTAATACTTTATTAAAGTTATTTTATAAATAAAATATATTATATTTTATTACGCATAGTGTTGCATAGTGTTTTGCATAGTGTTTGCATAGTAAAATGTTTTTACATAAATAGAATATATTATATTTTATTTAAAAGATTTTGCTTTAAATATGGACCACGATTAAAGTAAAATAACTGACCCAATTTCATGGATTAATTACTATGCATTCCATTTTCCTATAAATAAGCTCATTCCTTCATTTATTTTCTTACTTAATTCATTGAAACTCTAGAGAGAAATTATAGAGAGAAGCTATAGAGAGAAAGTTATAGAAAGAAGAAAAGAGTATTCTCGCTACTTCACTACTTCTATATTCAGGTTTTTTTACGGTGAAGGGTGTTATTCTTTCTTCTTGAAGAGAACTTCATTATTCCATTCACTATTATTACATTGGAATAACTCCGTAAAAGTGGCATACCTATACATAACTCAGTGACACGCCAGATACCCTATACTTGGTGAAATCCTTATGTTATTCCATCGCTTATTATTACATTGGAATAACTTTTGATCTGTGATTTACCCTATACTTGGTGACATTCTTCTATTATTCATTGGAACATCCATGCATGTGTTTTTTACAGGACACCTCGGTTCCGCTTTTTATTATTATTCATTGGAACATCCTCATCACGTGTGTTTTACACAGGACTGGTTAAAATCTTTATCATTCTGTTGGAATATCCTATCATGTGTTTTACACGGATCCGGTTCCATCTTTATTATTACATTGGAACATCCCGCTTGTGTGAATTTCACACGACCGGTTCCGTTATTATTATTCTCGTTGGAATAACTGCATACATGCGCAAGCACGCATGCATGGTGATTTCTTTTGTTATTCCATTCTTTATTATACCCGGTTGGTTAAAACTTTGACTTTTATACTCCATGAAATTAGTAGAATATCCTTGATATTTGCGTTTCATCCAAAGATCTTTTCATGGAAATATTCTTCGATCATTCTTGAATTTTACTCTACAAAGCGAAGATGTTGCCGATTTTGACGTTAAAAATTCTGGATAAAATAATTCTTGAACTTGTTTTATCAATTTTATATCATTGTCATCATCCTCATTTTTATATTTTTTAAAGTCATCGTGGCACGTAGAGCATGGATGGACTTGGTATGATTATGACCAGGATTATTTCTTGTAATCATGACCGTAATGTTACAAATGATGTGGTAAAAAAAAAAAATCCTCTCGATCAGTAGTAGTATCGTTGATGGACCGATTGTTGGCATGATCATGACCATTAATGAATACACAACTATTCTCGCCGTAGTGCGGGAATAATTGTGATCGTGATACTTAAAGAATATCCTCGCCGTAGTAGTAGGGGTGATTCGATGATGTGGATTATTTATTAAAGTCGAGTCTCAAATTTATAACGATGATGAAAAACCTTTTAAAATCATAAAAGATAATAGATTTTATTTTCTACTTGACTCTTTTAATGGATCAGATATTCCGCTGCAGATTAAACCTGGTTGTTTCATTGTATTTTATCGGTTTAACATTGTTAAGACTATTGATAATTTATTTTGCATTATCTTAGTCATAATATTTTTCATCGGGCTAGTTGAGCTCACCCTTTCTTTTCACCATTTTCTTCTGTGAAATGAGAATATATTTGGGACGAGTGGGAAACGCAGTGATGGTCCCAAGATAAGCATTAGTAGTCCTCACTATTACGTGAAATAGTGTGATAATAATTGTAATGAGGACTTTTTGTTTGAGTTTGTATAATATCTAGCAGACGATATTTGTATTTAAACTCACAGTTTATGTCGTATTGTACACAACAGTTATGTTAATAAGTTGTATTTAAATTCTGTACTATGTAAGTGGCGACCCAAGATGGGTGATGTATACCTAATTTTGGGGACGTCACAGATATTGTCTAGAAGACAATATTATATTTAAACTCACAGTATATATTGTCGTATTTCACAAGACATTTGTATTATTGAAGTTGTAGTTTGTTTCTTGTACCATGTATTTGGCGACTCAGAATGGTGTTGTGTATACCTATTTTGGGGGCGTCACAATGGAGATCTGGATTCTCAAATCCAAAATAAGATCAGAACAAATAAAGCTAAAAACATGAGAAGCAGCAACCCAATCGAAACATAAACAGAGAAAACATGAAACCCAAAACCAAATCCAGAACCAGAAACCAAATCACCATAAACGTATAACCCAAAACCTTAAAAGAAAACTCGAAACAAATCCAGAAGGAACAACCATAGTAGAGCAGATCCATTAACAAATGGAAGATGAACTAATAGATAAAACAGAGAAAGAATATGAATTAATAGATTAAACATATAATAAATTCAAAACAGATCCATTAACTGGGTCAATCCCCAAATTACCACCGAACCTTGACTAAATTACTTATCAGAATCGATTCAATTTCAAAGACCTAAGAATTGAAGAGGTCACGATTCTCCAAAGGCGGCGAAGAATTTTGTTTGTGAGATCCCAGATTTTATCAATAAAGATTTAAATTTTGTCGAAATAATTTTTAATATTGTGGTGTGAATTTGAGATAATATTATAGTTGTGGGTAGTATTTATAAATTTTGCAAAGTACGCAAAGTGGTTATATTATATTCGATTGGTGGGGAATATTCGGTTTAGCGAGGGAATATTCGTATAACTACCAATCATTGGTGGACCCCATACAATGTAATTATTATCGGATCGAGAAAACGACAAAAATATTTTATTGAAATAACTACGAAAGTTTTACTGAATTGATCATTGTTGAACTACTCGGTAGTAAAAGTACAAGAATACGATGTGGTTGCGTAGTAGAAAGACACGGTATTGATTATTGATGCTTATGTGAGAAGTCACTCGGTTTGATTCCATTATTGCCGATTAATAATATGAATTATTATAGCGATAATGACGTTTTGTTTTATTGAATTATTAACGTAATAAAAGCGAAACATCTTTTATATAAAATGTAATACTTTATTAAAGTTATTCTATAAATAGAATATATTATATTTTATTACGCGTAGTGTTGCGTAGTGTTTTTTTGCGTAGTGTTTTTGCGTAGTGTAACAGATAAGATTTGTATAAGTAAAATGTTTTTATATAAATAGAATATATGATATTTTATTTAAAAGATTTTGCTTTTAAATATGGACCGTTCATGGATTAATTACTATGCATTCTATTTTTCTATAAATGTTTCATTCCTTCATTATTTTCTTACGAATTCATTCAAACTCAGAGAGAGAAATTATAGAGAGAGGTTTATAGAGAAAAAATCTATATAGAGAAAGAAAAGAGTATTACAGTACTTCACTATTTTGATATCCAGTGTCTTTTTACGGTAAAGGGTATTATTTGTTGTACCGTAAAGTGTGTTATTCTTTCTTATTCATGAAGAGAACTTCATTATTCCATTATTATTATTGGAATAATAACTTGTAAAAAGTGGTATACCCTATACATAACCCGTGATACGGCAGATACCCTATACTTGGTGAAATCCTTATGTTATTCCATTCTTATTTATTCATTGGAATAACTTTGTATACGCTGAATCCCCTATACTTGGTGATCTTCTTCGTTATTCCATTCTTTATTATTCGCTTGGAATATCCTCGCATGCGTGTGTTTACTAATGGGACACGGTTCCATTGTTTATTATTCCGTTGGAATATCTCATGTCGCGTGTGTTTACAGGACTGATTCGGTTCCATTGTTTATTATTCAAGATTTATTATTCTGGTTGGATCATCCCGCTTGGTGTGAATTTCACTGATTCGGTTCCGTTATTATTATTCATTGGAATAACCCGTCTATGCCAAGACCGCATTTACGTGGTGATTTCTTTTGTTATTCCATTCTTTATTATACTGGGTTGGTTAAAACTTTGACTTTATACTCCATGAAATTAGTAGAATATCCTCGATATTTGCGTTTCATCCAAAGATCTTTTCATGGAAATATTCTTCCGATCATTCTTGAATTTTACTCTACAAAACAAATCTTGTTGACAATTTGGACGTTTCTTAATTCTCGATAAAATAATTCTTGAACTTGTTTTATTGAATTATTATGTCATTGTCATCATCCTCATGTTATAATATGTTATCTTTGGCTTTACGCATAGATGAAATTAGTATGATTATGACTGGGATCATTCTAAGATAATCGTGGCTTGTTATAAATAATGTGATAAAAGTCCTCAATTGGTTCAGAATGCAATCGATGGATAGTTTTAGTATGATTATGACTGGGGGTGATTTGGTATAGTCACGCCACCATTGATAATTTGATAAAAATCCTCGATGGTAGTACGGGGATGATTAGATATTGTGGTTTATTCATTAAACCCGAGTCTTAGTGATATAAATTTATGAAAACCTTTTAAAACCTAAAAGATAGTAGACTTTATTTTCTACTTGACTTTTTAATGGATTAAGATATTCATGCAGCTTAAACCTGGTTGTCTATTGTATTTTATCGGTTTAACATTGTTGAAGGTTAATGATAATTTATTCTCGCATTATCTTAGTCATAATATTTCTTCTACTTGAAATTTAGTTGAAATTTCACCTTTTCTTTCTCGTTTTCTCTTGAGAAAATGAGAACATAAATTTGGGACTGCAGTCGGGGAGCGGAGTAATGGTCAGGAGGATAGATTAAGTAGTCCTCACTATTTTGTGAAATAGTGTGATAATAGTTGTAATGAGGACTCCTTTTGAGTTTCAGATAATATCTAAGAGACAATATTTGTATTTAAACTCACGATTTACGTCGTATTGTATACCACAGCTTATATTAAGTAAGTTCAGATTTGAATTTACGTACTTGTAAGTGGCGCACCCAAGATGGGTGACGATACCTAATTTTAGGCGCGTCACATTGTTGGTCTTGATCGATTTAATTTGATGAGCCACTTTTCTTTTCTTTTTTTCTTCGTCTTCACTCACCCACTTCTTCACTCTCTTTTCCTCTTTATTTCTTCTTCAAATTTCAGACGGGGAGGAGAGATAGATCCGATAGGTTGTTAGTTATCGATCGATCTTGATTGTTACTAGGGTTTTAATCGATATAGATATATTTTATGTTAATGTTAATTTGTTGTATAAGCATTTTGCCCCATATAACATTAGATTTGTTTATTTTATGAATAAAAATAGTTTTTTTGTCACGTAGTTTATTTAAAGTTTCTTTTAATTAGTCACGTCGTAATTTATGACGCTAGGCGTGTTCAATTGTTGTAATTGAAAAAATTGATAGTTTAATCATCTAATTGACAAAATTGAAATGTGGATCACCGAAGTGGAATATGACTTATAGTTTAGGGTACTAATTCATATTTAAGCCTTTTAAAAATAATTACAATAATAGTGTATCCATAAAATAATTACAAAAATAATACACTTTTCATATTTATTTATAATATTAGTGCAATTAAGATTTTTTAATTGAGAGAATTAATATGCAATTAAAATTCCTTAATTTAAAGAATTAGTATTAATTTACTTATTAAATTAAATAATTAATAAGTAATCCATATAACAAATTTTCTCTCTCCTCTTGTTACGCAGTATATCTCATCTTCTTCACCGGGACTACTTTCTCCGCTGATTAGACCATTATGGCAACAAAACCAAGAATCTTGAAGAAGAAAACGAAGACCATCCTTTCCATTAAAGTGCTTAAGAATTTTTTTCGGCCTTATCCTAATCGAGGATAATGTTAAACAATCGCAACCTTGGATAGTCCACTTACAAATCCTCATACATATTATGCTCGCCAATCTAGATCCCACACATGCTCAAGCACTATTATAAAGGGGAAAAATTTACTTTACACGTAATTAATTCTTTTTTTATTGTTCTAACACGTATCGGATTCTCTAATCACGTACACATCTTTCTGATTATTATTAACTTATTAACCAATGTTTAGTCTAATTGTTACTACTAAAGAGATTAAGAACAAAATAATAATTTAAATAATCAAATGGTTTTCAAATTACACAAACATCCTGTAGTTACTAGAACAATGTAGAAGGTTCCGAAAAAATATCTAAGCAGCCCATAGTTTTATAAGACGTTGTGGTCCTACTTTGCTGTTTAAAATCATATGGATTTTGTCACCTTATGTTATAACTTTACATTAAAAATTGAGCAAGTTGGTGGGTGAAGTTGGATACTGACAATTGCTCTCACAACTTGGTGGCCAAGCCGGAAAGTTTTGGCAAGTTGATAATATACGAGAAGAAAAAATAAATAAATAAATAAATATATATATATATATATATAAAGGATAGTGAGGGACACCTCATATTTTTACGTGAATTGTCTCTCAAAAAAATGATTTTTTAAAATATTTTTTTATAAACAACATGGTACGGAGTGTAATTTTATATATTCAATTATACAAAAAGATGTCATTTTTTTGATAAGTCACGCAATTATATGTAGCATCCTTTACCTCCAATTTTGCCTTTAAGATAATACATGTTATGCGGGTAAAATGAGAATTTTATAAAATTTAAATAAGTAAATAGAAATATATAAAAAATCAACATTAAAAAATGACAAAATAATGATATATCTAAAATTGTAAGGGAGTAAGAATAAAAAAAAAGTGTGACTCAACTGTTAACGTCAAGATCTTCTGCCACGTCCCAATCACGTAAGACGTCCTGATCCTGCACAGTAAACACGATAAACACTTCAAGCTCGACTACCGTTCGTTCGTCGGGATAAATTTCAGCGTGAGAGTCGAAGAACGTGTTCACGAGGTTATCAAAAAATGGAGGATGTAATGCTTAAAGTGTCTTGAGAAAATCTCAAAAATCTTGAATGTGTATATGATTATATGATAAAATGTGTACATACCTCTTTGTGAACTTCTCGCTGTTTATACTACTCGCTCGCTCGGATTACCGTACACCCACTACTACCGACACGCCTTGATCCGATGGGTTCTACCGAAATTGCGTATAGTTTATCCATCGCTTTTGTCATCGTTTCTACCGCCGTAGGTTATAATCCCATCCACATTAATGCATGGCGCAGTTCTACAATCAACCGTAAATGCTTTTTCATCATTACAAGTCAAAATAATAGATATTAAAATGTCGAAGGATCGATCCACCGAAGGCAATCTTGGCCTTATAAGTCAAAATGGAAATAATAGGATAACTGGCTCAATGACTTTCAATGGTTCGATAATAAAGGCCCAATAGATTAATTAAACGAAGCAGTTAAATCTACTCCTACCAATGATGAGATAAAATAAGCATTGACCCAACATCGCTTCTAGTTTTTTGTTGAATAGAATGTTTAATAGAAAACTATAAATAGTCCATGATATTTTACTGAAGATCCATAATAAGAGGTAATTGAAATGTACCCAGTTATTGCTCACGAAATGAAATGAAAGGAGATCAAAGGCCCAAATCAGAAAGGCCCTGTCTATTAAATATCTGGACCCGAGACCGGACGCTTCTCATTCAAATTCCAAATCATTACTAACATTTAATATACCAGCCTTGAACACCGTGTAACCGTCAGTATAAAAGGATAACTTTATCAAATTTGACAATTTTACATTCATTTGAAATTTGAGCGCGCTACGAACTTTCGATCTTTCTCTCAAAGCAAATCACAAATGGCTTCCCAAAACTCGAACAAAGTTCCCCAATCTGGTAACACCGATCACGGTTGTTCCACCAAACCCCAACCCAAAACTCCAAAACCCCTCTCGAATACTCACAGAACACGGATCGCTTCTCGCACGCCAACACTCCTTCTATCGTGGATCGAGGTTGAACTAAAGAGGTTCGACCTCGGTACCATATTTCGGATACCCACGCAATCGTGGTACCCAGATCACGGTGAAAAGATGTACCACGGCACCGGAAGGTTGGACTACCGTCCCCGTGACTCCTTACTTGGAGAAGGGGTTCGCTTTCCCCCGCACATTTTTATAGTGACCATACTTTGGGGTTCTGGGTGTGGGGTTCTCCCATTGGTACCAAACTCCTACATTCACATTTCGCCTTTGTGGCTTTTCTCGCCATGAGTTGGGCGTCGAGCCCTCCCGACTTCTTCTTCTTCACTGCTACAAAATAGTACAATCCAGGAGAAGGGTTCAAGGCCCCAAGAAACATTCTCCGAAGTCCGGAGAAAAGTTAGAGAGGCGTTCAACTGGTGAACACTCCTTGAGCGATAGGGGATGGCATGAGAAGTGGTTCTACGTCAAAGGTCCCAGATTTTCTCTCTACCGAATCTGGGCAACCGGATTTAAAAGATCTCTGCCGACTTTGGAGACATTTTCAAGAGCGGGAAGTGGAAATGATGGAACTTTTCGACAATTTTCCCAAGGAGGAGTGGAAATATGGACTCCTCTCAAGCGAGCATGGTTATATGACCATAAGTGGGAGTATTGGTTTATTTCATATATATAAATTTTGAAAAAGTTTTATGATGTGTAATTAAACATAGGATCGCTTGTTTTACGCAAAGATATCTGACGATCGACCGAGCTCCCTTAGAAATAAAGGAGTTGAAGTTTTTTTTGTCCGGAAGTCTTGAAGTGTTGAGAATCTACCAATGAAAGCCACTCCCCGAAGTCTGAACCGACCAGGAAATTCATACGGATGAATTCGAAACGGAAAAGCAGAGGTCAAGAGGTTCTTTACATGCGGAAGAAACCCTTCATCCTCGTCGAAGAGAGAGCGCCACCGAGAAAACCTGTGGCATCTCTTGTTACTCTTCCGAATCAACACGAAGCAGGGCCAACCCCCACACCTATTCCTAAACGAGGAGGTTTACTCGATCGTCTCCGATCGAAGAAGTGTTATTCGGACCAAAAATTAAAAACTAAAATAACCCCTCTAATCGCAAGAAGAACTCGGGGTGCCTCGGTCTTGGTCATCCCACCCTTCGTACTTCAGAAATACAGATTAGACGAAGACGGTGACGACGGGACGAAGGATTCCAACGCTATCCAGAAGAGGAAGCGCACTCGATAGCCATCCGAAGTTTCGCTTACGCCTCAACACCTCAAGGACCCACCCCAAATAGATCCCCTCTAATTGAAACCATACACGCGGACCCTACCCCTCCTGAACAGCCAAATCTCTCTCCCGAAAGGCCAAGACTTTCCCCCGAACGACCCGGTCCTTCAGGTCAGGGTTACCATGCCGAGGCTGTGGGATCTCCGACCTTGTGGCCTAGGTTCAATGCCAATTTCCCCTTCGACCTCTTTGGAGCTTTGTTCGCAATATTGACGACCACCGGTTCTAATGATCACCAGACGAAAATCTGCTCGATGAGGGGATGAGCTATTTGGCTAAGGTAAATAATAATTTCTTTTTCTTCTATATCTCTGTTCTCCTTTGGATATTTGAACGTTGACTTGAATATTTTGAAAATATGCAGGCTAATGCTGTCTTCGGACGATTACGTCCGAGACACATAAATGGGGAAGCCGAGGAAGATTTCATGAGGCAGGAGATAAACATGCTGAAATCAACCTTGGATCGAGAGAGAGAAAAATTCGTGAAGATGCTTTTCATACCATCAACGGTCTTCAAACGTAATTAGATCGGGCTAGGATGGATTTGAAGACATCGGACGACGAGTTAGTTGGCCACGAGGATGGGTTGGGCTGCGTCAAGCCGACCCAACAAGCTTTGATCGATATGAATCTTTGGTTTGGTCGAAGAAAACCTACTCTCAAGGCAAAAAATGAGGAGTTTTCTTCACCAACCAAAGCTTGGTTATCTACAACTTGGTGAGGTGAGACGAAGGCCCGGGGACGAAGAAACGAAGGCATAAGGCCAAACGTCACAAACTTCGCCACAAAATAAAGGATCTTGAAGGATGGGCCCTCTTAATCAAGAAATCCTAAGCAGATTCAAAGCGGACTACGTGTGAATTGGACGAACTTAATGCCGAAATCCTGAAGGTATATTCGGAGGGGTACGAAGATTGCCAAGAGCGAGGAAAAGAGAAGCTATCGGCTGCTCAGTTGGACCCGGCATTGCTCAACTCCGATGATGAAGGTGGGGCCTCAATGTTCGTCCTGTTTTTATTCTATGTAAAAATTTAACTACTTTAAAGTTTCTGTACTTATGGGACTAATTTATTATTAACTTGAATGAATGAATGTTTTATTTTATTAATGAATCTTCAACGGTCTTGATCATGACTTCTGTTTCGATTAATTTCTTGTTAATAATTCAGTATCAATAAACTAATCCCGACTAGTGAATCAGATATGGCATATAACAGTTAATTTATAAAATGAAGTAAATTGAATTTTTAGGACAGGATTCAAATTAACTGAATTAAATAAACTGAACTCAACATTTAAACAAAATAAAGTAATATATGCTCATCGATACCGAAGTGTGAGATCGATTCGTATGTGAGGTGAACTTAGCCGATCCTCCTTGCACCATCGAAATCTTGCTTATCCTCGGGGTAGAACTAATATATAAGGACCAAGATATAAGGATCGATAGTGACCATTGATTTACCACCCTAGTAAAATCAATATAGGATCATAAGGACCTTTATGGGTCGCCATCGAATGGCCGTGAGTCCTACCATACCTCCTTACACCATTGTGACCTTAAGACAAATAGACCGGGATCAATAGTGACCATTGATTTACCACCCTAGTAAAATCAATATAGGATCATAAGGACCTTTATGGGTCGCCATCGAATGGCCAATGAGTCTACCATACCTCCTTACACCATTGTGACCTTAGGACAAATAGGACCGGGATCAATTGTGGCGCCCCCAAAATTAGGTATACATCACCCATCTTGGGTCGCCACTTACATGGTATGTAATTTAAATACAACTTAATACATAAAGCGTGAGTTTAAATACAAATATAAATCTACTAGATATTATACAAACTCAAAAAGGAGTCCTCATTACAATTATTATCACACTATTTCACGAGAATAGTGAGGACTACTAATCTTATCTTCAGGACCATCACTCGTTTCCCGACTTCGTCCAAATTTATATTCTCATTTCACAGAGAACAGGTGAAAGAAAGGGTGAGCTCAACTAGCCCGAAGAAGAAATATTATGACTAAGATAATGCGAATAAATTATCAATAGTCTTCAACAATGTTAAACCGATAAAATACAATAGACAAACCGGTTTAAGCTGCAATAAATAAGCAATCCATTAAAAGAGTCAAGTAGAAAATAAAGTCTACTATCTTTTAGGTTTTAAAAGGTTTTTTCATCTTTGTTATAAAGCAGAGACTCACTTTAATAAATATTCCACATCATCGAATCACCCACTACTACTGACGAGGATATTCTTTAGTATCACGACCACAATTATTCATTTACTACGGGCCAAGAATATTTGTGTATTCATTAATGGTCATGATCATGCCAACAATCGTCCCATCGATGCACTACTACCAATCGAGGATTTTTACCACATCATTTGTAACATTACGGTCGTGATTACAACCGAATAATCTCGGTCATAATCATACCAAGTCCATCTATGCACTACTGTGCCCGAGATGACTTTTAAAAAATATAAACATGAGGATGATGACAATGATATAAGAATTGATAAAACAAGTTCAAGAATTATTTTATCCAGGAATTATTAACGCCCAAATTGTCAATATGATATTGTTTTGTAGAGTAAAATTCAAGAATGATCGGAAGAATATTTCCATGAAAAGATTGTAACGCCCCTAAAATTAGGTATACGCCACCCATCTTGGGTCGCCACTTACATGGTACATAAATTCAAATACAACTTACTAACCTAAGCGTAGGTATACAATACGACATAAAGCTGTGAGTTTGAATACAAATTTTGTCTACTAGATATTATACAAACTCAAAAGGAGTCCTCATTACAACTATTATCACACTTTATTTCACGAATAGTGAGGACTACTAATGCTATCCTCCGGACCATTACTCCGTTCCTCGGCTCGTCCCGCCTATGTTCTCATTTCACAAGAGAAACGGTGAAAGAAAGGTGAGCTCAACTAGCCCAAGAAGAAATATTATGACTAAGATAATGCGAGAATAAATTATCATTAGCCTTCAACAATGATGTTAAACCGATAAAATACAATAAATAAACCGGTTTAAGCTGCAATGAATAAGCAATCCATTAAAAGAGTCAAGTAGAGAATAAAGTCTACTATCTTTTAGGTTTTAAAAAGTTTTCATCAATTTTTATCATTTGAGACTCGATTTTAATAAATAAACCACCACATCTAATCATCCCGTATTACCGCGGTCGAGGATTTTCATGGTCATGACTATCTTAGAATCACCCCGGTCATAATCATACCAAAAACTATCCATCACTTTGCATTACGAGCCCTTTGAGGACTTTTGTCACATCATTTATATCAAGTCGTGATTATGAGAATGATCCTCAGTCATAATCATACTAAGTTCATCTATGCACTGCGTAAGCCAAAGATAACATAATATAACATGAGGATGATGACAATGACATAATAATTCAATAAAACAAGTTCAAGAATTATTTAATCCATGAATTATTAACGTCCAAATTGTCGACGCAATCTTTGTTTCGTGAGAGTAAAATTCAAGAATGATCGGAAGAATATTTCCATGAAAGATCTTTGGATGAAACGCAAATATCGAGGATATTCTACTAATTTCATGGAGTATAGAAGTCCAAGTTTTAACTAATTTGGGTATAATAAAGAATGGAATAACAAAAGAAATCACCGTGCATGCGGTGCTTGCATGAGGCAGAGTTATTCAATGAGAATAATAATAACGGAACCAGTCGGTGAAATTCACACAAGCAGGATGTTCCAACGAGAATAATAAAGATGGAACCGGATCCGTGTAAAACACACGAGATAGGATATTCCAGCAGAATGATAAAGAGCGGAACCGGTCCGGTGTAAAACACACATGCATGGATGTTCCAAGCAGAATAATAAAAGCGGAACCAGTGCGGTGTAAAACACATGCATGATGAGGATGTTCCAATGAGAATAATAGAAGAATGTCACCAAATATAGGAAAATCACAGCGTATCACAGAGTTATTCCAATGAGAATAATAAGAATGGAATAACATAAGGATTTCACCAAGTATAGGGTATGCTGGCGTATCACAAAGTTATGTATAGGGTATGCCACTTTTACAAAAGTTATTCCAACAGAATAATAATGAATGGAATAATGAGAAGTTCTCTTCAAGAAGAAAGAATAACACCCACTTCACCGTAAAAAAACTGAATATAGAAGTAGTGAAGTAGCGAATACTCTTCTTGCTTCTATAATTTTCTCTATAGCTTCTCTCTATAATTTCTCTACAGAGTTTCAATGAATTCGTAAGAAAATAATGAAGGAATGAGCTTTATTTATAGGAAAATGGAATGATAAGAATTCTAATCCATGAAGCGGTCCAGTATTGATTTACTTTAATCGACGGTCCATATTTAAAGCAAAATCTTTTAAATAAAATATAATATATTCTATTTATATAAAAACATTTTACTATGCAAACACTATGCAATACTATATGCAAAACACTATGCAAAACACTATGCAACACTATGCATAATAAAATATAATATATTCTATTTATAGAATAACTTTAATAAAGTATTCTATTTTATATAAAAGATGTTTCATTTTATTACGTTAATAATACTGAATAAAACAAAACGTCATTATCATTATAATAATTCATATTATTAATCGACAATAATGGAATCAAACCGAGTGACTTCTCACATAAGATCGATAATCAATACTGGTGTGCTACTATGCAACCACGCGTATTCATCGTACTTTTACTACCGAGTAGTTCAACAAGAACCATGGTAAAACTTCCGCCGTTATTTCAATAAAATATTTTTGTCGTTTTCTCAATCCGACAATAATTACATTAATGAGGTCCACCAATGATTGAGTAGTTGTCACGAATATTCCCTGCTAAACAAGAATATTCCCAGACCAATCGAATATAATATAACCACTTGCATACTTTGCAAAATTTATAAATACTACCCACAACTATAATATTATCTTAAATTCACACCATAATATTAAAAAATTATTTCAACAAAATTTAAATCTTTATTGATAAAATCGGGGTCTCACAATCTCCCCTCCTTATGGAATTTCGCCCTCGAAATTAGGGTGCGATACTGATATGATAAAGAGGTGAGGTACCTTGAATACCTTTATCGTTAAAAATATTAAATTCATCTTCCCAATCCGCCAAAGATATTCATTAACAATTCATCTTTGCACTACTGAAGCCAAAGATATACAAATCAGTAAAACCAATAATCTTTGAGACTCGATTTTAATAGTATCCTGACCATGAATTATCCACGCACTCTTGGCTAAGGATATTCGTGTTTTCAATTCTGATCATGATTATTTAGAATAATCCGTGGTCATAATCATACCAAGTCTATCAATGCACTACTGACTAAAGATGACTTTTACCACATCAATGAATTAATATTTCATTCTTTGAGACTCATTTCAATAATTAATCCATATCATCGAATCATCCCCGCACTACTACGGGCGAGGATATTCATTAGTATCACGACCACAAATTATCCATGCACTACTACCAAAGATAATCGTGTATTCATTAGTATCACGACCACAAATTATCCATGCACTACTACTTAAAGATAATTGTGTTTTCAATTACTGATTATGATTATACCGAATGATCCTTGGTCATAATCATACCAAGTACATCTACGCACGTAAGCCACGAGATGACTTTGAACACATCCATGAATTAATATTTCATTCTTTGAGACTCAAATTTCAATAATTAATCCACATCGTCGAATCATCCGCACTACTGCCAAGGATATTCATTAGTATCACGACCACAAATTATCCATACCTACTACCAAAGATAATTGTGTTTTCAATTCTGAGTTATGATTATATACCGAATGATCCTCGGTCATAATCATACCAAGTCCATCTATGCACGTAAAGCCACAGATGACTTTGAACACATCCATGAATTAATATTTCATTGCTGAGACTCAGCTCAATAATTAATCCACATCGTCGAATCATCCCTGCACTACAGGCTAAGGATATTCATTAGTATCACGACCACAAATTATCCATGCACTACTACCAAAGATAATTGTGTTTTCAATTACTAAGTTATGATTATACCGAACAATCCACGGTCATAATCATACCAAGTCCATCTATGCTTTCTACAGCCACGAGATGACTTTAAAAAATATAAACATGAGGATAATGATATAAAGAATCAATCAAATAAGATAAAGGATAAATATTAAACATTTATAATATAATTTATCCAGGATTCAAGAATATCCCCATGTTATCAATCACTTAATAATCTCATAATCTAATATCATTAATATTATACCAATATTTTAATCACTTCTTAAATTTATAAACAATTTATCTCAATTGTTTACGCTTTTACCATATAATGCATTTAATCATTCAAAAATGCCATACTCATAAGATATCATTACCAATTATCAAATCCCAAAAAAAATATGCATATACTCTATATAGGATTCTCAGCCATAAAATCCTATTTTCAACTTTATTCTTCACATAACATATTTAACTCATATGTTTAATAACTAAACTATTTTCATGAAAATACCAAATCAGTCCCAAAAATATTTCTTTTCTGGGATTTAGCATAATATAGTCCCATGATGAAAATATATTTTTTCGAAATTTTAAAATTCATTTACTATTTTTCAAAAATCAATTTCCAATAAATTCCTTAAGAAATTAGCTACCTCAAGTTTAACTCCAAAAATTCCCAAATCTTGGCAGGACCTCACACATGTTAACGTGAGCTTCTAGTTTAAATTTCATGGTCATCGGAGTTATAGAACTGGGTTATATATTTTTTAAATCGAAAAAACCTAAATATTGAAATAGTCATAACTTGCTCATTTTAAGTCAGAATGAGCTCATTTTTGGACAGGAGGTACTTTATACCATATACCTTCATGTCCCAAAAGGCCAGAATTTTTCTCATAATTTAAGTGGCCAAAACAGTCCCTTAAAGTTTCTGGGCAGTAGCATTTTCAAAATTTACAGCTTTGACCTCCTTTGCTAAAATCAGTCCACACAAAAATCTACAACACCTTTTTCGGTAATTCCACTTGGATTAGTTAGGTAACTCATAGATCTAACTCTAGGACCTGACCACATTCAAAAATTCAAAATATAATAGGAGATATGGTCAATTGAATTTCATGTTACGTTTTTCACCAAAATCTGATTTTTCAACCCTTTGTGATTTCTAAGAAACTTTCATGTTTTCACATAATAACCACATAACTCATCATAACACTTACTAATACTTCATATACCCATGATTTTCATTAGTCCAATGCTTTTATTATGACTTTCATCATAAACCACGTAAACTGTTCATTTTAGTTGAAGAAATAATTGAGGGTTTAAGAAATGGGTTTTATCTTTGGGGTCAATACAAAATTCGATTTCACGCTTTAAGTAGGCTAAGAAGTCTTCAAGAATACGCCATGGAAATTTATTAATAATAGAAATATCATTCAAAAGCTGTGACTCTCATCCAAGACTTGGATAAGACGTCACATTGATACCAACTGTGACTTCTATCCCTTAACCTAGATAGCACCTCACAATGATACCTATAAACTTGCCATCTTCATTCACGATGTCGCCTACACAGAAAGTCCCGGCCGGTGCATTCCACACAAGGAAGTCAACAACGAAAGGTTCGGAGCTCTTTACTTATGGCTTGATATAACAATTGATTAACTTTAGGGTTTGGTTACTTTGAATCAGTATAACAGGTTGGTTATGAATATAAAAGCTAACAACCTTCTGAAAAGCATGATGAGTAGTTAACCAATTGATTCCTAAAATCAAAGGCAAGTATTTTCAAAGAGATAAGATTGACGAGTAACGTGAAAGTTTCGATTTGAATCAACAAGATTAATAAGCATGATTGGAGGTAACGAAGGTTTCTCCCAACGAAGTTTCAATAGATAAATCAAAGTCTAATTTCTCCGAGTCAAATTTAAACATTGAACGCATAAGCAAGAGAGATAAAAGAATGGGTAGAACCGGTATCTAATAAGGTATAGACTTCGCAAGAATTTATAATTAACTAACTTGCGTGCTAACTTCCGTTAAGGGTTACCCCCACTTTTGAGAAGTCACGAAAAAACGCTCTTCCCGAAACCACCGACTTTGTTTTGTCCGTATCGCCTTTGGTGCCACTATATCAACTGGACTTGACTTCACTATTCGACAAAATCGAGCTAAATGACCTTCTCTTCTTGAAATTTCCACTTATTATCTTTGCCATGATTACCACCGAAGTGGTTACCATTCTTAGCATGATAATTTCCCCACGATGGTTATCATTGTTCGATGGCCGTTGCCACCAATATGATTATTATCGTGTTGTTCTTTCATTACCTTTTGGTTGAAGTGACTCAACTGGATCTCATGTGCTTCATTGCTTATCTCAATATTTTCGGATGTCATTTTCAAAAATCGCCACCAAACATGGGTTAAATAACATATCACATATTATCCCTATACTACGACAGACCAAATAAATACCACATAAACTTAGGTAGGTCATACTAACTAGCGAAGAATTCCCGTCTCTCCCTCCTAGTTCTTGTCTCACATCTTAGCCAGGATCATATCCCTAAGCTCGATACCAAGCCCTGTAACGCCCCAAAATTAGGTATCGTCACCCATCTTGGGTCGCCACTTACATGGTACATAAATTCAAATACAACTTCTTAACCTAAGCGTAGGTATGCAATCGACACATAAGCTGTGAGTTTGAATACAAATTTTGTCTACTAGATATTATACAAACTCAAAAGGAGTCCTCATTACAACTATTATCACACTATTTCACGAGAATAGTGAGGGACTACTAATCTTATCCTACGGACCATTTACTCCGTTCCCAGAGCTCGTCCCAAATATATGTTCTCATTTCACGAAGAGAACGGTGAAAGAAAAAAGGTGAGCTCAACTAGCCCAAAGAAGAAATATTATGACTAAGATAATGCGAATAAATTATCATTAGCCTTCAATGATGTTAAAGCGATAAAATACAATATACAACCGGTTTAAGCTGCAATGGAATAAGCAATCCATTAAAAGAGTCAAGTAGAGAATAAAGTCTACTATCTTTTAGGTTTTAAAAGTTTTCATCAATTTTTATCGGCGAGACTCGACAATAAATAAACCACCACATCTAATCATCCACGTACCACGGTCGAGGATTTTCATGGTCATGATTATATACTTTAAATCACCCCGTCAGTAATAATCATACCAAAACTATCCATCATTGCATTACAGAAAGCCACTTTGAGGACTTTTGTCACATCATTTATATCAAGTCGTGATTATACCGAATGATCCACAGTGTCATAATCATACTAAGTTCATCTATGCACGTAAGCGAAGATAACATAATATAACATGAGGATGATGACAATGACATAATAATTCAATAAAACAAGTTCAAGAATTATTTAATCCATGAATTATTAACGCCCAAATTGTCAACATGATCTTTGTTTTTAGAGAGTAAAATTCAAGAATGATCGGAAGAATATTTCCATGAAAAGATCTTTGGATGAAACGCAAATATCAAGGATATTCTACTAATTTCATGGAGTATATAAGTCCAAGTTTTAACCAATTTGGGTATAATAAAGAATGGAATAACAAAAGAAATCACCGTAAATGCGGTACTTCGCGCCATACGGAGTTATTCAACAGAATAATAATAACGGAACCGGTCGGGTGAAATTCGCGCAAGCGGGATGTTCCAATGAGAATAATAAAGATGGAACCGGATCCGGTGTAAAAACACATGAGATAGGATATTCAGCGAGAATGATAAAAAGGCGGAACCGGTCAGGTGTAAAACACATGAGCGAGGATGTTCCAATGAGAATAATAAAAAAGCGGAACCAGTGCGGTGTAAAACACACGCATGAGGATGTTCCAATGAGAATAATAGAAGAATGTCACCAAGTATAGGTAAATCACAGTATCTGAGTTATTCCAATGAGAATAATAAAGAATGGAATAACATAAGGATTTCACCAAGTATAGGGTATCTGGCGTATCTGAGTTATGTATAGGGTATGCCACTTTTACAAAGTTATTCCAATGAGAATAATAATGAATGGAATAATGAAGTTCTCTTCGAAGAAAGAATAACACCCTTACCGTAGTAAAAAAAAGCGAATATAGAAGTAGTGAAGTAGCGAGAATACTCTTCTTAACTCTATAATTCTCTCTATAGCTTCTCTCTATAATTTCTCTCTCAGAGTTTCAATGAATTCGTAAGAAAATAATGAAGGAATGAGCTTCTATTTATAGGAAAATGGAATGCATAGTAATTAATCCATGAGCGGTCAGATTGATTTACTTTAATCGACCGGTCCATATTTAAAGCAAAATCTTTTAAATAAAATATAATATATTCTATTTATATAAAAACATTTTACTATGCAAACACTATGCAATACTATGCAAAACACTATGCAAAAACACTATGCAACACTATGCGTAATAAAATATAATATATTCTATTTATAGAATAACTTTAATAAAGTATTCTATTTTATATAAAAAGATGTTTCATTTTATTACGTTAATAATCTGAATAAAACAAAACGTCATTATCATTATAATAATTCATATTATTAATCGACAATAATGGAATCAAACCTGAGTGACTTCTCACATAAAAGATCAATAATCAATACCGTAATCTTTCTTATGCGACCCACACGTATTCTTGTACTTTTACTACTGAGTAGTAGTTCAACAAAGTAACCATGGTAAAACTTCCGCCGTTATTTCAATAAAATATTTTTATCGTTTTCTCGATCAAATGATAATTACATTAATAGGGTCCACCAATGATTGAGTAGTTAATACGAATATTCCCTGCTAAACAAGAATATTCCCTGGAACCAATCGAATATAATATAACCACTTGCATACTTTGCAAAATTTATAAATACTACCCACAACTATAATATTATCTTAAATTCACACCATAATATTAAAAAATTATTTCAACAAAATTTAAATCTTTATTGATAAAATCGGGGTCTCCACAAAGATCTTTGGATGAAACACAAATATCGAGGATATTCTACTAATTTCATGGAGTATAGAAGTCAAAGTTTTAACCAATTTGGGTATAATAAAGAATGGAATAACAAAAGAAATCACCACGCATGCGGTATTTTAGCATAAACGAGTTATTCCAATGAATAATAATAACGGAACGAAGTCGGGTGAAATTCACAAGCGGGATGTTCCAATGAGAATAATAAAGATGGAACGAGGATCCGGTGTAAAACACATGAGATAGGATATTCCAGCGAGAATAATAAAAAGCGGAACCGGTAGGGTGTAAAACACATGCAGCAGGATGTTCCAACAGAATAATAAAAAGGCGGAACCGAGTCAGGTGTAAAACACATGCATGTGATGTTCAACAAAATAATAATAAAGAAGAGAACTAGGTTAAAGGTGTAAAACCTGCAGGCAGGATGTTCCAAATGAATAATAGAAGAATGTCACCAAGTATAGGGTAAACCACGTATACAAAAGTTATTCCAATGAGAATAATAAGCGATGGAATAACAACAATTCTCTTCATGAATAAGAAAGGATAACACCCCCTTACCTTTGGTAGGAGATTGAATCTTTATGAGCGGTGTAGTAACAAAATACTCTTTTATTTCTCTCTATACTTTTCTCTCTCTATAGCTTGAATGAATTCATGAAAAATAATGAAGCACTAGGCCTCTATTTATAGAAGATTTCTAGCTTAAGACATGCAGAGTGTGAAAAGGCAAGTGGCTCGATTTAATGATGATGTGAAAAGAAAAGTGGTTTTGGCCTTTGTAATGTGAAGCGACAAGTGGTTGACGTCTGGTAAAGGTAATTACTATCGATTGAAGGTAATTATTATTGTGAAGGTAAATACTATTGACGAAGGTAAATACTATTGACGAAGGTAAATACTATTGACAATGGTAATTACTATTCACAAAGGTAATTACTATTGTGAAGAGACTCTTAGATGATGACATATGGGCCCCCCATAAAATAATCAAACTTACCACAAACGTCTCATAATGACTCTTTATATATATTAAGGATTGAATAAATATTACCACAAATCATTTTATTTTTAATCAACACATATTTAATCTTTCAACAATTATTAATCATTTATAACTTGTCGTCTCAATTATTGATTTAATACTATAACATATTATATAGATGATCTTGTGTGACAATAATTGAATCAATAATATAAGAGATATGATTCAAAGAATTATTGTAGTAATAATTGAGCATAGGTGAGTGACTTCTCACGTAAGCATCAATAATCAATCCCGCGTCTTCTTATACAACCACGCGTAGACATCGTACTTTTACCAAGGGTAGTTCAGCAGTTTTAACGGTAACACCTCCGTAGTTATTTTTATAAAATATTTTTGTCGTTTTCTCGATCCCACAATAATTACGCAATGGGGTCCACTAATGATTGAGTAGTTATGCGAATATTCCCTAACAAAAGAATATTCCCCAACCAAGCGAATATTTTATAACAACTTGCATACTTTGCAAAATTTATAAATATTACCCACAACTATAACATTATATCAAATTTATTCCATAATATTCAAAAATAATATTTATAGAAAAATTCATCTTTATTTATAAAAGTGGGGTCTTACAACCTCCCTTCTTATGAAATTTTAGCCCTCGAAATTGAGGTGCGATACTGGTATGTCGAAGAGGTAAGGATACCTTGATTTCATTTGATTCTAACTCCCAAGTCATTTCCTCAACATCGTGGTTCCTCCACAAAACTTTGACTTGAGGTATAACCTTGGAAGCGTAGAATATGTTTCTTCTTATCAAAATTTGAGCAGGAACCTCTTCATACGTCAAATCTTCCGCTATTTCGTCCGGTTCTAACTCAATAATATGGTTGGGTCTTTCACATATTTACGTAACATAGATATGTGAAAAGCGTTATGAACACGAGACATATTTGGCGGTAGAAAGCGAGTCTATAAAGCCACGAGTTCTACTCGATCGAGGATTAAAAATGGACCGATGAATCGAGGATTAAGTTTTCCTCTCTTTCCAAATCTTGTAACTCCTTTCCATGGAGCAACTCTTAACAACACATGATCTCTATATCGAATTCCACGTCCTTTCGATGAAGATCAAGATAACTCTTTTAATCGATTTTGTGAGGTTTTTATCGTTGTCGGATCGTTTGAATCTTTTAAAAGTAGTCATACGTACTCAACTCCGGTCCCAACAACGTTGCTTCACCCACCTCATCCCAAAGATATCTTTGGAGAATGACACTTTCTTCCATACAATGCTTGAATGGAGCCATACCAATACTTGCTTGATAAGCTGTTGTTTGTAGGAAAACTCCACCAATGGTAAGAACTTGTCCCAACTCCCTTGAAATCAAGGACACGAGTCTTAATAGATCTTCAAGAGTTTGAATAGTCCTCTCCATTGTCCGTCTAAGTCGTCGAGGATGATATCTTGAGAGCTAAATCGTGAAGTCTGTGCCCATAGCTTTTTTGCAAACTAACCCAAAATCGTGAAGTGAATCTTGGGTCTCGATCGGAAACTATGGATCTAGGCATACCATGCGATCTTACAATCTCGTTTATGTACATCTGAAAGCAAGGCGTTCAAGTGTATAAGTTTCTCGTATCGGTAAGAAATGAAAGCGGACTTGGTCAATCTATCAACAATGACCCAAATCGCATCAATGCATTGAGAAACCTTAGGAAGGCCGAGTGCGAAATCCATGGTAATGTGCTCCCACTTCCATTACGGAATTTCAAGTGGTTGCAATGGACCTTTTGGTACTTGATGCTCGCGCTTTAACTCGTTGACAAGTTAGACACCTTGAGATAAACAACGCTATTATCTCTCTTCATATTGCTCCACCAAAATGTATGGCCGAATATCATGATACATTTTGGTACTCCCATCGATGGATTGCAAATGGTGTGTTGTGCGCCTCCATCATGATATTATACTTTAAATCGGGTCGTTAGGAACACAAAGTGCGGAGTTGACTAGAAGTATTCCTTCTTCATCGATTCTTGCTTACGGCATAGCACCTTCTTGCACTTTCTTCCTCATACGCATCGGCTCCAGTGCGTAGAAAGCGACTTTAACTTTATCGATTAAAGTCGGTTCTACTCGTATACTCGCTTATCATCACATGCGTCCCAGAGTCTTTAACTCTATCTCCATCCTTTGCAAGTCACACAAAATGGGCTTTGCGTTGACAATATCGCACTTTTCGTGCTTGCATATGATTTTCTACTCAATCGTCAGCTACCACGTTCGCTTTTCCAGGATGGTATTGGATGGTATGATCATAATCTTTCAACAGTTCAAGCCAACGTCGTTGTCGCATGTTGAGTTCCTTTTGAGTGAAGAAATATTTGAGACTTTTATGATTCGTAAAGATCTCCACTTTCTCCCCATACAAGTAATGCCTCCAAATTTTAAGTGCAAAGACAACAGCTGCCAACTCTAGATCATGAGTAGGATAATTCCTCTCATATTCTTTGAGTTGTCGCGAGGCATAAAGCTATAACTTTTCCATGTTGCATAAGAACACATCCCGACCCCTTTGCCCAAGCATCCTTTGTAGATGAAAAATCCTCCGAGGCGGATGGTATTGTCGAGCGGTCTTTGAAATAAGTCTCATCTTGAGTTCTTGAAAACTCCTCTCACATTCTTTCGCTCCAACCGAACTTTGTATCTTCCAAAGTCAAATTGAGTCGATGGAGTAGCGATTCGAGAAAATCCTTCCACGAATCTCCGATAATAACCAAATTAAACCGAGAAAGCTACGTCTTGATCCAACGATTTAGGTTGTTCCCGACTTTGAATAGCTTCAATCTTTCTTTGGGTCAACAGATATTCCATGACTTGATACCACATGCCCAAGGAATGCTACTTCTCTTGACGAACTCACATTTCTTCACTTGGCATAAAGCTTATATTCACGAAGCTTTTGGAGTGTCGACCTCAAGTGTTGCTTTCATGATCTTCACGGCTTTTGGAATAAATAAGGATGTCATCAATAAAAGCGACCACAAAGTGATCCAAATATTCCTTGAATACTCGGTTCATCATATCCATGAAAGGCGGCGGGAGCATTAGTCGATCCAAAGGACATGACTAGGAATTCATAATGCCGTCATAGGAGTTTCGAAGTCTTTGGAATGTCGTGGTTCTAATCTTCAATTGGTGATATCCGGAACGAAGATCGATCTTTGAAAAGAATTTGGCTCCCTCTGAATTGGTCAAACAAGTCATCAATACGTGGCAATGGATACCTATTTTTGATGGTGACATGATTGACTCCAGATAATCAATACAAAGTCGCATACTCCCATCTTTCTTCTTCACGAATAAACGAAGCACCCCGAGGAGAATACTAGGGCGAATAAAGCCGATGTCTAACAATTCCTGCAGATTCGGTCTTTAACTCACGAAGTTCAATAGAGCCATTCGATATGGGGCTTTAGAAATAGGTTTTGTCTTAGGGTTGAGGTCGATACAAAATTCAATTTCATGCTTTCGGGGTAGGCTGGGAAGTTCTTAGGGGAATACGTCAGAAATTTATTAACAATAGAAATATCGTTCAAAAGCGGCGTATTTTGTTTAAATCGTGACATGAGCTAGGAAAGCTTGACATCCGTTTTTCAATAAACGAATTGCTTTATGGCTTTAGATGACCGTGATTGATTTTAATGGTTTGGTCGTTTGAATTCGCATAATAAGTTGATTAGGAATATGAAAGCTAACAACCTTACGAAAACAATCAATTTTTGCATGATAAGTAGTTAACCAATCAATCCCTAGAATCACGTCAAATGCAAGTATTTTTAATGAAATAAGATCGACAGGTAATATGAGGGTACCGATTTGAACCAAACAAGACTTATAAGCGAGTGGATGTAATGAAGGTTTCTCCCAACGGAGTTTTCGAGATAAGTCAAAGTCTAATTTCTCGAGTCAAATTTAATCGATGGCGCAAGTAGGAGAAATAAAAGAATGGGTAAACCAGGTATCAAATAAAGTATAGACTTCATTAGAGTTTATGATAAGTTTACCCGTGATGACCTCATTCGGATTCCTTGCTCTTTGGGAGGTCACAACAAACGCTTCTCCCTTGCTTTCTACCGGTTTTGACTTTTCGGGACTGACCTTAGGTGCCTCCATCCTAGCTGAATTTGTCTTGATGGACAAAATCGAGCTAAGTGACCTCTCTTCCACAATTATAACATGCTTTGGACTGGCACGGCACAGTTTTGGATGATGTGTCCTCTCCTCCGCATTTGAAGCATATGATGGGTGGTCTTTCTCCTTCCTTAACAACGGTCTTTGGTCTTGGCGTCTTTCCATCATTGTTGAATCTCCTTTTCTTGAAATGTCTATTCTTATTGTTTTGGCCACGATTACCCAAGTGGTTACCATATCGGCTGTTGATTCCCTCCACGCTTGTTGTCACCGCTTGATGACTACTACCATTTGGTATTATAATTTTTAAACCGCTTCTCTTTTAGTTGCGTTGACTCATTATCGCGCTCCATTAAGCGAGCCCTATTTACAACATCTCGAATACAAAAACACGGTTTATGAGAAATAAGATGTTGGCGTATCTCCGACTTCAAACCTCTTAAAAACATTCGCGCCATTCTCTCTTCATTATCCACCAAGTGGGACGAATCGTGATAACTCGCAAATTTTGCCTCGTATTCGACGACATTTGTCATATTGTTTTGTTCCAACTTAATAAACTCCACCTCCTTCATGTATGGCGAATACTTTCTGGAAAGTATTTGTCGTTGAAACGACTCTGGAACTTCTCCCAAGATATCTTTAAGAAATGATGGGTTGAGTACGCGTTTCTGGATTCCCCAAAGAATCGCCTCTCAAGTGCAACATAAAAGGCGGCGAAGGAACCTTTTGCTCTCGGAGCATCCCAAGACATCAAATATCTTGGTAATCTGCTTTATCCATACTTCCGCTTGAAGTGGTTTTGGCTTTCCTTAAACTCCGGTGGTCCCAGCTCCTTGAATTGTTTAGCGGTGACCGCCCAAGAGTTTTCCGTGTTTCCACCTACGTTTTTGGACGGAGTCGCTTTCGCTCTACTTTCTTTGTTGTAAATAAATCGCATAAAGCCTCCGAACATTTGATCATTCATCATTTGGTCGGTGTTGTTGTTTGCGTGAGGATTATCGCCTTCGATGCATATTATCCACGATTATTGATATGTGGTGAATCGGCGATCGCTGCGCTCCATTCTTATTCTCAACATTCTCGGATGTCATTTTCGAATCTTGCCACAAAACAAAAGGTTAATTGACGTGTAACAAATTATCCCTATCTTCGACCAACCAATAAAATAAAGACATAAACTTAGGTAGGTCATATTATGAAAGGTATTCCCCGTCTCTCCCCTCCTAGTACTATTCTCACATCTTAGCTTGGGGATCATATCCCTAAGCTCGGATATACCTGTTGTGGCGCCCCAAAATTAGGTATACATCACCCATCTTGGGTCGCCACTTACATGGTATGAGAATTTAAATACAACTTAATACATAAATCGTGAGTTTAAATATAAATATAAATCTCTTAGATATTATATAAACTCAAAAAGGAGTCCTCATTACAATTATTATCACACTATTTCACAGAATAGTGAGGACTACTAATCTTATCTTCGGGACCATCACTCGTTTCCCAGGCTTCGTCCCGGCTATATTCTCATTTCACAGAGAAAACGATTGAAAGAAAGGGTGAGCTCAACTAGCCCAAAGAAGAAATATTATGACTAAGATAATGCGAATAAATTATCAATAGTCTTCAACAATGTTAAAGCGATAAAATACAATAAAATGACCGGTTTAAGCTGCGGTGAATAAGCAATCCATTAAAAGAGTCAAGTAAAAAAATAAAGTCTACTATCTTTTAGGTTTTTAAAGGTTTTTCATCATGTTATAAATGAGACTCAAACTTTAATAAATATTCTACATCATCGAATCACCCCCGCACTTTCTGCCGAGGATATTCTTTAGTATCACGAACACAATTATTCATATACACTACGGGCCAAGAATATTTGTGTATTCATTAATGGTCATGATCATGCCAACAATCGTCCATCAATACTGCACTACTACTTAATGAGGATTTTTACCACATCATTTGTAACATTACGATTCATGATTACAAGAATAATCTCTGGTCATAATCATACCAAGTCCATCTATGCACTACTGTGCCACAGATGACTTTAAAAAAATATAAACAAGAGGATGATGACAATGATATAAGAATTCAATAAAACAAGTTCAAGAATTATTTTATCCGGGGAATTATTAACGTCCAAATTGTCGATATGATCTTTGTTTTTAGAGTAAAATTCAAGAATGATCGGAAGAATATTTCCATGAAAAGATCTTTGGATGAAACGCAAATATCAAGGATATTCTACTAATTTCATGGAGTATAGAAGTCAAATTTTTAACCAATTTGGGTATAATAAAGAATGGAATAACAAAAGAAATCACCATGCATGCGGTATTTCGCGTAGACAAAAGTTATTCAACGAGAATAATAATAACGGAACGTGTCGGTGAAATTACACAAGCAGGATGTTCCAAATGAATAATAAAGATGGAACCGGATCGGGTGTAAAACATACGAATAGGATATTCCAGCGAGAATAATAAAAAGGCGAAACCGGTTAGGTGTAAAACACAAAAGGCGAGGATGTTCAACAAAATAATAAAGAGCGGAACCGGTGGGTGTAAAACAAAAATGCAGGATGTTCCAACAAAATAATAATAAAGCGAGAACCGAGTCCGGTGTAAAACACACATGCGAGGATGTTCCAATGAGAATAATAGAAGAATGTCACCAAGTATAGGGTAAACCACGATTATCACGAGGTTATTCAAGCAGAATAATAAGCAATGGAATAACAATGCCTTCTTCGTGAATAAGAAAGGATAACACCCTTACCTTTGGTAGGAGATTGAATACTTGACGGTGTAGTAACAAAATACTCTTTTTATTTCTCTCTTATTTCTCTATACTTTCTCTCTATAGCTTGAATGAATTCGTGAAAATAATAAAAGCACTAGGCCTCTATTTATAGAAGATTTCTAGCTTGAACTTTTCAGTGTGAAAAGCAAAAGTGGCTTGACGAATGATGATGTGAAAAGAAAAGTGGTTTAACGCTGTAATGTGAAACGACAAGTGGTTCGACGTACGTAATGTGAAACGACAAGTGGTTGACGTTTGGTAAAGGTAATTACTATTGATTTGAAGGTAATTATTATTATCGACGAAGGTAAATCTATCGTGAAGGTAAATACTATTGACGAAGGTAAATACTATTGACAAAGGTAATTACTATTCACAAAGGTAATTACTTATTGTGAATAGACTCTTAGATGATGACATATGGGCCCCCATAAAATAATCAAACTTACCACAAACGTCTCATAATGAGACTCTTTATATACATTAAGGATTGAATAAATATTATCACAAATCATTTTATTTTTAATCAACACATATTTAATATTTCAACAATTATTAATCATTTATAACTTGTCGTCTCAATTATTGATTTAATACTATAACATATTATATGGATGATATTGTGACAATAATTGAATCAATAATATAAGAGATATGATTCGGTGAATTATTGTAGCAATAATTGAGATAGGTGAGTGACTTCTCACGTAAGCATCAATAATCAATCGTAGGTGTCTACGCAACCACGCCAGAGCGTATTCTTGTACTTTTACCACCAGGGTAGTTCAACAGTTTTAACAGTAATAACTCATGAGTTATTTTTATAAAATATTTTGTCGTTTTCTCAATCCGACAATAATTACATTGTGGGGTCCACCAATGATTGAGTAGTTGTCATACGAATATTTCCTAACAAAAAGAATATTCCCAGACCAAACGAATATTTTATAACAACTTGCATACTTTGCAAAATTTATAAATATTACCCACAACTATAACATTATATCAAATTTATTCCATAATATTCAAAAATAATATTTATAGAAAAATTCATCTTTATTTATAAAAGCTGGGGTCTTACATCAATAGTGAAAAAGTGACTTTTTATTGATAATGAACAATCGTGTACAGACTTCCGGTAAACTGACTTAATCTTTATTGAAAATATTTAGAAGCTCGCCAAAGACGCCAAGTATTCTTGATCTCGGAACCATCTAAGTGCCTTTAGCAGATAAGTACACGGCTTTGGTACTTCAATCACTTCATCTGACCCTTCCCAGGTTAAGATTAACTTTTACGTGTTTTGAGGCGCATAAGCTTCGGCTTTCTAAGGGGCGAAGTCTCCTACTTGAATCTACGAAGTTTGACCCCTTTGTTGTAATGTTTGGCCACCCTTTGACGATAAGTTGACCAATTTGAGCAAAGCTTCCTCTCCGACCTCTTAAAGAGGTCGAGGTTAGCTTTCGATCCTTCGTCATTGTAGATTTCTTTGAACCGTGACCGAAGACTTGGAGATCCGATTTCGATGGGGGACTAAGGCATCGATTACCATAGGCCAATCGAAAGGTGAATCCCTGTGGTGGTCCTCGGTGTAGTTCGGTAAGCCCACAAAGACGCTTCAAAGAATTCTTACAGCCATCTCCTTTAGCTTCATCCATCTGCGCTTGATTCCATTCAAGGCGGTGTCTCGTTAGTCACCTCGACTTGTCCATTCGGACCGTGGATGAGCCACGAAGTCTTCTTGTGTTGAATCCCCGGATCCTTTAAAATCCTTCAAATTTTGAACCACCTAACTGGCGTCCAGTTGTCCGATATCAACACCCCAAGGGATCCGGCGTTAAACACTACTGAGACTCTTTTATGAACTTGAGGAACCTTTGTTAGTTATCGAAGAAAGCAGTTCGCTTTCTACCCACTTAGTCATGTAATCGATAGAATCTATGATGGTAAGTCGACTTACCTTTAGCTTTAGGCACCGTCCCAATATATCCACCCCAGACGGTGAAGGGTATAGGAGATAAAATTGAATATAGCTCTTCCGGTGGGCGATGTGGGATCGGACTATTGAAGTGGCATTTTCACATTTCTTGGCGTGATTCGTAGCTTCTTTGAAAATTGTAGCCAATAGTATCCTTGTCGAAGTACTTTATGAGCCAAAGACTTGGCGACCATATGATTCTGTCAAAATACCTTCGTGAACCTCCCAAGAAAGCATACTCTACCTCGGACAGAACCAAACATTTCAACAATGGTGAGAAAAAGGCAATCGATAGAGATCCCCATCAATAAGAATAAAATTGGCACTCTTGTACTTAATCTTCTTTCACAAAGACATCGATCCGGGAAGGAAGGACGCCATCCGCCAAATACTCGATGTAGGGGTCATCCAGCAGCTAGATCGCTCGATACACATCACCACTTTATGCTGAACACTCGGCTGCTGCAAAACTTCCAAGTATACCGATCCATGGAAAACATACAGATCTGCAGATGGCTGACCGATAATAACGCATCGACAATAGAATTATCGTTACGCTCTATGCCCCAAAATTCATACGAAGTGAAATATTGAAATCGGTCTCTTAATTCCGCCAGATATTTGATCATCCGGGTCCCACGAGCTTCATAATCTCCCGACAACTGTTTAACGACCAATTGAGAATCACTATAGATGATCAACTTCTGGACTTCTAGACTCTTTGCCAATCGGATACCTGCTAACACCGCTTCGTACTCAGCTTCGTTGTTCGTTGCTTTAAACCCGAACCTGATGGCCTGCTGAACCTTGAATCCCTCCGGACTCGTCAAAATAATTCCTGCCCCACTAACAGTCATTGTAGAGGATCCATCTGCATACAGCGTCCAAGCATTCGGACCGGCCAAGAATGAAGAATCGCCGATTCCTTTCGATCATTCGATTGACCAGCAACTCTGATCTGTTTGGTGAATGAACATTCCACCATAAAATCGCCAAGGCTTGACCTTTGATGGCGATTCGGGATGATACTCGATAAAAATTGGGATAACTCCATAGTCCACGCCTTTAGATCCGCTCGAGACCTCGGGCTTGCCCATCACCTTCTTCAATGGTCGATCCGTGTAGGCGACCAGAGTCGACCTTGAAAATATTCAGAAGCTTTCACCTGGCAATTATTAAAGCAAAGGCAAATTTCTCAATATTCGGATACCTAGTTTCAAAGATCTCGTGGGGCGTGGGTCGACATAATAGGCCGGATCGCCGCTTCCACCGATCTCCCGAACCAACACCGCTCCAACCGCCAATGAACTTTGCTGCAAGATATAAATATAAGGTCTCTTTGGGGGGGCTTTACCAATAAAGGAAGCGGAAGATGATATGTCTTTATGCTTTGAAAGCGTCTTCACACCAAGTCCACTGGAATGTCTTCGCATTCTTCCGCCCCTTCAATGTGTCAAAGAAAGGAAGGCATCTCTCCGCAGATTTGGCGACGAACCTCCTCAAAGCCGCATGATCCTACCAAATCGGACGTTGGACGTCTTTGAATGACCGAGAGAGCTTCATATCAAGAATGGCCTGGATCTTCTCCGGATTGGCCTTGATACCCCTCTGACTGACCAGATACCCCAAGAACTTTCCTGCACCAAGGCCGAAAGTACATTTGGTCGGATTGAGTCTCAATTCGACGATAATGATACGATACCGAAAGCATTCCTCCAGTCGTCCCAAATGCTTCTGAATCTGCATACTCTTCACGATCATGTCATCTACATAAACCTCCATATTCCTCCCCAATTGCCTGTCGAAGATGAAGTTCATCATTCTTTGGTAGGTAGCTCCAGCATTTATAAGGCCAAAAGTCATCTTTTTATAGGCATACACCGAACGGTGTGTAATGAACGTTGTCTTTGGAATGTCCTCTTTGCACATGGATATTTGATGATAACCTGAAAAAGCATCCATAAAGCTTAGTAATGCATACCCCGAAGTGGCATCGATGAACTGATCGATATGGGGCAGAGGATAAAAGTTCTTCAGACAAGCTTTATTGAGATCGGTGTAGTCGATGCAAACCCGCCATTTTCCATTCTGCTTCTGCACCAACACCACATTTGCTATCCATTCTGGGTAATCAATTTCGTAGATGAAGTCAGCAGCTAGCAGCTTTGCAACCTCTTCATCAATGATCTTCTGCCGCTCTGGCGCAAATATCCGCTCTTCGATTTGGCCGCTTCTTCAAGGATCTATCTCCAATTTATGCTCAAGTATCCTTTTCGCTTAACTCCCGGCATGTCTTGTGGCTCTATGCAAAAATATCCACTTAGCAAACAGAAGAGTTCCATAAGGTTCGTCCGAAGAGGTTCTGGTAGACCAGAACCAATCCTCACTTTCTTGTCCGGCTTTCCGATGACCAACTCAATCTCCTCCGTCCCCCCTGCAGGGATCACCAACGGTTCTGAGCTGCTCTCAGTGAAGGGTTCGATCTCAATTGCCATTATCTTTTTTCTCATTTTACTAACCCCATTCCGGATGAAATAATGAAGATTCGATAACATCGTCGGGCCAGTCTAAGTCTCCGCCACCTCTCCTACTCCATGCGCCGTGGGGAATTTGATTTTGAAATGAGGATGGAGGTTACGACTTGAGAGAGTCTGTCAATGTAAGCCTTCAAGATGTATGGCGTTATAAGCCCGAATCCACATGGACAACATAGAATTTGCACGTTATCTCTACTCGAAAGGGGTCTTAGAAGATAACCGGAGTTCAATGGTGCTGTAACTCTCTGACCGGGTCATTCTTAGAAACCGTATAGAGGAGCCTCCTGCCGACCTCCATTTTGTGCCCATCAAGATGCATCCTCCGATAGGCGTGGGCATCTGAATGTCCAATCAAGATCCATTGTCTATCATCATGCGTTTTACATCCACCGAGCCCACTTGTGCCATGATTACCAATGCCCCTTCATGCGGCTCGACGGGCTTCGAAGGATAATCTGCATCCGTAAATGATATGACGGTTCCTGGAAATGGTATGTCAATCTTCAGGGTAGCATCTCGTCACCGACATGACCGAATCAAGATAAGCCCTCTCTTCTTCCCTACCAACTTCCCCTGCACTCCCCACGGTTATTACATCAACGACTTACTGGCGGTGGTCTTTGGAGCATTTTGGATGGGTGGTGCTTGAACCATCCGAAGCAAGACGGTTGATAGTCTGGCGATCTGGTGGTCCTTCTCACCACATACCGAATCAAGCGCCTCCCGATCTTCTTCTCCACAAAATCCTTTAAATTGCAACTTTCATTAGTGTCGCGTGGCGTGACTTGATGATAACCACAATATTTACGAGGGTTGCCATGTCCCGTCATATTATTATCACGAGGTGGCTCAAAGAAAGGTTGTTTCGATCCGATCCAAAATTACCGACCTCTCGTGTTCGATTGGGTGTAGACCTTATTAACCTTCGAGGTAAAAGCAGGTGCGATCATTTCGCTTGCCGCCACGAAAGTTATCAGACTTCTTGAACTACCCCGACCTTGATTATATCCCCCACTCTTCTCCGATCAACTTCGGTCTTGGGAACCTCTATTTCCTTTAATTGGCTCAAAGAAGGATTTTTCAGACTATTCATAGCCTCTTCTACGACAATATAGCCTTCTGCCTTGTCAAAGGCTTCTGCCAGGCTTTTCGGATGGTGAAACATCAACTTCTTCACCAACTTCTCGGACTTAACCAAGTCTAGCCCATTCTGGAACAAACCCACAGCTTGGAGATCATTAAGATCGGATGTGACGCCCCCAAAATAGGTATACATCACCCATTCTGAGTTGTCAATACATGGTACAGAAATAACTACAACTTTATTATTACAACAGTAAAACTGTGAGTTTGAATACAAATATTATCTTCTAGACAATATCTATACTCAAATAAATTCTCATCACATTTATTGATACATTATTTTACAAAAATGGTGAGGACTACTAAACAATTCTTTCTAAAACCTTCATTCCATACCCGACTCGCATACTCGCTTATATTCTCGCCTCACGAGAAGAAAAATGGAACAAAAAAGGAAAAGGGTGAGCTCAACTAGCCCGAGAAAGAATATTATGACTAAGATAATATACAACAAATTACCGTTAGTCTTCAACGGGGAAAAATCTAATAGAATACAATAGACAACAAATTTTAAATCAATATTCGCGTGAAATAATAATTCATTAGAAGAGTTAAGTAGAGAATGCAAACTACTATCTTACATGTATGAATTTAAAAGTTCATCGCTCTATCTTTTATCCCCTGTAACATCAATCAATATACATCCGGAATCAAATATTAATCTTTGCACTCTGAGCCAAAGATATTCATCGATTGGTCGTGTTCATCTAAACACACATTCATCTTTGCACTACGACCAAAGATATTCTTCAGAAATCATTCATCTTTGCACTACAGGCCAAAGATATTCAATAATATCATCATTTAAGACTGAGGATGATGAAAAATATTTTTTTAAAGAAACGAATCCAGTGAAACAAAATGACAAGGATTAAGGATTAAGGATTCGTACTTTGTTTTATCCATGTTCAAAAATACCTCAAAAATAATCATAGTGGTGTAAAATTCAAGAATGATCAAAACATGGATACAATCAAAGCTAGTATCCGAATAGATATTTTGGACAAAAAAGAAGAAATTTTATTTTTCGATGAATAGTGTCAGATATCGTGAATAGTGCCAGATATCGTGAATAAGTAACTCTCGACACCAAAAGATAGAAATTTCCCAAAAAAACATCTTCACGCTTAAATAATAGTACTCGTGAATAGTAACTCGTGAATAGTAACTCATAAATAGTAATCCAGGACATGAAAAAGTTCCAAATTTGATAAAAAGTTCCAACCAATATTTCAAAGATAATGATATTGAAGAAATAATATCATTTTGAGAAGAAAATAACATCCTTACCTCGAAAGATTAAGATTTCAAATTTGGAATCTAGGGTATAGTCTTTGAAGGGAACTTGCCTTGATCTAACAATACTCAAAGTATACTCACAAGAATACGCTCAATATATCGAGAGAGAAATAGAGAGAAACTTCATTACATTGTGATTTTCAATTCTAACCCAAGACCCTATTTATAGGAAATCGCTTAGAACACCAAAGCAGAAAAATTGAATATAATATTAATATATTTTTCACATTTTCTTTAGCCCACCTTAGACAACTGATCTCAGCCCATTTGAATCACATGTGAGGCCAACTTAGTTGCAAAAAACGTTTTTCTCAAAATAATTAACTAAAACTCCCAAAAATTAATTATTTCGGAACTTCGGAACTTCAATAATTCATAATAAATAGCCCTTTTATCAGAAAATTCAAATCTCGCGAGTTTTTATAGGAAATTCAATTCTCTACAACTTTACAGAAGAAAGTTTTTCCGAATTCCAAACAGAAATTGACCGAAATCCATAAACGGGCGATTTTTTACATTTATAATCAAATTTCTCATTAATAATTGTGTCCACCAACACACAAAACATGTGTTAAACATTTAATGCCACAAAAATACTCTTCCTCCTCATATACTCATATATCCCACATTCATTGTAAAAATATCATCGTTAATATATTATTAAAATAATATATTTAAATGAATTATTTTATCAGAAAAAGATAAAATATTAATTTTCAACAATTGTCACATTAAAAATTTTCTCCATCTATATCCTCATAAAATCAATATTTTCCTCATCATATAAATCACTAATTAATTATTCATAAATAATATTACAGAATCACATTATTGACAACCAGGCAGTTCCCAGGATAGAGGGGCTTTCCAATAAGGATCTCTCCTTACTGGCGCGCAATTAGATGACCAAACCTCTCCTTAGACAGAACTTTCTAGACATTGTCAATAATGTTATCTTATAATATTATTCAGATAATATGAATTATTGCTCCGATAATGGAAAATACGGTGTAATGACAATTATTGAAACCACAGCAATATAAAATGTCAACGTAGCAATTATTGAATCAATAAAATAAAATACTGAACAGTAATTACTGTAACCATTATTGAGTAGTGCCTTCAATAATTGGTGCAATAGTGCTTGCCATCGGCAACAACGCCAGACATCGTGTGTTTTAACCACCGGGTATTCCAACAAGTGTTAAGCAGTAATAACTACGCCTAATTATTTTTAAACAACTTATATTTGTTGTTTTCTTCATCCAATCGCTTTCACATGGGCGACATTATTATCGTTGCATTCGCCGCATTTAATATTCCCCGACAGCATTGAATATTATAAAACAACAATGAATATTTTATAACCACTTGCTTATTTTGAAATATTTGCGTATTTTACCCCTAACTATCCACATTAATCAAATCAACCCTTACTATTTCAAAATAATAATTAGAGAAAATTAAATTTCATTAATAATAAGTTGGGGTCTTACATCGGACACCTGACCAACCGCTTCCCTAAACCTCTTTACATATTGGCCTAAAAGATTCATTTGGTGAGCTCACGGATCTGTCTTAAAGAGAACTGTGAGCTTTTCCCTTCTTGGTTGCTTTCAAAAGCGTCGTGGAACTTATCACAAAGCTTCGGCCCAAGAGGAAATCGAATCCGATGGTAAAGTCCCCATCCACTGTCTTGCGTCTTTTCTCAGTGTCGTGACAAAAGTGTGACACTTGGCAGCATCAGTGAAGTCATAATAGTCCATCAGTCGATCGAACGCCTAACTATGGTCATAAGGATCTCCGGACCCATCATAGCTTTCCATACGAGGTAACTTTTTGGTGATATCTGCCTTCTCCTTGAGAATATCGGAAGAAAAAGGGGACGCCTTCTTTCCAGGAGTGTCTTTCACCTGTTGGACTTCAGCCAACTGCTTTCGGAGCTCTTTCAACTCCTTTACCAGAAAATCAACACCTTCGGGTTACGATGAGATCTCCTTCTCCTGAGCGACGTTTGGCCTTTGAGTGGATCGACCTCTTCCTGCCGATCCCACTGCCCTTGTGGGACTTCTTGATCTACTCTGACGTATAATTTCATCCTCATGATAAGAATGGTTGTCTTGGGTATTCTCTTCTTACGGTTTTGGCACAATCTCTCTCGACCGCTTCTTCGTTCATCATCGCCGCTGACGGTGAACAACGACCATCGATTGCCTTCTTCGAGGCGAGGGTGTTCTCGCTTCTTCGATCTCCTCCCATCATGCGAGAACGATCTCTGACACACATCGTAGAATGCTCCGGTTCCTTACCCTCCCGCCGGGGTACCTCCTTATGCTCTACTCCCTCTCTGATGAACATGGCTAGATGTTTTCGCCCTTAACTCACCCACCAAGCATCTGTTTTGGCTATATCTTCCTTAGTTTTAACAGAACCTCCAAAGCTTTATCTTCTTAAATCCGCCATCCTCGCCAATTTGGCGACTCCTGCCTCTTGACCACTTACGATGAGTCTTGGTGGTGAGCCTTCCACTACCGATCGGGATCACGCTCCTTATCAAGATTGAAAACCAACTTCCGTCTGGCTCCACCGTGGATCTTCGGGGACGAAGTTCTCTCTGAAGTCAGTGTTTAGAGGCCGTGCTTTCGTGAGCACTTTTAGAAGGACCTGACGATCCTTTCTTTGAAATACGAGGCGTTGATGAACCGGCGTACCATCGCCTCCCTTACGGTGTACCATCTCTACTCCTCATCATCTTAGAAGTAGGTTAAACATTTGTGTTTAAAAATTTAAATGACACTCTAGAACAAAGCCCTCCTTCAGCGCGCCAATGTTAACGCCAAGATCTTACGCCACGTCCCAATCACGTAAGACGCCTCGATCCGCATAATAAACACGATAAACACCTCAAGCTTCGACGGTACGTTCTTCGGGGATAGCTTCGGCGTGAGAGTCGAGAACGTGTTCACAAGGTTATCAAAAATGGAGGATGTAATGCCTAAAGTGTCTTGAGAAAATCTCAAAAATCTTGAATGTGTATATGATTATATGATAAAATGTGTACATACCTCTTTGTGAAGACTTCTTCGCTAAGCTATACTCTCTCCTTCGGATTACCGTACACCCACTACTACCGACACGCCCCTTGATCGATGGGTTCTACCGATCGCATGTAGTTTATCCACCGCTTTTGGTCACATTGTTTACACGTACGTGGGTTATAATCCCATCCACATTAATGCGTGGCAGTTCTCTACCAGTCAACCGTTATGCTTTTTCATCATTCAAGTCAAAATAATAGATATTAAAATGTCCAAAGGATCGATCCAATCGAAGCAGGCAGGCCTTATAAGTCAAAATGGAAATAATAGGATAAGCTGGGCTCAATGACTTTCATTGGTTCAATAATAAAGGCCCAATAGATTAATTAAATGAAGTAGTTCTAATCTGCATCTAATTTAATGAGATAAAATATCGCTTAATTCCAACATCAACTAAAATTGAGATGATTCATTAAAAATTATGGACAATATTATATTTGTGATAGTCTAGTATTCATAATTGTATTAATTAAAATTAAAATTAAGAGAATTTATATTAATTTTTGAGTCATATTATGCATGCGATAAATTTACGCCAAATTATAAATTTATAATTACGAAACTTATCAATCTAGATTGATATGAATTATTGGATGATCCCACTTATTATACACAGCTTTATAAAAGGATTAACACTAATATTTATAAAAAAAATCAACGTAAACATCGCAAATATATATCATTATATTTTATTTTGAGTTTGAAAGTATCTTTAATTGATTTTAAAAAATTAATAATGGTGTTATATTTGGAAGGGAGGGAGTACTATAAAATATATTAACATTGTAACACACTAGTCTCACATCGAAAGATATGAAAAAAATTTATCTGTATATAAGATATTAAGTTACTAACAATAGTACATTTAGTAATGACTTTTTGAATAAATATGTGGTTGACTAAAATACTCAAAAAAAAAAAAAATACTATCGGATCGGGTTGTCGTAGGTGGGGACACGAAAACGGTAATTTTATTCAAGATTTATTTCAGACTCAAGATTTGATCCAAATTATTTTAAATATATTTTCTAATTAAATAAATACTTTTTATCTAATTACTTTTAAACTTTCATTTTTATTTAAAATAAAAAAATGGCCGCGACACTTAAAACCTCATTGATTTGGTTTGATATAATGTGATAGTGTCCTTCGTTATTTCCTTGGACCATGGTTTTTGAGATGGTATCACATTCAGTGGTCGGCTCTTAGATGTCATCCCATAACGAGTGGCCCATACCAACCCACTAATCAGATTGAATAAAACCAACATTGAAGCAAAATAAACTATTTCTTTCTCTTTATTGGTCCCCACCACCCATACCTCTACGGTAGAGGCAAATTCCAGAAACTTCTGAGGAGCACCTTCTTAGGTGTAGAGGAGAAGAAGAAGAAGGCTTCCACATTATCTAGAATCTTCTTTACTATAAATTACCATTCCGCTCTCTCCCCCCTGGCTCCATTGAAACTTCATTTGTTTGACAACCAGCCAACTTCTCTCAATCAACTGCATAAACTAACTTTCCCAAAAGAGAAAGCTGGGTTTCCAAAAATAGATGATCTGAAATTACCCATTTGATTTTCCTCATCTTGTTATTTATTTTCTTTCTATCCTAGTATGGTGGCTTTCTAATCTCAAAAATAGATTCCTCAAAAAGAAATCCATTTTTAGCTTATTCGTCACTTTTGTCCTTCATTTGATTTTCCTCGTCTTGTTATATACATTTTCTTTCAATACACTAGTATGGTGGCTTTCTAATCTCAAAACTATATTTCCATTAAAAGAAATCTATTTTTAGCTTATTTGTCTTCTGTATCATGTAACTTGTCTATTTTATTTAAAGAAAATTTTCAAATCTTTAATCTTTATTTTGTTCATGCCTGAGTCCATTATACGAAATTTGATTGAGATATTTATTGATTTTATAACTAGATGAAAAAAGAAGCCAAAACGTGAAACCCCCGAAAAAAGTTCAAATCTTTTTGTAATATTGATCATGAATCCCTCATACCCAGTTAAGGAAGAATACCCAGGATCATGTTCATGGCGGTCCAGCAATCCGGCCACGGTGCTACGGCCACAGCCAATGGAGGGTCTAAATGAAATAGGTCCTCCACCATTCCTTAACAAAAGCTTTGATATGGTGGATGATCCATCCACTGATCATATTGTTTCTTGGAGTGGAAAGGGTCATAGCTTTGCTGTTTGGGATCCTAATGCTTTATCCACCAATCTTCTCCCAAGATATTTCAAGCACAACAATTTTTCAAGCTTTGTTAGGCAGCTTAATACTTATGTAAGTTTCTTGGTTCTTTATTATTTCATCTAATATTAGATATGGAGTTCATCTAGAAATGTCAATTGGGTGATAAATTTTTTTTTTAAAATGAATTTTTGTTTGATTATATTTTCTTATTTGAGCTATTGATATGCCTTATTAGTGTTCATGATTTTCCTGTAATTTTGCTTGATAACTAGCAAGTTCGGTAGAATCAGAACAAATAATAATATATAACTCAGGGCATATCACTGCTTACCACCCCCAAAAAAAAAAAAAAAAAGTAAAAATAAAATAAAAATTTGGAAAAACAAATTATCTCCAAGTCCCCAGTTCAAACAAAGATCTCATATTTGAATAATCCTTGGAACTCCATTCCAATTGCATACCTCTCAGCTGTAATAGTGATTCAATTTCTCTTATAATTGAGCTTGTAGGCTGTTGATGTTGAAAGATGCTGCTCTCTCTTCTCTACAAATGAAGTAAACAGCTGGCTGCCAAGATTTCTAATCTTTCTTTTTGTTTAGGAAAGTCTTTTCTTCAAGTGCTGAACTGCTCATAATATTCACAAAAGAAGAAAAAGTGCTCTCTTTTCTGTTGCGCATCCACCCACAAGGCGATCTGCTTTCTTAATAACATCCTACATTTTGTTTTCCCTTGAATGAACTCAGTCTTGTAGCAATCTGCTTTCTTGATAAAAGGCTACATTTTTGTTTTCCTTTTGTTTGAATTCAGTCTTGTTATATCATCATCCAGAGTATAAATGCACATCTTGGTTACATTATCTGTGAAATAAAGAAAAAAAATTACGCCATTTTTGCCAATTTGACCTCAGAAGCAGTTTATTTGAGTTAACCCCAAGTGATGCAGTATAACTGTTTACTAGCAGTAAAAGTCCAGATTTTTCTGTCTGCTTGATCAGGTTTTCAACAACTCTTACAGGACAGGAGGCCTTTAGTGTATCAAGCTGCTGGAGATAGTAGGAGACCTTAGCTATGTTTTTTTTAATAATGATTTTAGCTATAACATTACATTGCATATTTTTGTATTGATAATTTTCGGCTTGCCCCAACTAGTTTGAGATAAAAGGCAGTGTTGAGTTGAAAAAACATCATATATAATCTAGTAGCAATCAGCACTCCATAGAGTCCCAATGATTCTATTTATCAAGCTACAATCCCACATGTTGTCACCACCAAACTCATAATGACTAAGCTTCATAATGCTGCTTTAGATCCATGAGAACTCCTAAGGAAACCCAATTCTATGAGCGAGTGTTAAGTATGACACAACTTTACTCAAAAGCAAATTCTTTCTGATCCTAGAAAAAAACAAGGTGGTTCATGAGTGGGCTATAATAAAAAAAGTCTTATATGTTTCCGAATTTATTTCAGGTACCTATGTGAATTTATTTTTCTTCTTACAGATCTTATTGAATAATTTTCTATGCTACGGATTATTACATGCGTTCTTTAAGTATCATGAGTATTCTTTTGAAAGTACTTGGAATATATCCTGTTTCCATTATGCATTGAATATCAATTGAATTTTTCCATCTTCATGTTGCCTATTCAATACCTCCAACTGCTAGTTTCTGCGTGTGTGGTTTCCTCCCAGAGGGCTCTTTTGGGGTTATGCTCATGCAGATGTTTTTCTTAGTTTCTGATTGGTTCATAATGGTTCAAGATATCAAAGTGTCAATTTGCAAGTGATTATCACGAGTGGGAATGCTACGTCCTTGATGGAACAGATTATGCCTTTCTGTATGAAGACTCAAGATATTATTTTACTCACAAACTTCAGTTGACCTTTGAATATGGATCATACTGATGCAGGGTTTTAGAAAGATAGATCCAGATATATGGGAGTTTGCGAATGAAGCGTTTATAAGGGGCCAGAAGCATCTTCTGAAGAACATTAAGAGAAAAAAGGCTCCTCCTCAGACTCCGCAAGAAGGTCTTGACACTTGTGTTGAAGGTGGAGGATCTGGATTAGACGGTGAAGTTGAACGCCTGAAACATGAAAAGCAAGTTCTACTGATGGAACTTTTGAAGCTTAGACACCAGCAGCAGAACACCAGAGCTCACCTTCAGTCCATGGAACTGAGACTACAAGGCACAGAAAAAAACCAGCATCAAATGATGAGATTCTTAGCAAGAGCTATGCAAAATCCAACATTTACCCATCAATTAGTCCAGCAGATGGAGAAAAAAAAGGAACTTGAAGAATCCATTTCTAGAAAAAGGTGGCGGCCAATTGATGAAAGCCATAGAGGTTTTGAAATTGGAGAATCAAGCCGAAATGTTGCCCAATCTGTCAAATTCGAGCCTCCAGAATTTGGAGATTATTATGGTTTTCAGGTGTCTGAGCTAGAAGCACTTGCATTAGAGATGCAGGGATTTGGTAGAGTGAGTAGTGAACAGGAGGAAGACCTTAGAGAGTCTGAGGAATTGGTGAGTGGAGATAGAGAACTTGACGAGGGATTCTGGGAAGAATTATTGAATGAAAGATTTGATGAAGAATTAGGTGCAACTGGAAATGAAGAAGGTGAAGAGGAAGATGTAACTGCCCCAGCTGATAGAATGGGGTTCTTAGGTTATTGTCCAAAGTAGCTTCCTAGCTGGGACTTCTTCCTGAATGGCTAACCCCAACTTCCCAGTTCATTATGTCAATAACCATTTTCATTCCTGTACTGCTCTTCCACTGTTATTTTGTAAATCTTATTCTGTGTATTACTGTATTAGGTTCTTTGCATAAAGATGAAGATGTGAATTCTTCTCCAGTTTGTTCGGTTACTTGTGTTTCGGTTCAAAGTAGAAAGTTGGACCTGTTCTGCAGAGGACTGCTCAATATCTTCCCTAATTGGTTGGTTAATTTTTCTCTCTTCTTGTGTAGTTTAGGGCCTTGTTTATAAGATCAGAAAGCAAGTTTCACCCGGAATATATATACATGTGTTATGACAAATTATGACGAATACAATAAATCAACGCAGAAAAATAAAGACAATAACACAAAGTTTTACGTAAAAACCCAAATCGGAGAAAAATTCACGGAGAAGGCAGAAGAAATCTACTAACTAAATAAAATATTTGATATATATATATATATATATGGGAGCCCTTCCATAAGAGAAGGTTGTTACAGTCGCTGTCAACAACCCTTTTTTTGACGATCGCAGACATTTTGAACATCTGCCAGAGTAAAAAAAAAAAAATAAAATAAAAAATTTCAACCGTAAGAGCCTCTACCTACTTACCAAAAAAAAAAAAAAAAAAAAATCCTAACTGTAAGAAGTTTCTCTACCTACAAAAAAAAAAAAAAAAAAAAAAAAAAATGTCAGTAGTAAGAGCCTTTCTACCGCTACCAAAAAAAAAAAAAAAAAAAAATGTCAACAGTAAGAGCTTTTCTTACGACTACGAAAAAAAAAAAAAAAAAAAATCCATAAGAAATGTTTGTTTTATAAAACAAATGTTTTTTATTTTGTTATAAAATATAAAGAATGTTTGTTTATTTTATAAAAAATGTTTTTAATTTTGTTATAAAATATAAAATAAAAACATTTGTTATAAAATATTTGTTTTAGAAAACATTTTTTTATTTTTTGGTAAGTTAATAAAATAAAAAAAAATATTTTATAAAAACAAATATTTTATAACAAATGTTTTTATAATATATTTTATAACAAAAATAAAAACATTTGTTATAAAATATTTGTTTTATAAAACATTTTTTTTATTTTTGGCCGTAGAAAATAAAAAAAAAATGTTTTATTAAAACAAATATTTTATAAAAAAATTTTTAATTTTGTTATAAAATATAAAATAAAAACATTTGTTATAAAATATTTGTTTTTATAAAACATTTTTTTTATTTTTCGCAAAATGTTTTATAAAACAAATATTTTATAACAAATGTTTTTATAATATATTTTATAACAAAAATAAAAACATTTTTATAAAATAAACAAACATTTGCTATATTTTATAACAAAATAAAACATTTGTTTTATAAAACAAACATTTCTTTATGGATTTTTTTTTTTTTTTTTTTATGTTCTACATGTTCGTCTTACTTGGTCATTCAAAAAGGGTTACAGATAAAGACTTATAAAGAATTCTTATGCTATGGAAAAAGCTATATATATATATATATATATATATATATATATATAGTAGTCCGGTTCCCAATCGGACGCCTTGGGATTTTAATACTGGCCCAAATTTTTTTTTTTTGCTTTTTTTTAAAACAACTATTTTTTAAATATTTTATGGAATTGGAATTTTCATGTCTGATGTTTTGGGTGTGATTTGGATACATATAACATGTATAGACAGACTGCACATACATATAATAAAAATATATATATACATGCATATACATGTTATATATATCCAAATCACACCCAAAACATCAGACATAAAAAATTCAGCCCATAAAATATTAAATTTTTTAGTTGTTTTAAAAAAAAACAAAATAAAAATAAAAATTTGGGGTCCGTATTTTAATCAGGTCCGGGAGTCCGGACCTGATCCTCTCTCTCTATATATGTATAGTTTCTTGTGTTTAAAACTCCTGCACAGCTGCACTACAATTCTATATTTGCTACCTCCTTTTCTATTGTGCACCCTTCCTCTCATTTAGTTCTCTCTAATTGTCAGATACTCCAATTGCAGCAATTTCTTGGCCAGTTGGATGTTCTAAAGTCCATGTCAAGATTTGATATTCATTTTTTGAACATTGAAGACCAGGAGTCTACACATTAAATCTGTTTATTGGCTTGTATTACAAAAAAAACATTGATCGACTTCCTTGGGTATGTGTTGTATTTGTGGCTCATATTAATGTAGACAGCTTGGAGCTGTTGATCTTTCTAAATACAAGTGGCTGCAGTTGATTTTTCTGATGGATTTGTTGTTTTTCAAAGATGTCTGGTGATGCTAAGTAGGCTTGTTCATCAACGGGGACTCTTATAGAGGCATGCATTGTTTGTGATGACAAGTTGCATAAATGTGTCCATTTTTATTTTATTTTTCTTGGACTCCCAAAAAATATATAGTATTTTTTCTAACCAGAATTTTTACAGAATCCAATAATTTAGATGTAATTTGAATACATATAAAAAGTAGTCTTGTGTGTGTATATATATATATATATATATATATATATATATATATATATATATATATATATATCACCCTTTTAACTTTAAACTTTTATCAATTTAACCATTTACTAAATAGAAAAATTGAACACTTTTATTTCATAAAATTCGGGGTCTTACAATATATGTCAAAAATATATGTCAAGGATCTCTTAAGCCAAATTTACAATTTGTAATTTATTTAATTATTTTATTTTTTAATGCAACTTTAATGTCTTTGAGTCATTCCATATAATAGAGAAATGCTTTTAAAAAAAATATCCAAGTAGGTACAAGTTATTAAATTTGGAGTATTTTAATATTAAAAAATTGTTTTAAAATTATTAAAATGATAACAGTTGACCATACAGTGCAATATATTAAAATAAAAGCCAGAAGTAAAGCTTCATGTAAATTTGAGCAATTATGACCTTCAATCTAATCCTTCTAATAAGTTGATCAACGGTCCAAAAGTCGGTTCTTATACTTGATTGTCCATAGTAACCAGTTGTCATGGATGGATTCTTTATATATATATATATATATATATATATATTGTGAGACCCCAGATTTTATCAATAAAGATTTAAATTTTGTCGAAATAATTTTAATATTATGGTGTGAATTTGAGATAATATTATAGTTGTGGGTAGTATTTATAAATTTTGCAAAGTATGCAGTGGTTATATTATATTCGATTGGTGGGGAATATTTGGTTTAATGAGGGAATATTAAATGCATAACTACCAATCATTGGTGGACCCACAATGTAATTATATCATCGGATCGAGAAAACGACAAAAATATTTTATTAAAATAACGGTGGAAGTTTTCTGGTTGATCATTGTTGAACTACTCTCAGTAGTAAAAAGTCTGATGAATCGTGTGTGGTTGCGTAGTAGACACCAGTATTGATTATTGACGCCTTTTATGAGAAAGTCACTCGGTTTGATTCCATTATTGTCGATTAATAATATGAATTATTATAAGCGATAATGACGTTTTATTTTATTCGTATTATTAACGTAATAAAAGTAAACATCTTTTATATAAAATAGAATACTTTATTAAAGTTATTCTATAAATAGAATATATTATATTTTATTACGCATAGTGTTGCATAGTGTTTTGCATAGATTTTGCATAGTATTGCATAGTGTTTCAGATAGTAAAATATTTTTATATAAATAGAATATATTATATTTTATTTAAAAGATTTTTCTTTAAATATGAACCGTCGATTAAAGTAAATCAATACAGATAGTTTCATGGATTAATTCTTATGCATTCCATTTTCTTATAAATAGAAGCTCATTCCTTCATTATTTTCTTACGAATTCATTGAAACTCTCTAGAGAGAAATTATAGAGAAGTTTATAGAGAAAGTTATAGAAAGAAGAAGAGTATTCTGCTACTTCACTACTTCTATATTAGGTTCTTTTTACGGTGAAGGGTGTTATTCTTTCTTCTTGAAGAGAACTTCATTATTCCATTCACTATTATTACGTTGGAATAACTTTGTAAAGTGATATACCCTATACATAACCTCAGATATGTCTGGATATCCTATACTTGGTGAAATCCTTATGTTATTCCATTCTTATTTATTCATTGGAATAACTTTGTATACTGTGATTTACCCTATACTTGGTGACATTCTTCTATTATTACATTGGAACATCACATCACGTGTGTTTTACACCCGGACTGGTTCCGCTTTTATTATTCTCGTTGGAACATCACATGCGTGTGTTTTTACGGACACGGTTAAAATCTTTATCATTCTACATTGAATATCCTATCGTGTGTTTTACACGGATCCGGGTTCCATCTTTATTATTATGTTGGAACATCCGTCGATTGTGAATTTCACGACGACTGGTTCCGTTATTATTATTCTGTTGGAATAACTGCCTACATCGGCACCGCATGCATGGTGATTTCTTTTGTTATTCCATTCTTTATTATACCCGGTTGGTTAAAACTTGGACTTCTATACTCCATGAAATTAGTAGAATATCCTTGATATTTGCGTTTCATCCAAAGATCTTTTCATGGAAATATTCTTACGATCATTCTTGAATTTTACTCTACTTAAACAAAGATTATCGTTGACAATTTGGACGTTAATAATTCATGGATTAAATAATTCTTGAACTTGTTTTATTGAATTATTATGTCATTGTCATCATCCTCATGTTATATTATGTTATCTTTGGCTTTACGTGCGTAGATGAACTTAGTATGATTATGAATGAGGATCATTCGGTATAATCATGACTTGATATAAATGATGTGACAAAAGTCCTCGATGGCTTCTGTAATGCGATGATGGATAGTTTTTGGTATGATTATGACACTGGGATGATTCGGTATAGTCATGACCATTGATAATTTGATGAAAATCCTTCGAGTGTAGTACTGGGATGATTAGATGTGGTGGTTTATTTATTAAGTCGAGTCTCGTGATAAAAATTGATGAAAACTTTTAAAACCTAAAAGATAGTAGACTTTATTCTCTACTTGACTCTTTTAATGGATTGCTTATTCATTGCAGATTAAACCGTTTTCTCATTGTATTTTATCGGTTTAACACTATCAAGGCTAATGATAATTTATTCGCATTATCTTAGTCATAATATTTCTTCTTTGGGCTAGTTGAGCTCACCCTTTCTTTCAACGTTTCTTCGTGAAATGAGAACATATTTGGGACGAGTCGGGAACGAAGTAATGGTCCGAGAGGATAGCATTAGTAGTCCTCACTATACGTGAAATAGTGTGATAATAGTTGTAATGAGGACTCCTTTTGAGTTTGTATAATATCTAGTAGACAATATTTGTATTCAAACTCACGATTTATGTCGTATTGTACCACATGTTAGGTTAGTAAGTTGTATTTGAATTTATATACCATGTAAGTGGCGACCCAAGATGGGTGACGTATACCTAATTTTGGGGCGTCACATTTTGGTATCGAGCTTAGGATATGATCCACAGCTAAGATGCGAGATAAGAACTAGGAGGGAGAGACGGGAATTCCTTCATTAGTATGACCTACCTAAGTTTATTTGGTATTTGATTCGCTTCACGATTAATATAGGGATAATTTGTTAAATGTCAATTAACCCTTGTTTTGTGATGAGTGTTTGAGAATGGCATCCGAAAATCTTTGAGATAAGCAATGAAAGCACATGAGAGTGTTGATTGAGTTCAAAACAAAAGGTAACGACCAACAACACGATAATAATCATATCGGTGGTGGCGCCATTTATCGAACAATGATAACCATCGTGGGGGAAATTATCATGCTAAGAATGGTAACCACTTCGGTGGTAATCATGGCAAAGATAATAGAAGTGGAAATTTCAAGAAGAGAAGGTCATTTAGCTCGATTTTGTCGTATAGTGAAGTCAAGTCCAGTTGGGATAGTGGCACCAAAGGCGGATACGGACAAAACAAAATCGGTGGTTTCAGGAAGAGCGTTTTTCGTGACTTCTCAAAAAGTGGGTAACCCGAACGAAGTTAGCACGGGTTAGTTAATTATAAATTCTTGCGAAGTCTATACCTTATTAGATACCGGTTCTACCCATTCTTTTATCTCTCTTGCTTGCGTTCAACGTTTAAATTTGACTCCGGAGAAATTAGACTTTGATTTATCTATTGAAACTTCGTTGGGAGAAACCTTCGTTACCTCCATTGTTTATTAATCTTGTTGTTTCAAATAAACACTTTCACGTTACCTGTCTATCTTATCTCTTTGAAAATACTTGCCTTTGAGGTAATTTTGAAAACGATTGATTAACTACTCATTATTCTTTTTGTAAGGTTGTTAGCTTTCATATTTCTAACCAACTCGTTATATACTAATTCAAAGTAACCAAATCCTAAAGTTAATCAACGTTATATCAAGCCATAAGTAAAGAGCCCGATCCTTTCGTTGTTGACTTCCTTGTGTGGAAGCATCGAAGCGGACTTTTCGTAGAGGGGCGACGTCATGATGAAGATGGCAAGTTGATAGGTATCATTGTGAGGTGCTTATCTGTGTTAAGGGATAGAAGTCACAGTTGGTATTAATGTGACGTACTATCCAAGTCTTGGGACGAGAGTAATAGATTTTGAATGATATTTCTATCATTAATAAATTTCTTGGCGTATTCTTGAAGACTTCCTAGCCTACCCTAGAACGTGAAATCGAATTTTGTATTGACAAAGCATACAAAACCCATTTCTTAAACCCTCAAATATTTCTTCAACTAAAAGGATCATTTACGTGGATTATGATGAAAGTCATAATAAAAGTATAGAACTAATAAAAATCATGGGTATATGAAGTATTAGTAAGTTTTATGATGAGTTATGTTGGTTAGTATGTAAAAACATGAAAGTTTCTTAGAAATCACAAAGAGTTGAAAATCGATTTTTAGTGAAAAGCGTAACATGAAATTCAATTGACCATATCTCCTATTATATTTTGAATTTTTGAATGTGGTCAAGTCCTAGAGTTAGATCTATGAGTTACCTAATTAATCCAAGTGGAATTACTGGAAAAGGTGTTGTAGATTTTTGTGTGGACTGATTTTAGCAAAGGAGTGCAAAGCTGCAAAAACCGAAAAAGCTTCTGCCATGATTTTAGAGAGGCTGTTTCGGCCACTTAAATTATGAGAAAAATTCTGGCCTCTTGGGACATGAAATTATATGGTATAAAGTATCTCCTGTCCAAAAATGAGCTCATTCTGACTTAAAATGAGCAAGTTATGACTATTTCAATATTTAGGTTTTTCGACAAAAACGCTATAACCGGAGTTCTATAACTCCGATGACCATGAAAATTTAAACTGGAAGCTCACGTTAACATGTGTAAGGTCCTGTCAAGATTTGGGAATTTTGGAGTTAAACTTGAGGTAGCTAATTTCTTAAGGAATTAATTAGAAATTGATTTTTGAAAAATAGTAAATGAATTTTAAAATTCGAGAAAAATATATTTTCATCATGGGACTATATTATGCTAAATCCCAGAAAAGAAATATTTTTGGGACTGATTTGGTATTTTTCATGAAAATAGTTTAGTTACGAATATATGAGTTAAATATGTTATGTGAAGTAACAAAGTTGAAAATAGGATTTTATGGCTAGAGAATCCTATATAGAGTATATGCATATTTTTTTATGAGGGATTTGATAATTGGTGATGATATCTTATGAGTGTGGCATTTTTGAATGATTAAATGCATTATATGGTAAAGCGTAAACAATTGAGGTAAATTGTTTATAAATTTAAGAAATGATTAAAATATTGTTATAATATTAATGATGTTAGATTATGAGATTATTAAGTGATTGATAACATGGGGATATTCTTGAATCCTGGATAAATTATATTATAAATGTTTAATATTTATCTTTTATCTCATTTGATTGATTCTTTATATCATTATCCCCATGTTTATATTATGTTGAAAGTCATACGTGGCACGTAGGTATATAGATGGACTTGGTATGATTATGACTGAGGGATTGTTCGGTATAATCATAACTTAGTAATTGAATACACACGATTATCTTTGGCAGTAGTGCATGGATAATTTGTGGTCGTGATCTTAATGAATACACAATTATCTTTGGTAGTAGTGCATGGATAATTTGTGGTCGTGATACTTAATGAATACACGATTATCTTTTCTTTAGTAGTGCATGGATAATTTGTGGTCGTGATACTAATGAATACACGATTATCTTTTTGTCGTAGTGCATGGATAGTTTGTGGTCGTGATACTAATGAATACACGATTATCTTTTGCCGTAGTGCATGGATAATTTGTGGTCGTGATCTTAATGAATACACAATTATCTTTGGTAGTAGTGCATGGATAATTTGTGGTCGTGATACTAATGAATACACAATTATCTTTGGTAGTAGTGCATGGATAATTTGTGGTCGTGATCTTAATGAATACACAATTATCTTTCGGTAGTAGTGCATGGATAATTTGTGGTCGTGATACTAATGAATACACAATTATCTTTGGTAGTAGTGCATGGATAATTTGTGGTCGTGATACTAATGAATACACAATTATCTTTGGTAGTAGTGCATGGATAATTTGTGGTCGTGATACTTAATGAATACACAATTATCTTTGGTAGTAGTGCATGGATAATTTGTGGTCGTGATCTTAATGAATACACAATTATCTTTGCCGTAGTAGTGCATGGATAATTTGTGGTCGTGATCTTAATGAATACACAATTATCTTTGGCCGTAGTGCATGGATAATTTGTGGTCGTGATACTTAATGAATACACAATTATCTTTGGTAGTAGTGTATGGATAATTTGTGGTCGGATACTTAATGAATACACGATTATCTTTGGTAGTAGTGCATGGATAATTTGTGGTCGTGATCTTAATGAATATCCTTGGCACGTAGTGCGGGGATGATTCGATGATATGGATTAATTATTGAAATTTGAGTCTCAAAGAATGAAATATTAATTCATGGATGTGGTAAAAGTCATCTTTGGTAGTAGTGCATTGATAGACTTGGTATGATTATGACCACGGATTATTCGGTATAATCATGATCGTAATTGAAAACACGAATATCCTTAGCAAGAAGTGCATGGATAATTCATGGTTGTGATACTATTGGTGAGTCTCGAGATTATTGGTTTTCTGATTTGTATATCTTTTGCTTAGCAAGGTAAAGATGAATTGTTAATGAATATCTTTGGTAGGATTGCAAAATGAATTTAATGTTTTCAACGATAAAGGTATTCAAGGTATCCTCATCTCTTTATAATACTGTGTATCGTACCCTAATTTTGGCGAAATTTATAAGGAGGGAGATTGTGAGACCCCGTGATTTTATCAATAAAGATTTAAATTTTGTCGAAATAATTTTTAATATTATGGTGTGAATTTGAGATAATATTATAGTTGTGGGTAGTATTTATAAATTTTGCAAAGTATGCAAGTGGTTATATTATATTCGATTGGTGGGGAATATTCGGTTTAACGGGGAATATTCGTGACAACGGCTCAATCATTGGTGGACCCCCTAATGTAATTATTGTCGGATTGAAAGCGACAAAAATATTTTATTAAAATAACGGCGGAAGTTTTACTGGTTGATCTTTGTTGAACTACTCGGTAGTAAAAAGAAAAAGAATACGTGTGGTTGCATAGTATACACCGGTATTGATTATTGATGCCTATATGAGAAGTCACTCGGTTTGATTCCATTATTACGATTAATAATATGAATTATTATAGCGATAATGACGCTTTTGTTTTATTCGTATTATTAACGTAATAAAAGCGAAACATCTTTTATATAAAATAGAATACTTTATTAAAGTTATTCTATAAATAGAATATATTATATTTTATTACGCATAGTGTTGCATAGTGTTTTGCATAGTATTTTGCATAGTATTGCATAGTGTTTGCATAGTAAAATATTTTATATAAATAGAATATATTATATTTTATTTAAAAGATTTTTCTTTAAATATGGACCGTCGATTAAAGTAAATCAAACTGGACCGTTCATGGATTAATTCTTATGCATTCCATTTTCTTATAAATAGAAGCTCATTCCTTCATTATTTTCTTATTTAATTCATTGAAACTCTAGAGAGAAATTAGAGAGAAGCTTTATAGAGAGAAAGTTATAGAAAGAAGAAGAGTATTACTGCTACTTCACTACTTCTATATTCGGTTCTTTTTACAGTAGAGGGTGTTATTCTTTCTTCTTGAAGAGAACTTACATTATTCCATTCACTATTATTACATTGGAATAACTTTTGTAAAAGTGATATACCCTATACATAACCTCGTATATACGTATATCCTATACTTGGTGAAATCCTTATGTTATTCCATTCTTATTTATTCTCATTGGAATAACTCAGTATCTGTGTTTACCCTATACTTGGTGACATTCTTATTATTACATTGGAACATCACATCGTGTGTTTTACACCGGGACCGGTTCCGCTTTTTATTATTCTCATTGGAACATCCATGTCTGTGTTTTACACGGACACGGTTAAAATCTTTATCATTCTCATTGGAATATCCTATCTCATGTGTTTTACACCGGATCCGGTTCCATCTTTATTATTATGTTGGAACATCCTGCATTGGTGTAATTTCACGACTGGTTCCGTTATTATTATTACATTGGAATAACTGTCTGCATCAAATCTCGCATGCATGGTGATTTCTTTTGTTATTCCATTCTTTATTATACCCAAGTTGGTTAAAACTTGGACTTCTATACTCCATGAAATTAGTAGAATATCCTCGATATTTGCGTTTCATCCAAAGAGATTTTCATGGAAATATTCTTCCGATCATTCTTGAATTTTACTCTCTGTAAACAAAGATCATGTTGACAATTTGGGACGTTAATAATTCATGGATTAAATAATTCTTGAACTTGTTTTATTGAATTATTATGTCATTGTCATCATCCTCATGTTATATTATGTTATCTTTGGCTTACGTGCATAGATGAACTTAGTATGATTATGACTGGGGATCATTCGATATAATCATGACTTGATATAAATGATGTGATAAAAGTCCTCGATGGCTTCTGTAATGCGTTGATGGATAGTTTTGGTATGATTATGACCGGGGGTGATTCGGTATAGTCATGACCATTGATAATTTGATGAAAATCCTTGACCGTGGTACATGGATGATTAGATGTGGTGGTTTATTTATTAAGCTGAGTCTCAGCGATAAAAATTGATGAAAATTTTTTAAAACCTAAAAGATAGTAGACTTTATTCTCTACTTGACTTTTTAATGGATTGCTTATTCCATTGCAGCTTAAACCGATTGTCTATTGTATTTTATCGGTTTTAACTTTGTTGAAAGGCTATTGATAATTTATTCGCATTATCTTAGTCATAATATTTCTTCTTTGGGCTAGTTGAGCTCACCTTTCTTTCTTTCACCGTTTCTCTCGTGAAATGAGAACATAAATTTGGGACGAGTCGGGGAGCGTAAGTAATGGTCCGGAGGATAGCATTAGTAGTCCTCACTATACGTGAAATAGTGTGATAATAGTTGTAATGAGGACTCCTTTTGAGTTTGTATATATATCTAGTAGACAATATTTGTATTTAAACTCACAGTTTATGTCGTATTGTCTGCATGCAGTTAGGTTAGTAAGTTGTATTTGAATTTATATACCATGTAAGTGGCACCCAAGATGGGTGGCGACGTATACCTAATTTTACACACACACACACACACACACACACACACATATATATATATATATATATATATATATATATATATATATATATATATATAAAAGGCAATGGTCTATAAATGGGTCCTATTTCTGGCATGCTAATTAAGAGGTTCATGGGTTGATCATTTGCATGGATTTGTGCCCTTGTATGAACCGTTGGGGGATAAAAAGGCTGCCACATAAATATACTAATTTTGGATCATGCATGTCTTCTCTATAGAAGAGAATCCATTGTACATAAATGACATGTTTAGCCATTTGTTTTATGAATATCTCTAGTAAAATGGAATTTTGGGTTTGATAAATTAAAGGGATAAGATGGTATAGTGTGGCTTGAGAGCTTTCACTGTACACTAGGATGGGAGAATAATTACATTGAATATGATATAAATAATTAGGATCAAATAATAGAGTATGAATGTCTAGCACTTGATTATTACCTACTTAATTAATTGCTCTTGTAATTAAATGATAGAAAACAAAACTCTAATATTTATTCATCTTTATCTTTTGTTGAGGGTGATTATATAAAATTGGAAACTACTAAAGTTAATGGAATGACTGATTGTATGAAGTTTTCAAGGCCTCAATAATCAGATTTTTGAATGTCTGAAATGACTTATTTAATTTGGTTTGAATTAATAATTAGATTTTTGAATTAAAAAAGAAGAAGGGGAACTGATATATGATTTAATTTTTCAATTTTTGTATTAAAAAGAAGAAGAAGGGGAGCTCATATTTCAGACAATATGATTTAATTTTTCAATGCCAAACTGTCAGTCCCAAATAGGCGAATTCATACGGTAATTTTTTCAAATTAGTTTGATAATAAGTAAATGAGTGATCCTACAGACACAAACTATTCTATAAATATTTTATAAACTGTTGATATGATCTACTTCACCTCAACATATTGATCAACAAATTGCTTCAATGTAGTCTTCGACCCCGCATAATATACTGAGATGGAGTATGCCACATCAATGACACATTTGTTATGTGGAGGATGATTACTCATCACTTGTCTACAATATTGTTTTGCGGATAGTTAGTGTTAATATATTATGCAGATGATTTGATCCATTCAACACTGGTTTATGTGAATTGATATTTACACATGAATCACCTCCATGTAAAAGTGACTCACATGAAAATATTAATTTTTCCTCCGTAACCTTTATAAACAAAAATTATGAATCAATGATGCAAGTATTAAAAATAATTTGGAAAAAGGATTAAAGGGCCTAATCTCTCTTAACACTTTTGCCTTTAAACTTTTCAATTTCAACATCCAAACTCCTAAGCCTGCTTTATTAGCAGTCCCCCATCTTTTAGTTTCATCCCATTCAAATCAATCCCCGTTAGCATTTGGGTGTTTTGTAACAGAAACAAAGGGAAAGACAGAAAGCGCAAAAGTCAGATACAAATAAATTAAAAACTGTAAACAAAATCAATCAAAGTAAAGAATTAAAAATAAATAAAATAATAAAATTGATGAATGATCATGAAAAAAGAGTTTTGAGGGGTCGGATTCTTCTCTTCTTCTTCTTCCTAGTCTTTGCTCTAGTCAGTCTCATCCTCTCTCTTTCTCTCTCCCCCTGAATTCTTAGCTTTTTTTCCCATAGTCTGCCATTGTAATCATCACCTTCTGTACATTACCATTTTTCCCCTTCATAATATTATTTTCTTTATACACTAGATACTGTCTGTCTTATATTCATACATATAGATATTGATCGATAACTACAAAAAGAAATTATATATACACAATTGTCGCTGTTTTTTCTTCATGTTCTTGATTGCATGGATGAGTTATAATAGGAGAGAGAATATCTGAATTATATATGTTGCGGAATTATGCTCTCTGATACAAGCAATATATAATATATTATATATGATATATCCATGGCTAACTAGCTAGGTAGTGGCTTATTAATTTGAGAAATCACCCATCATCATATACCTCTCTGTTTCTCTCTCTTCACGAGTTTTTCCTTTTGCCATCCATTTGAAATGATTCCTTTGTATTGCCACTTGCTAAAAATCCAAATCAATGCTAGCGGTTTTTCTTGCACTTGTAAATAGTTTGTTACAATAAAGCCAGTATAAAAATCCAAAAACAGAGTTAGCCAGCTATTGTTCTGTTTTCTCTTTCTTAATTGGAGAGGAATTCATTAATTAAGAGTGAGTACTATTCTTGTTCTCTAAGCCAATCATGTTTCCGGTGGGTGCAGTCATGTCAAATAATACCACTTCTTTATCTGAGGAAGCTAGCTGTGTTTCTTCTTTTGGTACCTTAAATCCATTAGCTTCGAACATTTCCCCTGTTGATCAGCAGCCCCAGAACATCAAGAAGAAAAGAAACCTACCCGGAAACCCAGGTATCACTTAATTATTTATTTTCAGCTTTAATGGATTAAACTTTTATTCTTGACCAAGATTTCATGCGGTCTGACTCTTGTTACTAGAAAATACAATGACATAGTCTGTAAATTAATATAAATTGACCGGTAATTGTTTTCGTTATGATTTACGCAGACCCTGATGCTGAAGTGATTGCATTATCTCCAAGGACCCTACTAGCTACCAATAGATTTATGTGTGAGGTTTGCAAGAAAGGGTTTAAGAGAGACCAGAATCTTCAGCTTCATAGGAGAGGTCATAATCTGCCATGGAAGTTAAAGCCGAGGAATAATAATACGGATGCGATAAAGAAGAAGGCATATGTTTGCCCTGAGGCTTCATGTGTTCACCATCATCCTTCAAGGGCACTGGGTGATCTTACAGGGATCAAGAAACACTTTTGCAGGAAACATGGGGAGAAGAAATGGAAGTGTGAGAAATGTGCAAAGATTTATGCAGTTCAATCGGATTGGAAGGTTCACTCTAAAACCTGTGGTACAAGAGAGTATAAATGTGACTGTGGGACTTTTTTCTCCAGGTATCCCTGATAGCCATTTTTAAGTTTATTTTTTTATCTATAGACTATAGGAGTAGTATTTTTTTTTCTTTCTAAATTTCTCTTCTCATTGACAATTAATATAATGATTTCTTTGGAATTATATAAGTAGTAAGTGCATGCCTATAGGTGAGTTTTCTTCAATCAAATTTGATATTTATATAATATATATATATATATATATATATATAATATAATGCCATTAATACCAAGGAATAACAATATGATATTTAATATGTCTCCTCTCCTTGAATGAATAGTAAATGAGACCCAAAATAATTAATATTTGTCAATTTAATTTGAAACTGAAAATTTAATTCAAAAGCCATTTAATTTATTACATTTTCAATTTTGTTTTAATTTTATGGGACCCTTTTCTCCATCATGTATGAATGTCATTCATTTTTTATTTTGTTCTTATTTCTTATTTCTTTTTTTCTCCTCACTTTCAATTAATGATTTTTTTTGAGTTACATAAGTGCATGCCTATTGGTGATCTAAATTGTGTCCAAATTCAATTCTTTATCAAATTTGATTTCATATTTGTATACATTATTTTGGACTGTAACAGACTGGTGGGTGGTGGTGTGTCTTTGTTTTTGGTTTGAAGTGGTACTCGTAATTTATTTCAGTGGACTCTTGATCATGACCGTGTATATATATATATATATATATATATATATATGTGTGTGGAGTATTTCTTAACTAATGGCGGTGACAGTTAACAATACCTTTCAATTCTGAACCACAAATTAATTAAGTTTACCATTCAAAATTATACACACACACATATTAATTAAGGGAAAAGCTATCAAGTAGATTTTTGATTTTGTTTACTATGGTGATTTCGTAATTAAACAAGGTTTATCTATTTTCCATGCAATTAAAGCTGTAAGTATATACTTTTAGTACTTCATTTTCAAAAGTAATGTTGGATTTCTAGTCTTTTGTTGAGGAAAAAGTAAGAATAAAATTTTAGGACTACTCCTTTGAGAAAAATATTTATTGAAAATATATGTCATATATATATATATATATATATATATATATATATATATATATATATATATCTAACATAATACAAAGTTAATTTGAATTTTCAACGATCCTAATAAATCATTTGGATCGTCCAAAGTTTTTAAGATAAATCATGCATCACGTAGATCTTAAGCATGGGACATATCTCTATATATATATATATATATATATATATATAATCATTTAGTAGCAGAGAAGTCTTGTGAAACTCTGAAATACAGCATCATAACATGACACGTAAAAACTGATAAATCTGCAAGCGCATCTGATTTGATTTGTATAAATGTAGAATGATCATTTTGCTTTCTTTCTTTGCCATTCTCTATCATCAATAAGCACCAGTAGTAGGATTTGGGGGGGTCTCTATATAATTATTACTCCCTCGTCCCCCTAGCCTCTCGCTGTCTAACATAAATTTATAGAAATTATATTATATATATCCATCTAAATATAACATGATAAGTATTCTCTCTCTTTTTTGTTGTGTATTTTTAGTTACTTGTGGATTGAAAATATATATAAGACAATCTATATATATAAGAATATAAATTGGATTTATTTGCCAAGATTTTTCTTTTTCTCTAGAAATTAACTCAATTAATACATTATAATTGATCACATCATTCGTGTCCGCATCTACAACCATATTGTACAGTTCTTATAATTAACAATAAAATTCATAACCGTGCATGCGTTGTGGTACGAATGCGGATTCATTATAACTTTAATGTATACCTTTGAATTGAGAGAATGAAATAGAGGAAGAAACTAAATAAAAATAGTCATATATTTGATGATTATTTTGGACAATAAATCATTCAAATGGAATGTAAATTTATTTCATCCCTTTGTTTTTTAATTCTATATATATGTGGAAAAGGTGGAATAAATATATGTGATAATTTTGTCATAACAACACTTATTACTACCAACAATAAAACAGATCGACACTTAAAATACTTTAAAATCATTTCATTTCGTATTCCATTCTATTTATTCAATCAAAATGTGACATAAAGTTGTGCCGGTACATGTTTGTGTCTTAATAATTTGTCGCATATATATAATAATTTACATGCATGCATGCAGAAAGGATAGCTTCGTGACCCACAGAGCATTCTGTGATGCATTAGCTGAAGAAAGTGCCAGACTCTCTGCAGCAGTAGCAGCAACTAATGTCGTCCCAATATTAACGTCATCATCATCAACTCCAACTCCTCCTCCTCCTCAATCCCTCAGTCTGCAGCATCAGCAGTACCAGTACCACCAACCATTCTCTCTCCTCAACCAGCATCAGCAAGAAGAACAAAAACATGACTACTTTCAAAACCCACCAATCCACATCTCCCTCAACACCTGGGACCCATCACCACCTCCTCAAAACCCTATCCCTAATCCGGCAATTCTTCACCATAATAATCACATCATCAATATCAAGCCTGAAGCTATCAACAATAATATTGATCTCCCAATCTCTAATTCACCGTTTTTGTTCTACCAAGAACCTCCACCACCTTCCTCCTCTTACAAGAACTTCTTGATGATGACGTCAACCTTCCACAGTCCTCCTCCTCCTGCCAGCTCTGCAGCGGCCCACCTCCTCTCTGCCACTGCACTACTCCAGAAGGCAGCGACGGCGGGTGCACAACCTACTGGTCACGTGCCATCCTCCATGAGCCGGATGGACCTGGGCGGCCTGGGTCACGTCACTGCCGGAATCCCTCCTGATTACCAAATGGGAAACTTTGCCACGTGGCAGGAGAGGAGTGATCACAACAGCGGTCCGACCAGAGACTTTCTGGGGTTGACCGGAGACCGAGGAAATGGGAATGGGAATGGGAATGGGAATGGGAATGGGAATGTGAATGTTGATGTGAACGTTAACGTGAACGTGAATGGAAGGAATCTGCTATCCTTCACCAGGGGCGTAGAGTTCCCTACGTATGTCCATCCACTGTTAAGGACTACTACTCATGTTGGATTTGCAGCTCAAGATCAGCCGCCAGCTGCCTCGCAAAAAACATGGGGGAATTGTTGAAATCACAAATTAAGATGCGAGGAATTTTATATTTTTATTTACTAGTACTGTTACTCTCAAGTTTTGCTACAATTATGTGTTAATTTTAAATTTTCTTGTGCTGTTAGGAGTATGTTATTATTATTCTCCCTTTTGTTATATTTTTTGTTTTTAATATAATGACACATCTTTTTCTGAATTTGAATGGATTGGAATGAGCAATGGTTGTAGAATCAGAATCGATGCAGGATCAATGGCCTTGGGCAGTACTAAATTAATTACATATATATATGAATCTTAATATATTTGTCGTATATATTGTGATAGATACTTTCATAAATATTTATAATATTAAAGGGAGAATATATCATTTTCTAGATTATGGACATATCTGATTCAGGTACGTACGTATATCTTCAATCCATCATGACATTAGCTAAAATGTATTTATTTTTATTGTTAAACTCAAATATATATAAAAATAAAATGGGTAATCAGTATCGTTTTATTTATTTATTTATAAAATAGCATTGGTAAATAAGTTGGCTTCACTTGTATTGTATAGGGGATTGTCTTTCCCTCACTTTCTCAAATTCCCACTTAAGTACATGAAGTACAAAACAATTTTCGAGAAATTCTTTTACCATGAAGTACTAATGCTACGTTTGGATTGAAGGAATAAAATAGATTAGAGAATGGAATAGATGAGGGAATGGAATAAGGAATGGAATGAAATGATTTTTTAATATTCCATGTACATGTTTGGTTGATGTTAGGAATACATCTAAGAATGAAATAAATAATTAGAAAGTGACCTAAATACCTCTAAATGTTCAAATTTAACTTAAATTCAATTTATATTAAAAATTTAACACATATATCTCTAGATTTTTTTATAATTATATTCTTCTTCTTTTTACTATACTTTTCATATAATTTTTTTATAATTTTTTTCTTACTTGTAAGTTATCTTTTTTTTTATATATATATTTTTTATTTCTCTAGAATTAACTTTATTTTAATTGATGAAATCTAAAGATAAGTAGTGTAAAATAAAATACAACCAACAAAACTAAATCAACTAGTATAACACCCCACTCAATAATATAAAGTGATGATAAAATTCAATAACATAATGCATAATTTCATTTAACAACCAACAACTTAATAAAATGTCTAATCAAGTAGTAATGCATTCCATCAAAAAATTCTAAACAAAATCCCAATATCATCGTTCAATAAGTAACATAATAAAATGTCTAAATAACTAGTATAACACTCCACTCAATAAATCTTTGACGAAGCCCTCTTTTCGCTCATCGGGGAGGCTAAAAAAGACCACCATCAACTCCTCCTCACGAGCAAGCTTGCACATGACCTTGTTACGCTCAGTATCAGTTAGACCGGGCACATTACTCAACGCATTACTGAGATTCTTCCGTTGCTCATTTAATGAAACCTCCAATCCAAGAAAGTTAGCAAATTGAGCAGATGATTTCTTGAGTTGTGCAGCAAGAATAGTAGTAGCCCTCTCTATGGCAGATTCAGAATCAATATCGAAACTTGATTTTCTCTTCCTTTTCTTGAAACTAGAGGACTTGCTAGATATTTTCTCACTGCGAGTTGGAATCAAGTCATCATCTCCATCATTTGTTTGGATCTCTTCATCTAACTCGACCATTTTAAATTAGACAGAGCATCTTTTCCAGTTGCTCTATCCTTGCCAAATATAACACAAAGATCCAAATAATGTGGAAATATCTTATTCTGCCACTTTGCTCTCTTTTGGTGCACCTAAAACAAGTAAGAGAAAAAAAATAACACAGTAATTAAAAAAAACTCTGATCATATATTCAAACATCTCAATCTTAAAACATAAGAATTATTCTACTGTATGAGAATTACCTTAGAAATTAAATGCTTCGAATCTTAAAAAATAACTTACCTTAAGATATGGAATCCAGACATCTTTAGAGGCTTCAAGCACATGATTTTCAACATCCCAACCAAATCCACTACTGTCTTTTCCATGCAGCATATCATATACAACTGCCCATTTAGCTTTCAATGTTTTTGACTTTGACTCAATATGTGGTTTTGCCTTTATTCCTGCTGCAGGCAATTTCTCAGCCAATGCTTTCTCAATGGCCAAGTAAAACCCAGGCTTAAAACCATTATCAGCCCTATACAAAGTTCCAGTAGTATTTAATATGTCTAGCATACATTCCACAAGCTTGTCATCTTCATTTTCAACCCATTTGTGTTTACTCTTGCCTGCCCCCTTTGCTTCATCATTTACTTGAGAATCCATCATAAATTGAAGTCTGGCCAAATCAGTTCTGTATAAATATGTGCTTTGAAAAGTAAAGATGTCATATGCATATTATGTTATATGGAAAACAAGTGAACATAATTAGCATATACATTGAAGTAATAATTTGGAACATTTAAGAGACATATTTCTAACATTAAGACAGAAACTAGCACACCAAACTTCATATGCCACTTCATAATTTGGAACATTTAAGAGACATATTTCAGATGCCACTTCATATGTGACAGAATTTGGAACATTTAAGAGACACAGTTCTAACATTACAGACATACTTCAAATACAAAGTGATTCACACCAAACTAGCAGCCAAATAGAAAGTAATATATACACTCCTTTGACAACTGAGAATCGCAGTAATAATGACAATGGATAGTAGGAAGTTGTTAATTAGACAATGGATAGTAGGAAGTTGTTAATAATGACAACTGAGAATCGCAGTAATATATACACACACACAAACACATGAACAGTGGAACTGCTAACTGATTGTAGTAATATAACTGGTTTCAGCTTTATGCATAAGTTCCTACATAGGATTATACAAACAATTGACCAGTGAGAGGGGAGAGAGAACAAGAAAACATTTCAAATATCTCAATCTTAAAACATAACTATCATACAAAATCCTATTAATTGATACAATAAGCATTGAAAGGTACTACTAATAATAAATAACACAATTTTAAACTATAAACTATGGTCAGCCCTCCACACATCAAACATCTCAACGGTAAGATTTTCTCTAAAGTTTGTCTACACATGGGATGTCTCAACTGTATTGATGTAGTCTTCATCAACTCTAGTTTCCTCATGGTTGACTTATCTCCTCATCTTGAGCGGATCAATAGCCATTTCTTGCCTTATAAAGTTGTGCATTAGGCAACAAGCAACAATTATTTTATTTTGTGTTCGAATAGGATAAAATGAAGGACTTCTAAGAATTTCCCATATTTTCTTCAGAAGGCCAAAACAACGCTCTATGATATTTCTAGCTGAGGAGTGCTTCATGTTAAACAATTCTTTGGCAGTCGTAGGTCGATGTCCATCTAACCAATCATTAAAATGATATCTTTGACCTCTAAAAGGTGCAAGAAAGCCCTCTCCATTGGTATATCCAGCATCTACAAGGTAATAGTTACCTTAACCAAATAAAAAAGGATGTTAAATGGGGTTGTGTTTGTTTGTTTTTGTTAGTGTAAGTCTATACATATGAAATTATATTAAGATATTTCTTATTTCTTACCTCGATTTACTTTCAAACCATGATTACGATGCATTGCAGAATAAAGTACCCTACCATCCGCGCGGACCCTTCCCAACCCGGGTAAAGGCGTAGATAAATTGCATCTCGGGGAGCAAACACCTAACACGTTAGTTGTAATCTCATTTTTCGATTTCGATACCTAGGTTTATCTTCTTGAGGACATGAACCTTTATGTATGTTCCATCCAAAGCCCCTAGACAACCCTAAGTAAGAAATACTTATCTTTTCAAAAACATAATGATAAATATGTAATTAAAAAAAGCTTGTTCTGGTAGGATAACAAATATCTAAGTTAAAGAAATACCTTGAACCATTTTCACTTATCGTCAGTAGAGTTTTCACGTATAGGTTCCGGTTTCTTAAAAAGTTGACCTTCCAATCTTATCACGACATTGAGTACGTTGTTGAAATGCCTACTAATTGTCTCACCGGATCGACAAAATTGTAATACTATGACACGATTTTTGACATGATGGGCTAGCACATACAAGAATATGGCAACTTGTTCATCTATTTGAAGGTACTTTGTACTACTAAGTTTGCCTGTGGTATGTAAAATATCACATAATTTGGTAAAACTTGCCCTATCCATTCTAAGGTAATTGTGGCATGTAATGTAACTATCATACACTAGCTCCCTCATAAATTTTAGACCGCTCGAGCAAGAAAGGGTGTACTTTGGTCGATTAAGTGCTCTAATATGTCTATGTCGTGCCATAGATATAAAAAATTGCATGAATAAGGTAACCATGACAACTATTTCGGACCAAAAATAAAAAAAGGCAATTAATCTCTTCATTCTCTTCCGTTTCTCTAATCTACGACGAGCCATGACTGCAATTCAATTGAAAAAGTAAGAGCAAACTCAAACAATAAACATATTGTAAAACTATTTCAAAACAAATTCAAGAAACATACTATAATGAAAGCAATAATGAAACAGTTCATTCGCTAGGCTTCAAAACAAAGATCTGGTTCATACATAATAAGTATAATGAAAGTCAGAATTATTTTTTTATGGGTCTTTGCAACAACAACTTTTGATATGTAACAAATTCGATCACCATTCTCCGATCTTAACGACAAATACTAGGATGAATTTTATAAATGGGTTCAAATTAATTCTAATATCAACATAAATCCACAAGGACCAGCTATTACAACTTAAAAATAAGAACTTTAAGAAAGTAAACGACCCATAAGCCAAACTCATGCTTCATTTTATAAACACAAAGGGGAAATATGGGAGAATTGTGTTGATTATGCAGCTTTTACACGTTCCTATATCTTGTTCTCTACATTTCAGGCCTCCATAAAGAAACAATACACTAACATAGACTTGTGCATAAATTCATGATACCAAGTGCAATGAATTACAAAACAAACAAGCGAAAAGTATATCATTAGCAAACTTGAACTAAAAAAGTATTGTTGTTTGTTCTTATCGCCCGGGCATAAAACACATGCGAATGAAAAGGCAAATTCATTATTACCATTGAAGGGTTTAGAAGATCGTCGAACCTCAGCATCACCATGGGCAATACTATAATGAAAGCAATAATAAAAGGTTCATACTAGAGAAGTGTCATTGTGGTTTATCTACCATTAGCCAAGAAAATTACTTAAAATCTGGTTGAAACTAAGGGCTTGTCTGCATTTTGAAGTTGAATAATAGAAAAAAAATACAATTTTACCAAATTAAGCAGAACATACATATTAATAAAATTAACATTCACTTGAGTATCATCAGAAATTCCATCTCCAACTGCACCTAAACTATCCACATTCACAAGAACCTTGTAAACTGAATATTAAATATTATCATGTCCCCTAAATTGTGTAGCTAGATGCGGTTACCAAGAACATGAGAACCAAAATCTCACTAAACATCAATTTTCCCTGAACTTGATTTGATAAATTAGACATCAAATAGTATCCGGTACAACAATTGATTCTTGTAGGTTCAAAATATAAGTAATTATTGTGTAACTATTTGAACCCACAGATCACTTCCGAACAAAAACAAAATCAAACAATATACACACATACATACACACACAGACACACAAACACACACACACACACACACGCACACACACACACATATATATATATATATATATATATATATATATCAGTTTATATATATATATGTATATGTATCGACTATCAAAAATCATACCAGAAATTAGTGAGAGATTTGGAAGGTATTTGATTCAATTCAAAACTTTTGGACACATTTCAAATTACCTGAGGAAAAAAACTACGACTAGATCGGAACTTCAAGCACTAGTATAGATTTGTGATAAAAAAAAATCAATGATTGGAAGGTGTTGATCGATATATGCCTTTATCTTCTCTCCTCGTCTCGTCTCCTCTCATCGTTCTCTCTAGCAGCAAATGAAACAATCGATCCATGAAATCTGACCCGTAAATGCCCTATTCCATATAGGGGGTATATCTGTCAATTCACTCCAAATAAGAAATGGAATGATTCATTTCTGCCTCCCCCTCCGGGAATGAATTTTTATTTTTATAGTTGGGCAATATTCCAGCCTGAAAATATCTTTCCAACGAAAGAGAGAAACCAAACATGATATTTTTTATTCCAACGGAATGATTTATTTCATTACCTCTCTTATTCCACCAAACCAAACACAGCATAAGGGTGAGAGAGAAAGAAATTATAAAAATACAAAGTAATAGTAGTACGTAATTAATTAATGTAAATTTTGCCTGTAAAACCTAGTTATATATAGTAAGCGTGAGTATGTCTATATATAAAGTTTAGGCCTGAGGGTGTGTGTTTGTGCCAAATGCTGGTGCAATGTGGACCGGGACAAAAGGAAAGAAGGGAAATAAAGGGGAAAAAGAGACGAGGAAAATTAAAAAAAGAAACTAAGAAGCTAGGAAAATGTCAACGGTTATGAAAGAGATGCACAATGAGGACTTTGAAAGTTTGAATCATCAAATTCTTTGTTTCTTTTTCTTTTCTTCATGACCATGGGACTAGCTCTTTCTCAAATTCTGTGTCATCCGTCCCATATTACAGCCTTTGGTTTTGCATGCAGATATATATATATATATATATATATATATACCCATACATACAAACAAACAAAAAATACATTACAATCAACTCACAGTCCTCTCTTTTCTTGTATTTCTAACAAGGACCACGCACTAACATGTTAAGTAATCGACTTATTTGAAAGGATAAGATTTGAACCCAAAATTTTGATACAATGTTAATTAGTAACCAACTTATCTAAAATTTTAAACTATTAGAAAAAGATACCAATAATATATATTATGTAAATAATACACATCCATCAATCAAACAAGACGTTAACCTTTTAAAGCCCCATCATAATAAAGAGAATTAAAATCCATGAGAGATAAGCTCAAGTTAACAAATGGAAAGTATATTCAAAATCTTTAAAGGAGATAGAGATATGAAGAGTGGTGGTGTGTGGTCCTAGGGATTAATGAAAAGAATGACTATCAGACTATGGGTATTAGGGTATATCCAGTCTTTTAGAAAGTAGATGGATCTTGATTCTAAGAAGCTGGTTTAATTTGGACTGTTTATTGATATATCTTATAGAAATGAGTTGTATATGTACAATTAGAAAGTTATAATTATAAAATATTTGTATAACAAAGATTGTACGTAGAAATATAACTCTCTTATAATTATATGGACGTAACTAATTCTTATTTATAAAATTGTCCAAATTAATAAACTGTTCAAAACTAATTACTGCTCGAATGCAAATTTAAAGTAGATATAAGTTGCAGGGTTAAGGTACGATACATACCATTTGCCTACTAAAAGAGACTGTCTGCTTGCCTCTTTTTATCTCATCCCTGCAGCACAACCAGACAAACCAAAAGGTTATCTTCTATTCCCTACTCTTTTTCTCTCTTTCTATCTAATTAACTTGATTGCATATGTCATCAGGGAATCTCATGCATTTCCGCAACCCTACCTTTTCTTTTCATTATTCTCCTCTTCTTTCCAATGCCAATAATAGCTAGCTAAACCTTCTTTCTTCTGCTTTTTAGTTGTTCCACCCCCCATCCCCCCCAACTGGCCACCCACACCCACTACTTCATCAGCATCACCCATGCGATTCCCTCTTTTATACCACCTCGTTGTGCATTACCCTTAATTGTAATAAAATGGTGGTACTGAGATATATCCATGCATCTTGAATAGTTTACTTTAATTAGCCTACAATTAACTTGTAATATTGGCAAACCTTATAATAAGAAGTTAATTATGTAATCCACATCGATAATATTTGTCCTCCACTGATAGTGTAACTTATACTAGTTTAAAAATAGTTTCTAGCTAGACATGGTTCAGTTAATTCTGTAACTTATATGCATGCATGCATGCGGATTGTATGCATATGTTATTAAGAAGAGCTAGCTATAATTTGACTTTCAATAAAATTGTATTTTAACCCCATTTAATTAAATCTCAACAATTAATCCACAAGACAAATTAAAACAGCATTTTAAAAATGCAATTTGCAGTGGCTTTAAGTGTCTTTTTTATGAGATCATATGCACACGTCAAAATTTCGAGAGCAGATCTTCTGTCTCCAAATTTTCTGTCCCCTTGTGTTCCTCCACTTAAATTTTGACACCTAGTCTTTTACTTAACACTAATTAATTCTAAAATTAAATAAAAGGACATGTGTCAAAATTTAAGTAGAGAGACATGAAATTTGGGGACAGAGAATCTGCTCTCCAAAATTTCACCATATTATATGTACACATTAATTCTTGTAGTTAAATTATGAGTAATTTTTACAATTGTTTGAAAGTTAAATAATTTTGGATAAGATTGACAAGATCAGTTTAATGATTAAATTCAAATTCCACATTCCAAAGTGTAGTTTATTTACTTTTTGGTCCAGACTAGATTTAAAGGAAAAGCTACAAGATTGGGCTGGACACCTCAAAAATTTTATAAATTTTTTACAGTCTGGCCCAGCCCAATACTAAAGTCTTCTTTCTCCTCTTCCTAATTTCACAAGCAATCAATTAACGGCTATAGTCTAGTGTAATTGGGCCTCCTCATTTGCTATTGACGATGACCTTTCAATTATGGATCTGATGAATGATGATTTAAATAACTGAAATTCAAATACATTCATGTCTAATTTTTATGTATACCTAAGCTATGTTTGTATACTTGGGATATAATTATTAATCTCAAGTTTCTTGTTTGTTTTCAAATTTAAACGCGGCACTTATAAAATGGTTTAATAGTCTTGTAATTATAATTATAATTCCGAGATTATAATCTTATGATTAATAGTGTTGAGATTATAATCCTTGTAAATAAACATAACCCTAGAGTTTTTATAATTGTTATAGTTGTGGGGCTTTTGTTTTATTTCTAGTGACAAAAAAAAGAAAAAGAAAAAGAGGAAGATAAAGTTGTTTTATTTACTTGTAACACTAAAAAAGGTTATGGAAATATAGAGTTGTGTCTCAAACTATGTCTCATATGTTATTTTAAAAAGGAGACTATGCCATGTCTTATATGGGGGCATAGAAATATGTTAAACAGAAACAACAACAACAAATAATAAAAAAATAAAATTTTGAGAAATAATATGTGACACAAAGGTGGGGATCAATTTCACTCCCATGTGAGGAGATTTGTGAAAGTATTAAAAAAAAACACATGTAAAAACAGTGGTCGATCTCTTCTAAATTACAATCTGAAATCTGTATGTATTTATAATTCTCATCCTCAGAATAAGTTAGCATTATTCATATTTTCATTGAGATCAAAAGACAACTAGTACTACGTATACCTTTGCCAGGACTCAGCACGCTGAATTTGCATTATGCAGTCGACTACTCCCCGCTCTTGTCTCTTTTTGTTACTGAGGTGGAGTATAATTAATTTATTACTCCATTAATAACTAGGTCTAGCTGGCAATCCAAATGCATGTAAAGGTGTGAATGAATGAATGATAAATGCCGATCAAAATGATAATGATTTGCACCTATTTCGATGGTGTATATATATAATATACTCTCCTTCTACTGTGTCATAATATAAGATGTTTTAGAGTTATACATAAAAATTAAGAAAATAATTGTATAACATTAAATATAATATTAATTATTTATAATACCCTTTATCATATACTTATTTCAATTAAAACTTTAGAAATATGAACCATTTTTTTCCCAGTTAAGGGGCATAGATTTGTTTCTAGTGGATCCGATTACCATGAAGTTAATTTTATGATAAATTGATCTATTAACCTATACAGTGCAAATATACAGAGAAAAAAATCACATTCAATATCGATATTATATTAATTAATTGACCAAAATTAATTTTATACTAACAACTCTTCTTTATAGTATAGCAAATATTATTCGTTAATCACGTTTTCTAATGTGAACATATATATATATATATATTAGCTGGGTCTCGTGCCTCTGGCACTTTATGAACGGTGTGATTTATCTCAAATTTTGAACTGTTCAGATAATTTATTGAGTGAATGAAAAATTTAAAATATTTATATTTTATTAGATAGATATACGTACACGCATATTTGCAGCTTTAATTAATTTCATTACTGCCTTGGGCTGGTGGCTGAGGAATCCCTTTGCCTTTCTTTTATGACGCTGGTACCTGCCTAGATAGTAGTTAGAAAGATTTAGTGCTAGTTGTTTAGCATACCAAGAGAAATTTAAAGAATATAATCATATTTATATATAAGATCATCTAAAATAGCAAAATAAATTCTTCAAATAGATATTTATTGATCTACGTGATAATTTAAAAAATATTATTTATTATTTTTATATTTTATATTTCATCAGTCTTTTCAATTTAATAATGCATATATCAAATTCATCAAGCATAATAAATATTTTTAGCCTTTAATTGTAATAGATTTGAAGAGTGAAAAAGAGATTGTAGATTTAAAAAATGAGAAGAACGTTTGTTGACCTACGTTACAGTTTGAAGAAGCTATTAAAGAAAATTTTTGTAATGCGACTTAAGTTGTGTTTGATAAAATTGAGAATTAAGATCTGAATGATTATGATGTCTTAATAAATTAGATCATCTGAATGGTTATGAGGTCTGAATCTAAAAAATTATTTGATAACTAAAAAGTAAGTTATCTCTTATGACACTATTTTATTATTTTAAAAGGTAAAATTTTATTTAATAATGTTAAATATTCAATTTAATAAAAATGAGTGCATAATATTGTTGAATATATTTATATAAAAAAAATCAAAAAGTATTAAGAGGTACCTCTTAATTATTAAGATTTTATTTTCTGTCTTATCGATTAAGAGACATTTAAAGGTAAAAAAAAACCAGACAACATCATACTTCTTAGCGAATAAAAAATAATCTATTAAAAGATAATCAAATGTAAATAAAGAGCACTTTACTAATTGAGTATTCTAAAATAGTTGAAAAGACAATTGTAGATACTCTAATATCTCTTCAAAGCATAAACATTAAACAGTTTGTAAATTCAATTGGACACTGGGAAATAGCAAAAAAGGACCACTAGTCCATTCTAGCTACAGACAGATATAGAGTCTGCAAACCCTGCCAGCTTACTTTACTAGCTACTCCTAGCTGCCTAGCTACCCATCATTTAAATCTCCCCATCTGCATCTGCTTGTCCGCTATATTCATTTCCTTGTTTTCTTGCTCTAACCAAGAAGCTAGCGGAAACAATTAAAGGGGTGGTTAACATAAATTTAATTTTAATTAATTGATTAATATATTATGGATACGTAAATAAGTGATTTTTTTACGTGCCAATAATGTATTAATTAATTGATCAACTTATAATAAAATTAACTACATAATAATCGAATTTCAATTAAAGATTACAAAATTAAATTTGGTATATAAATTATAATCCTCTATATCTAAATAAGTGTCATTTAAAATTTTTGTACATGGATTAAAGAAGCTATTAATATGAGTAAAAAATATTATACAAGAATAAATTACCCTTAATTAATATGTATTGGGAAGGAAAGGAATATGAAAGGAATGCAGGTAGCCTACACCTAATCTAATGCAATGAAACGTTAAAAAATTAATTATTCTGTGCATTAATTGAACACTTATTGAAAAACAAGGATAAGAGTAAATTTGGAAGAAAAAATATTAATTATATTTTAATTTCATTAAGCGTCAAATATTTTAAAATAAATCAAATTATGTAAAACGTTAATTATAATGAAATGGAGGGAGTAGTAGTAACTAATTAAAGGGAGTGAATGTTTAGCTAGATCAATAAAATAAATTTTTATATATATATATATATATATATATATATATATATATATACCACCAATCTGCAACTGCATGCATGTGTTTGTGAAAATATGTGATTGGTTGGTATCACTGAATTAATTCATCAAGTTCACTAGTTCAGTACTTAATTCATGCAGAAAAATTAAGTTATTGAAGTGAAGATGCCAAATTGAAGATTACACAAAATACTGCATGTACTACTACTATATGCATGTGTAATGTGTCCCCATAATTAATCTACATTGGTTTTAAAGGTTTGCCTGAATTATTGAGTTATCCCAAATGAGCTCATCCCTCATCTTCGGATGTTTCAAAACTTTGGTACGTACCTTGGTAGTAATTTTTAATCGGTAAGCTATAGGCTATAGCTAGATATAAGTAAGCATTTCATTGAAATCTAGAATGACATGATAGATAGTATTATTATTAAAATATATGGCAGGTTTGGGTTAGCAACAGAAGAAGAATCTAGCTAAACAAAAACGTCCAGATTTTGACAGTTAAAGCGTCAGTGTTTATTATCATCAAAAGAATGAACTGATGCATGTCATGTGTCAAACAACATCAAAGATGAAAATATAATTGTTGACCCATTCTCAAACAGATTCTAACCACGTTTCACTGCCCTTTCTAAATCAACTTTCTTCATCACTTGTCACCCATCTTCTTATAGTCACATCGTTTATCGAATGCTGAATGAGTTACTATACTCGTTCAATTAATGGTTAAATCGTTATTCATATATAAAAATATATATTATTAGTAATTAATAAAAAAATTAAAAAATTCTTTTTTATAAATTAAAACATAATAAATATGAGTTCCAATATTAATAAAAATAATTATTTTAAATTTAAATTTTTTTTTTGGTTAAAAAAAATATTTAAAAACTGATCAACTGACTCAATTTAGGTTTACTAGTTGGGTGGTCAACAGGTCAATCCCAAATATTAAGTTTTAGAAAGAGACATAATACAAACAATTGTGCGATCGGAAATATTTGAAAACAAGAGCTTGCATGCTGATCAGGGAGCTCTGATATGATTTTAAATAACCAAGTCATTTAAAAATTTAATTTTTTAAAAAGTGACACTAACAATATATATCATGTTAATACTTGCTAACATTGATATCATGTTAATAGTTTTAGCCCTGCAAACGAATCGAACTATTCACGAATTGATTCGAGTTCGAGTTTAAATTTGATACCTTGTCGAGTCGAGTTCGTACATGATTTTATATTTTATTGTTAGATCGAACATATTCGAGAACTATGTAGTTCAGTTCGTCTTTGTTTGGGAACAATTAGATTCAATTCAAGAAATTTAATAATCCACTTGAAAGTTGAAAATATAATCAGATGACGTGATTAGTCAAAATATTCACAAATTTTATCATGTTTGCGAACAAGCATCAAATAGTTCGCGAACAACTATCGATCAGACCCGCACATAAGTGTTGGTTCAATCATATTATTCCAACATATTCAAATTTGACTAACAAGTATTCGATTTAAATTCAAATTCGACAATGTTCGAATCAGTTCAATTCATTTAAGTTTCTTTATTATCTAACTTTGTCTTAACTCACCACGGTCAGATAAAAAGAAAGACCGAGACAAATGAATTTGATATATATTGTACGGTGGTGATCAAGAAGTAAATTATTAACTAGAAATTAACTAATTTCATTGATTCGTAATTTTTTGGTATTCTTAATTAGACGTACAATTTATGAAGTGTTGCTAAATACTCTCAGTCCCTTAATATAAAATTTTTTAGAATTGCGCACAAGTATTAAAAAAAATGATTGTATAACATTAAATATAATGTTAAATGTCTATATTGTCATTGTATTGAAAAAATAAATTGTTATTTATTGGGCAAAAAATAGTGAGAGAGCGAAAGTTATATTTAATACTTGGGGTAATATTAAAAACTAAGTAATTAATGCTTATTTAAAAATTTTAAACGTCATATATTAAAGAACAAAAAAATTCTCTAAAACGTCTTATATTAAGGAACGGAGAGAGTATTTGTTAGGAAGTAGAAATGCCATTAAATATTAAGCTGCTATTTGTTAATTTCTAGTAGTGATAAAAATTACTCCATAAAGTCAATAAATAAACATTTAAAAAAAAGGAGTCCAAAAACCAAGATAGATCATCCTCCTCCTCCATTAGCTATAAAATAAAATCCCAAATGCCGCCGCCGCCACCGTCATGGGAGTTCTTATCGATTTTTTTTGACGATTTTTACCAACAAAAATTTTTTTAAATCAAATTAACTATTTTTAGAATTAATAATTAAGCATATATAAATATATTTCTAAAATTATAAAAATTAGGATTAGTAATAAATTGTATATACTTTCTTTTGGTTATAATTTCTTTACCTATATTTTAATAAAAATAGTAAAAAGATTAATTTTAAAAATGGTCAATTTAATTTTAAAAAATTAAAACTGAGGAAGTATAGGATTGGCATTTTGAACTAAATAGTAAATTTTTTCATACAGTTGTTATTAATTTGGCCATAGAGAATCTGCAAGAGAAAGGTCCCCCTAGCTACGTTCCGCCATCTAAACCTAGACACTGTATGTGTGGAGTCCCCCCCCACTCCCCAGTCCTCAGACACCTTCCTGCCATGCCGCCCTATCCTTCTACCACCTGTAACCCTAAAAAGACTATCTTCATTACCTCTCTCTCTCTCTTTTAGATGGATGCTCACATGCAGCCGGATGTTTTATCTTTATTCTGTAGTTCAAACACTGTTTAGCATTGTGGCTTAAATATTGTTTCTTTTACCCCATGCATCAAACGTTTCTTTCTATATATATTTCCCTCTTCAGGTCCCAATTCTCCTGGTGCTGCAGCTGCTGTATAAATAACACAATCTTTTCCCTTTTAGTTACATACATATCCTCCATCAAAGCTAGTTACTCATGTCTTGTTTCTGAGTTCATTCTTTTTCCTATAGTTTTATTCTTTATTCTTAATTATGTTTTTATACTTTCTCTTGTTTAGTTGCATTCAGCAACATCTAGATCTCTTTACCTTTTTCGTAAATATAGCTTTTTCAAAAAAAACAAAACCTTTTTGGCATTTATTTTGTTTTTCTTTTCCTATATGTTTTCAAAGTTTCAAACGTACCCGAAGGAGAAAGGAAACAATTTCCTCCATCTTCGTAATTATAATTTTCTTCATGTTCATTTCATTTTCTTTCTTAATTACCAGTATAACTTAGGGCTTGGAGGGTGCAAGTATAGATGGAGAGAGTTCTCAAGGGAATAAGTGAAGCTGCCAGCATGATCTAACTAGCTAGCCCTTTTGGTTAATTACAAAAAAAGAGAAAAGAATTGAAGAATGTACCAAAAAAAAAAACAATTTGTAGAGAAGACGAAATAACCTTTAGCTAGCTAGCTAGGTCATGCTGTGACAGCCTCACTTCTTCCCCCTTTTGGGGACACAGGAAGAGGGAAATACTCCCATCCTACTATTTTTGTTTAGAAAAAGAACAGAAAGTAGTTTTCAAGTAAACAAGAAACAAGGAAATCACTGTGAGTATATTCCTCCTTCTATGCTAGCTACCTGCATATCCTAGTCTGTATATTTTTGTTATATGCATGTACTCATATCCACCCTGAATGGTCTCCAATGCATTCTTTTCATTTTTTTTCCCCCTAATTTGGGGGAGAGATCTAGTTTGAATCTAAGACCTCTTGTTTTAGTACACCAATTGAGTTAGAGCTCATCGGTATGCTTTTTGACTTTATCTTTAACTTTCTTGAATTAACACTAAAGAAACCAGGTGGTTACTCGATATATGTACTTGGGGAGAGGAGAAATCCATTCTTTTTTGTATAAACAGGTATGTGATTGAGCTTTTACGTACCTGCCTACTCTTGAAATGATTGATGTATAAACAGGTATATATATCTATATATATTTATAAATGAATTGGTGATTTATTTCCTCTGTTTGATACTACTATAATTTACTGTGTTTATGATCAGGTCTCAAGCAGGTTTGATTTTTGAATTTGGGGGAGTAGGTCAGGAGGAGATTAATTATGCATCACACTTTGATGCATGTAATGAATTAATAATGATTTAGTAATGGGGGTCATTCTGTAATGAAATTCAAAGGCAAGGACATTAATGTAATGTTGCAATGATTTTACTGATTTACTGTTGTACAAGGAAGACTAGTGATTTCAAGTGCCCGCAACTTTTTTTTCAGAAAAAAAAATATGCGTAAAATTTATTTAAACTCTATCTTTCATAATTGTGTTTAGTTTCATGTATATTAATTTCAGTCTAAATAAAAGTATTATTTTCTTAATATTTTTTAGTCTCGTAAATAGAAATATCCAAAAACTTGTGTTCAACTATATAACTACAATTAAATTTAACATTCATTATATATAAATTAGAGTTAGTGGGCCTTCTGGTCATAACTACACACGTTACATGTAATAATAGTATGGATTAACAAAAGTATATGGGATTACGGCTGCTAATTTAGTAGTCCAAATCTGTGTTTTTGGTCCAGTGGACTCTTATATTATTAACTGATGGACAGACCATTCAAATCAGAAAAACCCCACTATGCCACTACTACGTATTATCTTGGTCGCATTCTTTTATTGTAGTTTAAGAGAATTATTTGTCTCTTATAAATTTCAATTAAAACGATATAATAATAAAATGATTAGACCTGATAAAATATGAGTTTGGTTTATATAAAATAATTATAGGTCTAAATAGGAACTAAAATTATATTATATTTTTTTATAGTTTGTATTTGTTGAATTCAAATGATTATAATTTTAATATTGGTGAACTCATATTTTAGTTTTTTGATATTTATGTACTCTTATTTTTTATTTTTAATTAATTATCTCTCTTTATATTTTTCTAATACATTATCTTTCTAAAATAAATTAATATACTTCTCTCTCTTTGCTCATTTTTTATAAAAATTAAAAATTAATAAATTAAAAATATACTCATTTTCTTTTAAAAGTCTCATTCAAAAATTATTTATCTCAGTGCACTACACTTGCTCTCTTTCTATTTTCGAGTAAGATTTCCAAATGAAAGCATGTAAAAAGGGGTGGTCTAATTATTTGATGTTTTAGAATTTTTAATTTGTCCCTAATTATTTGACGTTTTTCAAATTTAGGAGAATAAGTGACAATTATTCCAAAATTATCCTTCATTACTCTGCTTATTTTTTTGATACTTTTAATTAACTATCTCTCTCATTATTCCAATAAAACTCTTATGTATAATTATGAGGGAGAGTAGATAATTTTTAAAGAATTGGATACGTTTTTTATGGGGATGGATGGAGAGAGAACAATGAGTAAATGAGGCATGAGAGTTTTTTTATGAGATAATTATGAAAAAATGTGTGAGAGAGAGTACGAATAACTATGATAAATGATGATTTAAGAGTATTATAGACAATTGAATATTATATTTAATATTTTTTAATTATTATTTTAATTCTTATGTCTACTTCTAAAGCGTCAAATAATTAGAGACGGATGAAGTATTATTTTTTTAGAAGGATGGGGACGAGGAGGGCGGATTGAAATGTATACCTAATTAATAAATATTATTTTGAGAGAGGAGAGGAGAGGAGAGGAGAGGAGAGGAGAGGAGGGACACGAAAGAACAAACACGAGATGAGAGAACAGGTTTGGACTTTGAGAAAAATATAAACATACATCATACAAACTCCAAGTTGAAAAACTATTTAACAATATTTTCTATTAGGAAATATGTATGTTATTTTATGATTAATTTTTAATTTAAATTTATGGATTGTTTGTTATTGTCATTTGATATTTAAATTTAAAATTCATCGTTAATTAGATATCCTTAAAAATAATAGTAACAAATAATTCTATATTTGATAGGCTTGTGAAATTATAAAAAAAACTTACAAATGATTGAATATATATTTAATATATAAATTAATTGTTTGAAAACAATTTATAGAAGGAAGAAATTAAATTAAATTTTATAATATAAATTGTATAATTTAAATGAGTTATTTTAATTAATTAAGGGATGAGATATTAATTATTTAAATTTGTAATTCGTTACACTAAAAGTATTAACTTTATTATTAATTAATACCATATCTATGTATAATAGATAAGTCTAGTGATTATTATAATCAATTATTATTATATATATCATTTTGTATCTAATATTTTGTCATTCAAATTTTTGTAATCAAAATATTATTGATTCAGTATCTAATTGCACTTTTTATATTATATGCACTTGCAAGAAATTGTGTGAAATGCGAGGCTCCATTTACATCTACGTTTTTTTACATAAGAAAGTTACATTTAAACTTTCTATTTTTTTTAAAGCACTTTTCCATCCAAGCCAAAATACGTGAGAAAGTAAATTAAAAACCCCCTTTCTTTTTGATTACTTTTTTGGGTCCGTGAAAACTTTTTGGAGTCGTGATTCGGAGGCTTTTCTTCATGAATTTGTTCAACAACGAAATGGATCTCATTTATGTTAGAGAAATGATATTTCTCATATATTTTTTATTATATTAAGGATTGCGGGACATGATTTTCTTATTGTTTATTTAATGTTCAAATTTGAATGTTGAGCCAATAAGAACCATGTTTAGTAAGTATATATGTATATCTACTTTATTCAACCAATCATTTTTTTTTTTTTTCTTCCCTTCCCTTTCCACCTAATGTCCCCGGAGCTTGACTATCTTCCACTCCATCTTTGATGTATATTTCAATTAATTAAAATGAATTTGTAATTTTGTGCTTTTTTCAAAATCTCAAATATTTTTTCTGGCATCAATTTTAGCAAGTGCTATTATGTATGCTATTTCCATAATTTAAAATGCATAGCAGTTGACAATATTCTTTAATCATGTTTGATTTGGTGTAAACATAATGGTGTAAAACAATTCACTGGCTTTATGTTTGATGATTTTACCTTTTGTGCAATAATAAAGATCGAATCTTTTGGATTAAATTTGTGATATCGATTCAAACTTATAATTCTTATTGTTGGGATTAAATTATAGTGTCGGTGGGTCTTTTCATGGTTAAATTGAAGTAATTGCAACATACTATCCCATCTTGGAGCTGCTCGAAATGTGGTATTCTGGTACTTGCGAGAAAATGGAGAAGCTTTACTAAACATAGTTTTCAAGTCATTTTTTAATATATATATATATATATATATATATATGGAGGTAATTAAGTTTTCGACAAGAATGTAAATTAAAGGCGGAAAGCATTTATTCACTTCAACTCAAAAGTGGGGAGTTTAAATGTAGGAGGTGGTTTTTGAAATTTGACGTCAATTTATTTATATTTTATTTATGTTTATATATTTTGATATTTTTATATAATTTTCTTTCATATGAACATATAATATATTTAATGTGAAAAAATATTATGTACCAATATTAAATATATATATATATATATATATATAAATAATATTCTCCCTTGTATTAATGTTAAAAATGAGCATGACAATACTGATCAATTCGACATCATCGTGCTGGTTTGATTTGCAAACTATTATTAAATAATATCTTCAATTGTGGATTACGATGGCATTTTGAAATTTGAAGTCAATTTATTTAATTTTAATTAATATAATTATATAATATAAAAAATTATTAATTATAAAATAATTTATTTTAATTTTTTATAAATCATGCCAATTTTAAAATTTAATATACGATGGTTTAACATCATAAGACAAATTATATTTCTAATCTTAGAAGCGAAGGGAGGAAGTATTAAATATATTGCTCGCATGAACCAGCTGAGTATTTATTAATTTAGAATTTTCGAATATTCTGCCCTATAATACTACGTGGCTTTAATACAAAACAAGTGTCCCTCGCTTGTTGTCTTTTCTACATTTGTTGCCGTCTGTTTCAATTTTTATTACAAATACAATTGTAGAAAGTCGATAATTTAAGATTAAAAACCAAATTATATGAAACTTTAAATGACACGGTTGAAGTTAACCCATTTTTATTTTATTTTATGCCCATTGAAGCCAATATGTTGGGAACTTTTGTTTAGAATATCATATCTGCCTACTTTTTTGACACTTTGATATAAGGGATGGATGATTCTGCGAGGACCTATTGGTTCCATCTGCCTAATTCCTAGCTAAACCCACCAAGATAATCAAAACAAACACTCATATATATATATAGTTTATTCAATTAATCCATCGTATAATGTCTTCAGCTAGCACTTTGTTTTAATGTAAAGAAATTCATGCAGGAGAGACAAGCACCTGACAAATATAATTAACTGCATTCCATGCTTAGCTAGCTTGTAAAGAAGAGAAAAAGCTACTCATATTATCTTCCTTCATCGAACCACGGAACTAAAGATACTTGCTGAGGAATGAAGATGGTAGTACAATACATGACATATCTCACGTAAAGTAACGTTTGTTTGAGGTAAGTTTGATTAAGACTACTTAGTTAAAAGACTTGCTTTTTATACTGAGTTTAAAATTTATACAAAAAATTATTAATTAATTAAAAGTTATATACAAAATTACCTCAATAAGTAGCCTTTAATAAGTTTAACTTACATGAGCTTGTTAGAGAGAGAGAGAGAGAGAGAGTCACATGAGCTTGTTAGGCGAGATGCCTTTCCTTTCTCCTACATCAAAGAAGACATGAAGATGGTCCCCCATGAATTTGATATATGTTTTCCTCTCATTTTTAGTTCATCGCAGATGTTTATATATAGAAAAGATTAAAATGCAATGCTACCCTATCCCATGTGTTTCTCCTTAATTTATGCTCTCATCTTGAGTTTAATAAATTAGCAAACCCCCCCCCACCCCCCCCCACAAAAAAAAAGTACGTTTAAAGTCATTTATTAAGAAAATGCGTTCAGTCATTTATCAATTTACTGCTGATAGTGCATACCTTGACGGGGGTTTACAGTGTTTAGGCTAATACATATATAAACTATTGAATAAAAATATATACGTAAATTAAATAAATCGAGGGGATAATTATTTTGTATTTTAGTGATAGATAGATGTATATGGATGGTGTCGGAAAGCTAAAGATAGAAATGGGTGTAACTATATACTATATATGTAGTATAATTTGGAAACTGTGACTGAGCTGTGTGCATGGAATATGGATTGGGTGTAACATTATTCAAGTTGTCTTACTTAAGTTTGGACCACTGCCAGGCGCCAGCCATCTGTTTTCACTCTTAATAAAATTATAATATAAGCTTTCCAGTACCTAATAATTAACAACAATAATAACATTATTCTATTACTACTAGCTAGGCTAGCACCAAGAGAAAGAAAATATGGGATCTTCTCCAATTCCCCCGGCCCTCTCTCTCTATATATATATGCCCCTTCCCTCTACTGATCTCTACAACCCATACATCGTAGTAAATCAAATGGAAATGAATTCATTTCTCTTTAGATCTGGGGGAAAGGTGGTTAGCCGCATCGTGAACCACCAGTAGTTGAAGCTGCCAGCATGATCTAAACTTTCCCATTCATCTATGGATGATCAGTACTGGAGGAAAGATCAGATCATATGGTAGCTTCACCTGTTGATGGGATCATGAAAAACTAACCCTAGCTTGTTATTTTATATACATGGCAATTACACACCAATTCTATATATATATATATATATACATACATTCTCATCTTCATCTTTCTATATGATCTCATGCTTCTGGCTGTCGTCTAAAGAAAACCCTAGCTCGCTACCTACCTAGTACAAAATTTCTTTACTAGCTATAGCTTAATCTGAATTAATGATTTTAATAATTACATTATAGCTAGTACAAGTAGATGAAGTTTCTACCTGTTAATATTGTACCTTTGTTTGATTCAAGACTTCTAATTTTTTAATACAACTCAGGCGGATTTTTTATGCTGGTGTCGTCGTCAACTTATGCCGGCCGGGGAATCTAAGCGCAGTAGGGAGAAAACATATATATGTTGCACCCAATCCATATGTTCATGTGTTTATTTAAACACTTGTACTATTTTTTATCATGAAAATAATGTATTGGGTCAAGAACAAAGGATTGAACAATTAACCAACGTACGCAAAAGTGAAAAGGAAAAGAAGCACTTGAATCCTTGTGACCAGCTGCTTTATTATCATGGGAAAATTAGTTTACTATCTCTTAGGTATTAGGATAACTTTGTTTAATCGTATGTTGGATCAATAAAAAAATTTATAACGTGATAGGTAAGATAAATCTAACTAACAGTTTAATAAAACAGAATCCAAACAAATGAGTTTTGTTTTAGGCTCTTAATTTGGCTAAAAAGTACATTTGGATGGGATCCTTGTGTGTTTATAAATTTTAATTTTATTTAGGAAATTGATATTTTCACGACACTTTTTAATATTTACACAAAAAAATATTATTATAAATGTATAACGACGAAAGATCTATCATGTGAAAATATCATTTTTTTTTGTGAATTTATCAAAAAAAAAATTATTTATTTAGCTTAAAGGGTTGTGTTGATTTTTATCAGACAAAACGAATATTAAAAAATTTAAATTTAAAAAAGACTGCCTACTTCATATTGCGATTTGACAAGTTGCAATACTACACAACAGGGACAAGAGAGATTAAAATACACACATGAAATTGAGTTGTCAAAATAGCTAGTAATGCTTGTGTACATACTATTACAGTGGAGAGGGGTGGGGTAACTCAGTTACCAACGTTCACTTGAGATAACACGGAGAAAATTATAGGTCAGTAATCTCCTCTCTCCATTTCATAAATATGAACATCTACAGATCAAAAAAAAAATTAAAGTGGGAAAATCTTCTACAGAAACTGAAGAAGACTCAACCCATGTTATCTACATCTAAATATAAATCCCAGAAGAAACGGCAAAATATACAAATCTTACAACAAACTATTGAGCTTTTCAATGCAAGATCCTCCTTCAAATGGCATTCATCATCCACCTCGCAGTCCAGCAGCCCGGAACTCTTAACCTTCCATCAAGGCTGGAACTAAAAACGGCACAAACCCAAGGAATTCGGGAAAGAAGTGAACATAAGGCGCTCACTCTTCTAACTATTTCACAGTGAAGCAATTAATGAAGGAACAGGCAAACGTACGTATTGGCCCTTATTAGCACATAACGTAGTTGCTTCCATCAATTTTCAGACTTCATTAGCTCAATCTAGTTTGAAAGGAACCAGCATCATCATCATTCAAGTTATTCCCAATTTGATTGCGGCAAAAGAGAAAGCAGGAACACCATGATAAATAATCCTGTGCGCTAGAATGGAAAACCTGTATTTCAAGAACATGGTTAAAAGTAATGACTTTAATATAAGGTCAAGACCAGGATTAATACGACAAAACCAGTAGTCAAGGATGGATTAAATTCAGACAGCTGAGGTTATTTGAAATAAATGAAGAAACAAAAAGCTGATTCACAATTAAGAAGTGCCAGTGCTTACAGCCAGAAGGAGTGGAATGACTCCTCAAGGATTTACCCAGAAATGAATGTAACTCAGTACACTTTCAAGCTGAAGCACTATGATTTTGATACGAGTTCACAAAATCAAACCAAGGTTCAAGATAGATGTGAATTAGAATAAGAACCATAATACGAACAAGGCTAAGAATTTGCCTAAGAAACTACCAATAACTACTACCCGATAGACCAGAATGACCGACTTAACCAAAAAACAATACTCCGGAAAGAATGAATATTATATTTATATTAAGCCATATACAAGTTTGATTTCAAGTACGAAAACTACATCAAACAATAAACCAAACAACAAATCACAACATGCCAGCAATTACTACAATAAAAACCATCAGATGATTCTTAAAAGGTACACTTTTCTTCAGTTTTCTCTAGAATTAATTTTGCATCAGTACTGGAGCAATTCAAATACCACATGTCCTATTTATCATTCAAAAAAACAGTTGCACATATACTTCTCAGTAATTATGAACTTTAAAAAAGGGTTCAGCAAGCCTTCAAATTATAAAGTCAACAAGAATTATCATAAATTCAATGTTTGATAGCTTTACAAATAAAAACCATCCTTCAATGAGATTTGGTCTTAATGTCAAACTGAAACTATACTAAAGCTAACCAGGCAAATCCATTCACATATAGAAGGATCAAACTTGGAACCAAACATCAAGCAGTTATGGACATGATGTGCAACATTGATGAAAACGACTTGCTTCATGATTTAGGAGAATGTTCTAAATGAACTAGTACCTGCTAGTCTTGCAACATGTATCCTTGATTAGTTTCAAGGATTTTAAGCCACCTCAATTTACATCGAGAGGGAGAACACAAATGATCATTCAGGCATCACTCAACTAATTAATAAAAAAACTTATAGTTACCTGTATGGTTATGCATTTTGCTGGGTTTGCCGATGTATTTGAAGGATCCAATCAAGATAGCCATTCATAACACCAACATGGTCCTCAACTAGGTTTACAAGTATGAAGAAACCTTCTCTAGGCTGTTCACCTTGTCTAACAAGATGACACAGTTGATAATACAATGGGTCAGCCTCCCTAAATTTCTGAAGTATCCGCATCAGCTTCCTTGACTCGTCATTTTCATGCTCGTAAAGACTAACCTGATTTCCAATAAGAAAACAATTATAAAGCACTGGAAAGGATGATATACAGAAAGCAAAGGAAAAGCAACCAGAAATGAAAGAGGTCTTGAAAGTCGAGTTATATTGCAAGAAACTTTCACACACAGAAATAAGCATGTTGTAGGAAGGAGAGGAAAAACAAATTATATAAAAAACTTGTACAGTGACTGCTTAAATTTATGTTTAATTATTCCTTGAATTTTAAATTTTACACTCACTACAAGAAAAGGAATTGCATACTACTACAAATAATATATAACTAAACCACAAAGTGCCAATGCAAAGAGAATGAAGCCAACTCAAGTAAAACCGTCAAATATGAATTCAAAATCAAAAGCAGGGAAATGAAAAAACTCCATCAAAAAAATATGGTGGATCAGCCTCCCTAAATCGCACTATAAGAGTGTTTGTATATTACCACACAATTAAAAAAAATCCAAATAAAAAAGATTATAGTTCTTAGAAATACTTACTAAAACAGAATTATTTAATTCTCCTAAGACCAATATGCCCTTAAAGTAGTCACTAAAAAAGGAGAAATAGGGGATATTTCACCCCGTCCCACATGCACACACTAAAGAAAAGAGCTGAAAATAGTGTGGGACGGAGGGAGTATACAAATATGTAGAAAAAAATTATCAAAAAAAAATAAGAAAAATAGTATGTATAAATATGATTTTGACATTTCTTTAAATTTGTGCTAAGAAACCCAAAAAATAAGAGGCTGCCTAAACTTGGTTGGAGGGCTTATATGTTATAGCAGAAGAAGCAGCTTACCCTTGAGTACTCTGTAGCGAAGTCTTCACCTAGTAAATTCCTTGCAATATCAGGTGAAAGCATTCTACCAAACCATATTACAAATTACAAACCTAAAACCATCATCATAAATATAAAGATCCCTGGAATCTAAGCTGTCTGCAGCAAGAGGTAGCCTTTTGAATCTGTTTTCCAACTCATTAGCCTGAGTAGTCTACGCAATGCAGATGTAGCATTAGCAATGCATGAGATTAACATCATTAAGAAATTCAAAATGTAATAATTTTCTTACCTTTAAAAGATACTCATCTATCCGTATCAAATTAGGATATAGAAGCTTCAACAATTTCTTGGCAGGTAAAGCCATCATGGTGTATCCTGCTGCACAGCGTTCATCAAGCTGAGCATCAGCATACCCACAACGTACGGGTGTCGATTTGCAGAGTGCTAATCCATACAAAGGCAAAAATTTCAGGGATTCTGGATATATCATCCTACTTCCCAGACGATGCTGCACAGCATAGAGATTCTGATATTCTTTGAGAGCTTTGACTTTTCTTCATTGAATAGAGTTTCGAGCTTCTTCTAGTTTACAGGACAGACTTTTCTCAATTGCTGCATATTAAATCAGTTAATAATTTAAATATCAAGAAACCGACTACTGCTAAAATTCAATAGCAGATTAGGTGAGTGGAAAGATGCGTTTTTACCTAACCTACTAAGCAAAGAAATAATGGCACCAGTATCAGCCTGTCGGTACATCCCTCCCAGATCTTTAACCACTGGTGCTGCCGCTGTATGTACTCTTATACGCCTTTCTCCAGATGATGACGTGTATCTTTCAAAAGTTAAGTAATTTTCTTTATGAAATAAATTATATAACAAATACATGTACAATTAAAAACATGTGAATCATGAAGAAACTGTTACCACCCACATACACACGGTAAAGTATTATGGGATTTCTTAAACCCCAAATCAAAAGGATACAGTAAAGCTACTTGAAAATACACAGTTGGACTTGTCAGCAATGTCTCTTCAAGACATAACTGCATTGTATAAGCTTTGTCACAGTCAACAGCTGGAAGGGCTAATAAATCAGTGGATCTTAGCATGAAGTTCCCGTGATAAGATGTGAAACACACACCTAAAGAGATGAAACAATTAATAATTTTTTCCAGTTAAAACAGTAACCATTAACCAGGTCATATAATGTTACCCTAATAAAATCAATGACATGTTTCGTGTGTTCAATAGCAATAGGAGCGACTTACCTCTTCCACATCTTATGCGTAAGACAGCTTCCGAGGCAGTTTCTCTAGTTAGATCCCTGGCTAACTCATGCCGTAACCTTTCTTTATGAATGACAGACTGGAAGTTTGGATAGTAATATATCTGGCCACCAGTATATTTGGCAAGAGTTCCTATGGATAAAGCACAAATTAGGAATGGTACAGTGAGGAAGATTATTAATTCATAATCATTGGAAGTTTAAAATAGTGCTCCCTCCGTCCACCAAAGGATGGCTGAAGTGCAAAAAAAGATGTCATCAAAAGAATGAGTCAAGCACAAAAGTCAAAGTTATAAAAGTTGGGGAAAAGACTATCGTATCTCCGTACTTGTCATAATTATATGGGTCCCACTAGTATTGTTTAAATCCATATATAAGGGAGAATTTGGAACTTATCTTATTATCTCCTATAATTTGACGTTCTTAATTTGTGTGAAAATTAAGAAATCCCTTGGAGGACGGAAAAAGTATAAAGTAATTTCCAACTTATGAAGGTTGAGATGGTACTGTATGAGAAGCTCTTCTATCAGTAAAGTCTTATATAACTTGCTTCAGATTTAAAGTCTAGTGAGTATAAGCAATTGAGTCTTACTAAGTTCTATGATTACAGTCTACATCGGCATATTTCCTTGTACAGGGTTTTTTTTAAGCTGTTTAAGAATGCATTTATCTGAAGAGAATTGTTGGTGATATCAAAAATATTTGAGTGAGTACCTATAAATTTAGATGCAAGCTAGCTCCAATGTATTCTCGCCCAATGATTTTTCCTATACTTTACCATTCTCAACTACTCTAGGTTCATACTGAGAATTTTTCACAATAAAAAATTTGGTAATCGTATAATTCCAACATTAGTGCGTACCGAGAGAAGCTGTATCAGTATACTTGTCGCTGAATGCATATATGCTCACCGCAATCTGGTATTTTGTAAAATCAGCAGCCATCTGTTTATAAAATGGATCTTCTGGTAGCCTTAGTGCATGTTCTTTATCTGTTCCATAAACACGTACATCGTCTCCACGCAACCTTAACCGACCAATACCAAGTGATGGCAGTGTGTTCTGGGAAATCAACAATTTACCACCTAGTGGGCTCTGTAACAAAAAGAAGAAATAAATTATGCTAAATCAACATATGACAATAGCTTTGAAGATGGCTAATGAAGATATCCAAATAATAATGGACCAGGAAAAAGGTTCAAAGTTTAAAATAATTTTAATGTTAGGACTTCGATCAAAACATGAAATTGGTGCAGATGAGAAGAAACCAACCCTAATCAGAAAACTAGCTTTAAGAGCTGGACCAAAAGAAGATTCCACATTAACATTTTCCTGAAACATGGAAGGCAGGCTGTCCAGAAATGCATCCTACAAAGGATCGGACTAATGACGTATACAACGCGAGACTCAAAATCTCGTGCTAAAGAGCGTGGAGGTTCGAGTTCTCGACCCTTTGCCTTAGGATTAGTCAGTTCTATTTCTCGATGGGGGCAGGGGAAATGGCTTAGACAAACCTTTTTTGTCGATAACCTCAGACCAATCAATCATTTCACCACCAAGGCATCTTGAAAGTGAATCATATTCATGGAATATGATTCACTTTCAAGATGCCTTGGTGGTGAAATGGTAGACACGCGAGACTCAAAATCTCGTGCTAAAGAGATATTTTGGTATTATCTTCACAAAGAAGAACTTTCGGATTTTTCTCGATCACAGCAACAATAACGTCACCGATATGAGCACATTACGCTTCTGGATTCTGACAAGTTGACAAGGAGATCATCTGGCAATGGAACAAAAATATCATCCAGATCTGACACTACCATCATTTGAGGCTGTGTCAAAGATGACTGGCACAAGACAAAACTGTAAATAATTCAATACAGATTTAGGTGATAGCAATTGAAATAAATTAAAGCGATCTATAGAATCAGTAGTAATTAAATAACTTGCCTTCATATTATAGAAATGAATTCTACTATCATAAGTTATGAAACCAATCTGTGTTCTGGGACTCCCTGGCAACTTATCCAAACAAGAAAATTGTTTGTGCCACCACCTACAAAATAACTTTGACATTATATGCAAGTTTCTCCAAAGACACATGCAAGTTCTATCTGCTACTTGTCTATTGATCAACAAATAGTAATATTGATTAGCAGAGGAAATTTCACAAGTAAAAATTGTAAAATCACCAATAAAAAATTTTAAATAGTTAGAAAACATAATTTTAAATTGTTAATGTATGACATGATAAAGATGCATCATCCATATATCCGCAGGGCTAGAATTTTTTATAAGAATATGGATAACACTTCAAATTTAAGGTCATGTTTGAAGGACTTTTCAAAGTATCACATAATATTACCTCAAGCATTCCACTTCTGACAGCAGATATTGATACATCAATGAGGAAAAAATACAGTGGTGGCATAGGTGTCTGTACCATGTATTCAGTTGGAGCAACAAATTCCACACTACCCTTGAAAAGCTCAGGCCACCGATCCAAATCAATTCTTCTGCCACTGGCATCCAAAGGGGCAAAATAATCATCTAGAACTGGAAGGGGAATATTGAAATGGATCAGCATAAAAACATTAAGACAATTAGACTATCCAGCCCAATGAAAAGATATCATATTTTAGAATTTAAAATTGAACTTGCAGCATGTTGAGCAGTGTGATTTGACATAATTTTCAGGATGTACAAGACACCCTATTCTACAATCCACGAGGACAAATAATTAGAGAGAGAGAGAGAGAGAGAGAGAGTTGGCATCGGAGCAGTCAGGGGTGTCCATGGATGGGGAGTGAGAGTGCTGGCATAGGATGAGCTACCACTCCAAAAAAAATCCATCATACTCCATATGCCAGAGTTAACAGCAAAAAAAGTTTCATTGTACCTAATACCAGTACATACTAAATGGATATAGAATAAATAATGTTGGAACTAATTCGCACCTTCAATTTAAAAAAAGAAATGGAAAAATAAAGAACACATATAATCTTGTGTTGATAGTTGGAACCTTACCCTCATTAAGCAAAACACAAATGTTGCATTGCCACTTTCTTCCACCATCTGTGGAAGTCACATAAGGATTCACATACGTGCGACATCTTCTGCAACGAATAATACCCATCGGGGCAAAATTAACAATTGGCACTTCCTCCTAAATGAACATTGTTGATCGATTTCACAATCAATATATGCGTGCAAATATACACGGTCAACAAGTAATAAAGTGCAAGTAGAGTATCGTTCGCACGAGAAATTATTTAACAAAAATTACCAAGTATTAACTCTTAACCAAATTAATTTTATTTAAACAAATGAATTAAGATTATGAATTAAATTATTTAAATAAACTACTACTAATTACCACTAGTTTAAAGTCAAATTATAGAGATTTAAGATCACAACTTCACTTATTGTTTCACTTAGACTAATACACTTCTCATTAATTATGCTCACTGTTCTGAATTGTTATTGTTAATCAAGAACATCAATATCTATGACCATCTTTCGATGCACCATAAACAAATCAACTTAAATCCACAAATGATAGAATTAAGAACCCTAATTAACTAATCCACTATATCTCTATGTGAATTACAATTAAAGAGGATTTAAAACCAAGGTTCTTTATCAAATTACATGCGGTATATAAGTATATCTCTATCCTAAACACAAATCATGAATTTCAACGCCATGCAGAAAACACAATCACATGCTATTATGATCAGATCTAAATCTATAATCCATCTCTCGAGTTCATATAGATTATCACAGTAATTGCTAGCTAGACAATTAAACAATTAAGTCCAAATCACAATAGACAATCCCTAAAATAAATCACAATAATTAATAGAGAAGCATATTAAAATAAACTACGCAATAAAATCCATTGAAATCTTAAACAAGAGATTTAGTTCATTGTCATTGAATTAAAACCAAGAATCCTGTTGTTATTTTTCACAAGAACAGTAACAAAATAAAACATATATAAACTTAAATGAGCTGCCAAATGACCTTGATATTTTATTGACTAGAAAGTGCTTTATATACATGAGAAACATAATGTAAATGCATAATGAGATAAGATCACAAGCTCATGAAGTCAGGAGCTTATCTTTTCATTCAAGCAACAACTACTTTCCTATTTTCAAGCAACAACTACTTTGAAGCTTTCAAACATTGACTTATTCAAAAATTACTCCAACAACTTTATTTCAGCAGCCAAGTCATCATCTTCTCAACACTCCTCCTTGGATCAGCTGCCGCTCATTCCTAATTTTCTCTTAGGAATTCAAACTGGCTTTAGAAAGTGCTTTTGTCGTAATATCAAGAACTCTGATTTTTCAGTATTGCAATGGAGCAACAATATTTCTCCTTCTTTCTGTATTTTCGAGAAAGTAAAATTTAATCTTAAATGCTTTGTTTTCCCATGGAAAACCGGATTGTTAGATATAGATATTGCAGATTGGTTATCGACAAAGATTTGTGTGGACTCCTCATGTTCCATTTGCAGATCTGTTAACACTTTCCTAAACCACGAGCTTGATTACAAATTACTTTGAAGCGCCCACATATTCAAACTTCAAAGATTACTTTGTGCAATAATCTCTTGCTTCCTCGAACACCAGGAGAACATTCCCGATCCAAAACTAAAACAAAACCCAGTTGTACTTCTCATATCATCAACAGAACCTCCCCAATCACTGTCAGAGAAGCCATGGAACTTAAAATCTGAACAATGAGTGAACTTTATGCCATAATTAACAGTGCCTTTGATATATCTCATAATCCTCTTTCAGAACTTGAAAATGCACCTCACAAGACAAAGGCATAAACCTCAAAGTAAACTCACAAAGACGATTATATCGTGCCTGTTGTTGTAAGATACATTAAGCAACCAATCAAACTCCTGTACAAACCTTCATCAACCTTATCAGCTCCATCATCCTTGCTGAATTTCTCTTTCTGATTCATAGAAGTTGATGTAGCTTTGAAGTCTTCCATGTGAAATTTTTTGAGGATCTCCTTTGCATACTTTCGTTGGCAAATAAAGACTTCATGCTGCCGTTGCTTTACTTCCATTCCCAGAAAATAGGACATCAAGCCTAAATCTGTCATCTCAAATACCTTAAACATTTCTGCTTTAAATTCCTTTATAAGCTCCTCATTGCTCCCTGTTATAAGCAAATCATCAACATAAACAGACACAACAATTAAGTCAGTAGCCTCCTTCTTCACATACAGAGTAAATTCACTTAGGCTTTTTACAAAGCCTAGGCTTAATAAGTGATTATCTATCCCATTGCATCGGTGCCCCTGAAGCTTGTTTAAGACCATACAATGCCTTTTTCAGTAAATACACCTTATCCTCATGCCCCTGCATAACAAATCCCTCTGGCTGCTCTATATATATTTCCTCCTGCAAAAAACCATTCAAAAAGGCTGATTTAACATCTAGCTGATACACCTTCCAGCCTTTTTCAGGTCGCTTATTGCTAGCAAAGAACTCGATCAGATCTAACCTTGCCACAGGTGCAAAGGTCTCAGAGAAATCAACACCATAGATTTGAGCATAACCCTTCACCACTAGCCTTGCTTTATACTTGTTAACTGATCCATCTGCATTTAAATTTGTTCTGAACACCCATTTAACTCCTATAATCTTCCTATTTTGAGGTTTTTCCTTAAGCTCCCAAGTGTGATTTTTCTCTATCATTCTCATCTCCTCTTTCATAGCTTCCATCCATTTCGATCTTTTATGACTTCTTCAAACTCTGTAGGCTCCATTACAAAGAATATCAGATCTTTGATAAATGTCGTAAAGCGATCTTGTTCCCCGACCGGTGGGTCATCAACATTGTCTTCGTAAGATTGCAAATCTTCTAAAACTCGATCTTTTTCTTCATCATCCCAATTCCATCGCTTTCATTCTCCATGAAAGTAACATCTCTACTTATCGAATTTTCCCTGTTTGAGGTTGAAAAATTCGTAAGCTTTAGAGATGTTTCTTTGTAACCAATGAAGACTCCTTGCCTCGCTTTCTTATCAAGCTTGTCTCTCTTCACCGAGAGGCACATATGAAAAACATGTATGTACCAAATACTTTGTAGTTATATAATAAAGGTTCAGATCCATACCAAGCCTCAAAGGGTGTTTTTCTTTTCAAAGCCCTCGTTGGAAGTATGTTAAGTAGAAAAAGCAGCAGGATTTTGCAGCCTATGCCCAAAACTTTTTGGCGACCCTTTTTCATGTAGCAAACATCCGTCATCTCCACGAGTGTTCTATTCTTCCTCTCACTCACTCCATTTTGTTGGAGTGTATGGAGTGCCACCGGTGCTCGATTCCAGCTTCTTCACAAAACAAACCGAACTATTCTGAGGTGTATTCCTTGCCATTATCTGATCTTAACACTTGCATCTTGCAGCCACTCTGGTTTTCCACCCAAGCTTTGAATTTCCGAACACGGTACCGCAACTCCTGATTTAAACCTTAAGAAGTAAATCCAACACATTCTTGTTAAATCATCTATAAAAACAATATAATATTTACTTACCTTTAATGATGGAGTTCTCTGAGGCCCTCCAAGATCAGTATGTATTAATTTCTGACTTCGTGAAGCCCTCCAGCCTCTTTTCTGGAAATGGCAATCTACTTTGTTTTCCATATTGGCAAGCCTTGCAGCCAAGTACATGCTCTTCTAGTGGAGGTAATCCTTGTACCAACTGATTTTTCTGCATATACATGAGTGCTGCATGGTGAAAATGGCCCAATCTCTTGTGCCAAATTTCTGTTGTGTTCGTAGAGACTTGATATGCTGTCTACTCCTTCATTGGATCCAGAGAGAAACACTTGCCTCTCATTTTGATTGTACACACCTCGTGGCCATCCGCATATCTAATCATACACTTTTTGTCTTCAAACAACAGTTTATAGCCTTTCTCCAAAGAGATGGTGACCAACACTTAGCAAATTTTGATCAATTTTAGCACATATAAAACATCAAGAATTAGTTTTGTACCGAAATACTTTCAATTACATCGTCCCTTTGCCTCTTACTTCAATGAACTCACCATTTCCAACCTCGACTTTTGAAATTTTAGTTCTATCCACTCTCTAAAGAGCTCTTTTCATTATAGTCATATGGTTTCAGGTAAACCACTATCAACTAACGAATGTTCATTAGAGCTTTTGCTTGCATAATGAGGCAACAAACAGGTGCTCCTCCTCCTGCTGGTCCACCATTTTAGCTTCACCCTCTTGTTGTTGTTTACTTCTACAAACCTTCTCTATGTGGCCTAACTGGTTGCACTTTCTGCACTTGATGTCAGGCCTCCACCAACACCTAGATTGAGGATGATTTGTCTTTTTGCAATGCTGACATTGAGGGTAAGTTCCTCCTTTGTTATTCGCCCAGCCTCCAGCTCCAAAGATTTCCTTTGTTTGAGTTGTCTTTATTGCCCTTCTTTTTCTTGCCTTTACTTTTATCCTGGATTTGTAGTTTGGCCTGCAAAGCTCCCCTCCACAAACCCTTCTTGCTAATAATCTTCTTCTCGCTCCCGCTACCAGAAGCATTCAAAAATTCTCACAAGGAAATACTTTTAAGTCTTTAGATTCCTCAAGAGAGAGATTTTGGACTCAAACCTTTCGGTGTATGGTTACTTAGGATTTTTTCAACAACCCTTTGATCGAACAAGTCTCTCCAAGCAACCTTACCTTGTTTACTATGTCAGACAAACCCTATCGAGTACTCCTTTATGGTCTCTGATTCCTTCATCCTTTGTATCTCAAATTCCCTCCTTAAGTTCATCACTTGCATGCTCCTTGATCTTTCATTGCCTTGAAACTCAGCTTTGAGATGGTCCCATATGGTTTTGGCCGACTCCAAAGTCATGATCTTGGTGAAAAGAACTTCAGAAACTGCTGAATGGAGGCATGACTTGGCTTTGATTTTTTAGTTGTCCTCTCCTTGTGAACCTTGATTTCTTGGACAGTGGGATTTTCAGAGAATGGAGTAATTTCATAATCAGCTTCAACTGCCTCCCAAAGATCAACTGCTTGCAAATAAGCAGTCATCCTTACTGCCCATGTTTGATAATTCTCACCAGTGAAAAATGGTGGTATTATTGGAGAGAAAGCATTTAAGGCCATGCTTAGAAAGGTTAGGTATTTATGTATTTTGGTGTTTTGGTGAAAGAATACTCTCAGGATTTCTCTCACAGGCCCCTAAAGAAAACAAGCTTTGATACCAATATGTTGTTATTTTTCACAATAACAGTAACAAAATAAAACATATATAAACCTAAATGAGCTGCCAAATGACCTTGATATTTTATTGACTAGAAAGTGCTTTATATACATGAGAAACATATAATGTAAATGCATAACAGATAGCATCACAAGCTCATGAATTCAGGAGCTTATCTTTTCATTCAAGCAACAACTACTTTCCTATTTTCAAGCAACAACTACTTTGAAGCTTTCAAACATTTTGACTTATTCAAAAATTACTCCAACAACTTTATTTCAGCAGCCGAGTCATCTTCTCAACACCACAATTAAATAAACATTAAAAGACAAAAATAGAAGTAAAGAAGAAGATAGAATCTGTTGTCTGCACATCTGATGGTTCCTTCCTGCTCCTGCTTTGAATCTTCAATAATCTCCAATTTGCTTCATGCTCCAAATCTAATCTAGTTTAGGATTTTTTTCTAATCTAATCAAACCTAATCTACTGTATCTAATTAAGTCTCCCAATCCTTGTGAATACTCCTCATTTTATAACCCTCTGATGATCCTTCTCCAAATCAACACTTCAGAATCCTTTCCCGAATCAACTTCTGGAAATTAACATCAGCACTTTTCCCGACATCTCCGCCCCGGCGAGTTTTTGTACTAGAGAAATCAGCCCCGGCGCATGAACAATTCCAGAAATTACAAAAATACCACTAAGCTCCTTTTTTCATGTTTCGACTCTCCGAAGCTGTTTCCTACAACACAAACACAAACACAAACACAAAAACAAGTAAAATGACACTAAAAATACTTAAAATTAACAAAGAATTAAGCCTAAAAAGGTGTCCAATTCGTAGGTATAAAACCCACTCATCAAACAACAGTTCCAAGTATGAAAATGAGATTTGCACATATGACGTGTAAGAATGTTGTTTCAGTGACTGCAATTGCTCTGACTGAATAATGCTCACCATGTTAGGACCTTCCGCGAGAGGACAAACAACTGCTCCAAGAGGCAAATGCCACCTTGAAACCAAGGACTGAGAATTTGGTATCGCGCTAGTTGATCGCAATTCATGGGGTACATCTCAGCATAACATCTTGGCTCCACATCACCATCCAATGGTCGTGGCAATGCTTGAGAATCAAGTCATGAATCAAATGAGCCAGGAACATGCCCAAGATACTAATTGCTAACTGTTCTCCTGAATACATGGAATAAGCAACACGTGCTACTAATTGCTCTCCTGAATACACAGAATAAGCAAACGTGTTACCGCCACTGTATATTAAAATCACCCCCATTGTGTGATGCCGACTTAATATAGATGCTTTAATTCCTTTAGTCTGGATATCTTAGTTACTGCAGAAACCACATGTGGGTCATGACATTTGATGTGACATGGATCCTGGCATTGTTGTTGTGCTGAAACAGTAATATCTTCATCAGAGGTTACATTGAAATCAGATAAAGCAAGGATGTGTATAAATTGGGCTGAATGACTGGCAATAAACCTGATCCATTAAAATTCAAACATAAAACAGAAGATTTTGTAACCTTACTCAACATGAAATTTGAATGAAACAAATGGAGAAAATCCAATGTGTGCTCAACCTGCTATCTTCTTGGCCATATTAGTCAGAATCTCCATGACCAAGAGTCAATTTTTTTGTCCAATAGAAACAAACACAGGCCTTGCATTTTATTTTGACTCCAACCATCTTATGGTTTTTTCGGCAATCAAATCTTGAAGAAAATGCATCCGCCTTTGAACATTTTGAATGTCATGTCTCAGTCATCGAAACATTTCTAACCCAAGACAGGTTCAGAATGATTCCAAGTTAGCAATACGATCTTCAAACAAAATATATAGAGCCCCGTCAATTAACTTGCTAGATGATCTTTGATCTAACAATCTATCATCTTCGAACTGCCCAGGTAACAGAAAGTAGATTGTGAGTACAGATACTTGTGCCAAAGGAATAGAAGCATATACTTTTCAACACCAGGAGCTAGAAAAAGCCACGAAAGGAATATGAAGAGGAAAAGAGAAAAAGGATTTGTTTCTCAAATTGTGAAACTGAAACTATGACATCATGAAGATAACATAGATAATCGAATCTGCGTATGTAAACTTGGAAGTTCCACCAAGCATAACCTAAAAGCCACAATGCACTAAGAGAACTGGATTCATCAACTACCGTCTTCATCAGAATAGCAACACTTAAATACGCGGAACAATAACGTCTTATATGCAAATATACCATGTTATAAGAATTTCAGTGACAAAGGCAATGGAGGAATTGACAAATCAAAATTGTAAGCAATGGGTGAGTGATAGTGAAGAATATGCACACACCGTTGTCACTGGTAATTGTTGGAAAACTACAAGGATAATAGTGGATTAGTAAAGGTCCGACATAGAAGAAGGTTGCTACAATCATAGTGAAGGATGATACTATAATCGCAAGAGTTGAAATTGGCTATACTAACAGTAAAAATGAGAGTACAAAACGGACCACTGGTGGCAACAATAGCAGCTAAGGGATGGTGGTGACAGTAACAGTGGGGGGCATCAGTGGGTTCCTCGATCATAGAGCAGTGATCATGTATTTCTGCAATTCAAACCTCGTTAAATGTCTAAAATCTTAGAATAATAAATGGAATTTTAGCATCACCGAGCCATCCTAAAGATTCCTAGTAAAAAACGAGATCCCTAATTGTATAAAGAATGCCAGAGAATGCCACTAAATTGCTGCTTATATTTTTTAATATAGATAAATATTACTCACTCCATCTTAGTATAATAGTCATGGTTGACTTTTTGCACATATTAACAAAAGAATAAAATAACAAAATTGTTCATATTTAAATTCTCATTTAATTATATAGTTTTCTGCACATGACTAGTGATACTCGATAAATATGCGTAGAGAATAGAAATATGACAATTAATACTAAGGGCATTATAGGTAAATTATTGTAAAAAATAGATTGTTTAAGGTAAATAGACATTTAACTTGAGATTACTTGAAATAGTAATAAGGACTTTTATCCTGGAACGGAGGGAGTATGCAAATTCAATATTGTTTGAAGGATGATTCGTCAGCTTCACACCCAGAACAGAGATTCTGAGAGGTAAAATAATAAAATTTTGTCATTCAAATGTTTCAGACATGTTAATTATCAAACAACTTTGTTCATTCAGATTCAAATTCAGCTCATTCAGATTCAGATTCATATTCATTCAGTTTTTATCAAACACCCCCTAAGTTACTTCCTATATGCGACATAAATCCATCTCCCTCCCTTCCTCAGTTTCTCTCCCCCACCCCAAATCCCCCAAAACAACACACACCGAACCCAACTCTTCCCCATCTGAAAGCATGTTCTTAAGTTAATTAGATTTTTAAAAGTTCACTTGGATAAGTAAAATTTACATGATATTAGATGCTTACAACATTTATGAAAAATGGGTTCAACAATTTCATAAGAAATTTTGCATGACTAAGGAAGATGTAAGAATATCTTTGTCAGTGCCAATTAACAAATATTAAACATAATATAAATCCATATATTCTTGAAATTTCCAAATCATGAACTCAACCAACAACAAACCCACTCACATCAGGAAAAGAAAGTCAAAAACTTGTATCACAGAATCAAGGAAAGAATAACTTACTAATATAACACAATTTTCCTTGAAATTCTTAGAATTTTTCTCGTATTACCTCCAAAAATCATTAATTTTTTAGCTCATAGTTTGTTCTGTAATTTCATCTTAACCCAACAAACCCAAAGTTTGGCTTCAAGATTCATATTTTGACCCAATAATTCACTCCCCCAATAATTTGTGACCTTCAAATCATACTCCCAATAACTCAATCACTAGACTTTTATCAGCATAGCAATCAAAGAAATCAACTTGACAACATTCCTCCTAATCACATTTCACTTCACTAACTTCGGTGTTCATATTATTACCCAATAATTCACTCCCTCTATAATTTGTCTCTTCAAATTGAAGTCTCAAAAACTCAAACCCTTTGCTCTTATCCACCATAGAAGCCAAAGAAATGAGCTTAACAACATTCCTCGAATTCACAATCCGAAAATTGGCAGCAATTCGAGCATCTCTAAACACGGGAAAACACTTATCTTTAGCAAATTTTAGGCACTTAGATTTAGAAGCTTGAAAGCAAATCTCCATCTCTCGTTCTTCACATTCCGCTCGCTTGGTGAAGTCTGATTTGGATGGTCCGACTAGGGCTTTCCACCATGGGTTTTTACATTTGCTAGTTGCGCTGATGGAGCATCCGATTCGAGCGCCGGCTTCGCATTGCTGGATGATTTGGGACTCGCAGGATTTGTATGCGGAGGCCAAGGATTGCGGGTCTTTGAATCCGAGCACGAAGGGTCCGAGAGATGGGTTGTCGGGTACGGCGGCGGGGATGGGTTGTCGGAGCAGAGGGATTGGACGGTCGAAGGAGATGAGGGTTGAGGATGGTGAGTAGTCGTCTAAGTCAGCTGGAGTTGGTGGTGCAGCCATTCTTTTCTTCTTTGATAAAGACCCAATTCCTTACCATTTCTGTTGTTCGCGAGATTTTGAGGGGAGGACATGGAAAGGTAAAAAAGGATAGAAAATAGTTTTAATTAATTTTAATTCAAATAATTACAGTTATTGTAGATTAAGTAAAAAGCAGCGTGCCAATAAGGGTGGGTTGTTCATGCCTTCATGGGTTTAGTAAATTCGGTTTACCGACTGAACTATAAACAAATTGGTAAAAAATAAAGTTAATTGGTATGGGTGAGTGAATCAACAGTGCTGTACTGTTTATATCACCGAATATTTAATTTTATAATTATTTTAATATTTATATATAAAAAATATATATAATTAAAGTGTGAAAATATTTGTTTGTAAGAATTATAATTCATGTAATTATAAAATTAAAATTTTCAAGTAATATGTGAAAATAGGAGTTTCCTTAATTTTCAATAAGCTTCTTGGAGTTGGGGGTTCTTTCTTGTATAATTTATATTTCCTTTTGAAGTGAAACACTTGTATGGCCAACTAACTGCTTAATCAAACACCTACTGTAACTTTTTCCTACTTAGCTAGTCAGGAGTATAAGAAGCATATATATATATTGTTCTACCTATATATATATATATATATATATATATATATATATATATAAGGTAGAACAATCTACTGAAAGAGAGCCCCTTGTACTTTATGAACCCTGATGATATTCTGATTCTATTCTTTTCAGAATTTTTTTGCTATTTGAAGAAGCCATTGACATTGCAATTTGAAAGAGTAAACTCCCCTTGAAAAGTTAAAATGGAAAAATGATTCTTATTTCTTAGCCAGTGTCTTTCAGTTCTAGGTGAACACTGCTAAGTTGGTTTTCAACTTCTTGTTTTTAATAAATCAAATGCCCTGCTAGATTTCATAACAAGTTTGAGTAGGCTGAATTACTTTGCTTTGTACTATAATAATAATCATAATCTATTCTATTCCCAAGATTAAGAAGACGCTTACAAATCTTACAAAAACATTTAAAGATAATTGAAACATAAGTCGGTTACATGGTTGACAAAAATATCCATACAAACTGGAATGGAGTGCAAAAACAGTTGTGACAGGTAGCAGGGAGAATACACAATAGATAGGATCTCTCTCTGCCCCCTCTCATATTGGTCTGCCTTTAGGAACAATTTGATCTTTGAGCCACATGTAGATAGGAACCAATATGTAGTATGTTCCGGCCATGGCACCTAGAATTAAGCGTACGAGGAACACAAATGGATTTACAGGTTTTTCCACGTCTTCAACCTTAGGTCCCAGCTGCAGTTATATGAAGAGACTGTAAATTTCAAATAAACCAAAAGAAAGCAAAGGAATCGAGCTCCAAGGGGCCGCAGTTATATGAAGAGACTTCCTAAATTTCAATCCATGATTAATACCTACTTGAGCAATCCTTTGGGGTTAAGGAGAGGAGAACACCATGTCACCAACTATAAAGTAAGCAATAACAAGACTAGACTTTGAGTCCACATTCAGGTAAACAAAGCAGATCATACCAGATTTTGAGAAACCTTAATAAGAAGCTTGTAACTATAATTACAATGCTCTGCATAATTAGTTAATTACTAGATAGTCTTTTTGCTTAGATCTAATATGTGTCATCTCCAGTAAGGGTCCCAATTTTACATGTGGAAGCATTACAGTGATAGTGATTGTGGTGATCGAGTTTCCAGTACTGAAGCACCACAGTGGAGCTAGAAATTAACCCTGAATGCACAGCAGGTATCATCTCCATGTTTAACTGCATTCTCCCCTAATGGGTCTAAGTCATGTGCTTTCAATTTATCCAAAATGCAATAACATACTGATACATTTTTATGATCATTGCTTATTAACTTGGGATTGGTCACCCGGTCACCATACTTAAAACTGAAGTTTAAAGGACCTGGGTAGCATATGGAATTTTCTACCTCTCAAACATTAAGTAACAGTAATAAATTTGAATGGATAACAACCTATTGAAAGAGATAAAAGCAGAAGAGCATTTGAGGGATTACCAAAACCAAAAAAAGAAACCATGGCTAACGAAGAAATCATGAACTGGTTACCGAGTGAAAGGTTGTACCTGCAAAGGAGAATCACCTGATGCAGGTTTTACACCTGTAACAGAACATCCCATGATCAGCCCATGCCGACGAACCCCGCGATACCATTTTGGGCCGATCCTTTTTAGCTGAATGTTCTTAAATCCAGCCTTTTCAAACCACTCAATGTACTCTTCCTCCTTTGGGAAGAGCATCCACACGTCTGCAAAAAAACGCGACAACCAAAAAGTAGGGTAGACAGGACCAATTACACATGCTTTCCCTCCTATCTTCAACACCCTGTATGCTTCCTTGATGCCACGTTGCGGATCTGGCCAGTACTCAATACTGAGAAGACATTCATGGAAATAGCATAAGAGATAGTACTGTGAAAGATTTATCTAGATCTTCAATTAGAATATGAAAGTACTAATATATGATCGTAAACTAGTAACTGTTTCTTGCATATTCATACAAGTCCTAAATTTTGAATTTATCATCCAATACCACAAAACACAGCCTCCCTACATGCTATGTAGTACTTCTCAGGTGTTGCTTTCTTCATTTCTGCATGCGTAAAGATACTCAAAGAGTCCACAGAACATATACCATGAGCCTAGCAGAGAATTCTAATAAAATTAATTCTTTCTGACAACTAACTTTATACTAACTAGAACCGAAAAACTAATAACAAAGCCATCAACAAATGAAGCAGGAAGTTCCAGCCCAACGCAGAGAACCCGTGATAGTGGAATTGCATACGAGACACTACTATGAAGGGTCTCTTTGGCACTTCAACTAGAACATAGAAAGCAAGAACTATGACATTGATGGTATCATTAGAAAGCCCAAAACTATGCATTAAGCATGAAAAATGCTTCTACACAATCTTATATGCCTTAAATTTTAAATTTAGTATCCATTCCAATCCTAAATCACAGCCTTAATTCATGGCATCAAATACTCTTTTAATGATTTCCCAGGGTTTATATCACTCTCTCTCTCTCTTCTCACATGCATAAAAGCAGCACTACCAGGACAATTGAAACATGAAGCAGTATTCAAGTATCTCCGTATTGATAAATGTGTACTAGAACACTAATAGATTCTCCACCAAAAGCCAACTAAAATCATGCTAACATCACAATCAAGCAATAAACATCCAAATATGTGAAAATAAGTTGGGAAACACCAAATACTAAGCGGAGATATCCAAAATTAGATAGTTTGGGTATTTACCTCCCCGCAGATACATATCTATCAGCATAATCAGTTTTAAAGGGAAGATCCTCGGCATCGCCCTCAATTATTTTGCATTCCTTCAAGGGCTCCTTTTGCTTGGCTCTAGCAAGCTGATGAGGAGACTGATCAAGAATGGTAACATTTTTTGCATCCACATGCTTTACAATACCCAAAGTAGTGAACCCTGTTCCTCCACCAACATCTACCACAATCATGTTCCTATCACTTAAATCAGCTGGCTCTAGTGCCTCATCTCTCATATCCTCAGTCCAGTGTCCAGGATTTATAACATGATCATACACAATTGACAAGAACCTATAGAACCAAAATGCCTCTTTCTTATGCTGTATGAACCTAGGCTGTGAAGCTGGTCTTGAAGCTGAAGCACTGCATTTGGGCACTATGGTTTTGCTTCTAAAGCTCAAATTTTTCCCACAACAAGAAGCCATTGTAAGGTTGAGGAAGTGCTTCCCATGTAAATCTGACCTAATAAAACCCAAATCATTTGGAGTAATTCCTCTAACAAGTGTCAGATTCTCAGCCCCATTTAGCATTGAAGAAGCCATGAAATGATTATATAACAGATACCCAGAGAAAATTGTAAATTACGAGTTTAGGTGACTGATTGGAAATTCTAAACAAAACCCACATACAAAAAGAAGCAATCTTTGGTTGAAACCTAGTTTTTGCTGAAGATTATACGATACTGAATGTTTGAAGGTAGAGAATTGGGATACAAATGATTTAATTTTCGTAGTATTTCATATAGTCCTAGGTTGGATGGCTAAAAGCAGCTAAAAAGACTAGAGAAAGAGGCCACTTAAAGTGAGTGAGCTTACCCAAGTTAACAACACCCTCTGAGCATTTTGGTGGCCACATGGATATCACATATTCACACGTTTGGAGAAAGATTAGAAGGAGAGAGAGAACATAATGCCTAATGGTGTGGGTTAGCAGGCTCTTTTTTGTGGTCCCAGCCATATGTTTCGACTGGGCCACAATTTACTATTCTCTCACTACATGTTGCAAGTATATTTCTCATACAAATTAAAATAATAAATAAATTAAAAGTAAATAAATTTTTTAAAGGCCTTGTAAAATTATATAAAATGATTAATTTTTTTATTTATATTAATGAATCTTACTAAATGTCATTTATTTTATTTTGATTAAATTTTTTATAAAATATAATATTTTAAATGTAATTTGAATAAATATACAATAACAGGCTATCCAAAAGAAAAAGAGGAATATCTTTCGTGCACTCAAGCAACATCGTCCTACTTTCAATAATTTTTTTTCATGTGCTATCAACCTTTTTGTCAATTGGAATTAGTTTTCCTTGAATTATTGAATCACTTTCTGACCCATTTATACTTGTAATATTTTCCGGATAAGATAAAAAAAATCATTGTCAAAGGAAATGAGGTAACTCGGTGATTTCTTGGATGTACACTTAAAAGACTAGTAGTTCTTCTTCTCTCAAAAGTAAGTGTGAAAAAAAAACTGAATCGAGTCTATTAAATTATTTAAATTTAGTTCACAAAATTTATTTATTGAGAAAGAAAGAAGATTTGATTGAGACTTGTTTAACTACCGAATCGAGCACGATCTCGAATCGAATCCGAGCAGTTTGAACTTTTCGAACGAATATGATTCAAGTATCAATAGAAAATTACAATTTGAAGAGATTCGAGTAATTTATGAAACTTTAAATTTTGCTCATATTTGAATTATTTGTGACGTCCCCAAAATTAGGTATACGTCACCCATCTTCTAATAGGAATATTGTCATTTAGATAATATCCATACTCGAACGAAGCCTCATTACATTTATCGTCACACTATTTAATGTAATAATGAGGACTACTAATCTTATCTTGGGACCATCACTCTTTTTCCCGACTCGTCCAAATTTATATTCTCATTTCAAGTTATAACAGGTGAAAGAAAAAGGGTGAGCTCAACTAGCCAAAGAAGAAATATTACGACTAAGATAATGCAGAATAAATTATCAATAGTCTTCAACAATGTTAAACCGATAAAATACAATAGATAACCGGTTTAACTGCATGAATGAATACGCAATCCATTAAAAGAGTCAAGTAGAAAATAAAGTCTACTATCTTTTAGGTTTTAAAAGGTTTTCATCAATTTTTATCACTAAGACTCGGTTTAATGAATAAACCATAATATCTAATCATCCCCTGTACTCACGGCCAAGGATTTTCATCAAATTATCAATGGTCACGACTATACCAAATCACCCCCGGTCATAATCATACCAAAAACTATCCATCATCGTGCATTGGTGCCATCGAGGACTTTTCTCACATCATTTATAACAAAGTCATGATTATACCGAATGATCCCTCATTATAATCATACTAAGTTCATCTGTCGTAACGTAAGATAAAAGATAACATAATATAACATGAGGATGATGATGACAATGACATAATAATTCAATAAAAACAAGTTCAAGAATTATTTTATCCAGAATTATTAACGCCCAAATTGTCAACAAGACATTTATTTTGTAGAGTAAAATTCAAGAATGATCGTAAGAATATTTCCATGAAAAGATCTTTGGATGAAACGCAAATATCAAGAATATTCTACTAATTTCATGGAGTATAAGTCAAAGTTTTAACCAATTTGGGTATAATAAAGAATGGAATAACAAAGGAAATCACCACGCACGCAGATTGTGATGTATGAGTTATTCCAATGTAATAATAATAACGGGAACCGTGTCGTGAAATTCACAATCGGCTGGATGATCCAATGTAATAATAAATCTTTGAATAATAAACAATGGAACCAGTCCGGTAAACACACGCATGCGAGGATATTCCAACAGTAATAATAAATGCGGAATAATAAACAATGGAACTGTGTCCAGGTGTAAAACACATGAGCAAGGATATTAAAATGTAATAATAAAGAATGGAATAATGAAGAAGATCACCAAGTATAGGGATTCCAGCAGATCTGAGTTATTCCAACAAAATAAATAAGAATGGAATAATATAAAGATTTCACCAAGTATAGGGTATGCCTGGCGATACAAAGTTATGTATATAGGGTATGCCACTTTTTACAGGAGTTATTCCAAATGTAATAATAATGAATGGAATAATGAAGTTTTCTTCATGAATAAGAAAGAATAACACCCCTTACGGACAACAAATAATATTCCCTACCTGTAGAAGAATGAATATCGACAAAGAAGTGAAGTAGCAGAATACTTTTTTTTTCTTCTCTCTATAATTTCTCTCTCTGTAGTTCCAAGTGAATTAAGTAAGAAAATAATGAAGGAATGAGCTTATTTATAGGAAAATAGAATATAAGTAATTAATCCATGAACGGTCCAGATTGATTTACTTTTAATCGATTTCATCCATATTTAAAGCAAAATCTTTTAAATAAAATATAATATATTCTATTTATATAAAAATATTTTTTACTATGCAAAACACTACGCAACACTATGCAAAAAATACTACGCAACACTATGCATAATAAAATATAATATATTTTATTTATAGAATAACTTTAATAAAGTATTACATTTTATATAAAAGATGATTTTATTTTATTACGTTAATAATACTGAATAAAACAAAACGTCACTATCATTTATAATAATTCATATTATTAATCGATGATAATGGAATCAAACCGAGTGACTTTCACATAAGATCAATAATCAATATCGATATATATACAACTTATCTGACATCGTATACTTTTACTATCGAAGTAGTTCAACAAAGATCAATGGTAAAACTTCCTCCGTTATTTCAATAAAATATTTTTGTCGTTTTTTTTCAATCCGAATAATAATTCTATCATGGGTCCACCAATGATTGGTAGTTTGTATTTAATATTCCCTGTTAAACCTAATATTCTTAACCAATCGAATATAATATAACCACTTGCATACTTTACAAAATTTATAAATACTACCCACAACTATAATATTATCTTAAATTCACACCATAATATTAAAAAATTATTTCGACAAAATTTAAATCTTTATTGATAAAATCTGGGGTCTCACAACTTGCTTATTTTGAAATATTTGCGTATTTTATCCATAACTATCCACATTAATCAAATCAACCCTTACTATTTCAAAATAATAAATAGAGAATATTATATTTCATTAATAATAAGTTTGGGTCTTACATGTTTTATCAGTATTTTTGTCGGAATGAAGGTATTAAAAATTAAACCAAAGTGTTTTTGAGATATATTGTGTGAGTTATAATTTTTAATCCCGAATAGTTGGATCGTTGTAATTTTTGGATATGTTATACATATATAAGTTGAGTATATGTCCACAAATTTTGAACCATTAAAATGAACGTATGATTTGTTATGAATTTTAAGAGGTGATTGATTGTAAATTAGGTTTATAAATAATTTTGGTGGAAAATTCTAGAATTGAGTGGGCCCCTACTTACGGTTGGTGAAGAAATGTCTTTGAATTTATTTCAAATGTGGTGGGTGGGAATAGTAGCGGTAAAACCATCGAGTTCTGCAGTCAAGTTTGCTAATATTTTCCTATAAATAGAAGGCTAAGTTAGAATTGAAAATCACACCGTAAATAAAGTTTTCTCTTTCTCTCTCTAGATTATTGAGTGTATTTTGTGAGTATTTAGATACTTTGTGAGTTTCTATTCATCGCTGCAAGTTTCCTTCAAATTTTTATACCGATATTCCGATCGTAAGATCGATATTTTGAGGTAAGGAATGTTATTTTTTCATATATGATATTATTTCTTCAATATCATTATCGCCAAGTATTGATCCGAATTTTAATCAAATTTGGAACTTTTTGTAATAGGGTTACTATTCACGTATGTGAGACCCCAGATTTTATCAATAAAGATTTAAATTTTGTCGAAATAATTTTTAATGTTATGGTGTGAATTTGAGATAATATTATAGTTGTGGGTAGTATTTATAAATTTTGCAAAGTATGTAAGTGGTTATATTATATTCGATTGGTGGGGAATATTCGGTTTGCTTAGAGGGAATATTCGCACAACTACTCAATCATTGGTGGACCCTAATGTAATTATTCATTTGATCGAGAAAACGATAAAAAAAATATTTTATTGAAATAACGGCGGAAGTTTTACCGGTTAATCTTGTTGAACTACTTTCAGATTAAAAATATAAAGAATCGTGTGGTTGCGTATAAGCGTACACCAGATTGATTATCGATGCTTATATGAGAAGTCACTCGGTTTGATTCCATTATCACGATTAATAATATGAATTATTATAAGCGATAATGACGCTTTGTTTTATTCAGATTATTAACGTAATAAAATGAAACATCTTTTATATAAAACAAAATACTTTATTAAAGTTATTCTATAAATAGAATATATTATATTTTATTATGATAGTGTTGCATAGTGTTTTGCGTAGTGTTGCAGATAGTGTTTTGATAGTAAAATATTTTTATATAAATAGAATATATGATATTTTATTTAAAAGATTTTGCTTTAAATATGGACCGTCGATTAAAGTAAATCAATCTGGACCTGCTCATGGATTAATTACTATGCATTCTATTTTCCTATAAATAAGCTCATTCCTTCATTATTTTCTTACTTAATTCATCAAACTCTGTAGAGAAATTATAGAGAATCTATATAGAGAAAATCTATAGAGAAAGAAGAAGAATATTCAGTGCATTTCACTACTTTAATATCCAAAGGTATTTTTACTAGAAGGGATATTATTCTCTTTATATTCATGAAGAGAACTTACATTATTCCATTCTTTATTATTCATTTGGAATAACCTCAGATATACGTGGTTTACCCTATACTTGGTGACATTCTTCTATTATTCATTGGAACATCCTATTCGTGTGTTTTACACGGGACTGGTTCCGCTCTTTTTATTATTATTCTATTGGAATATCTCGTGCTGCGTGTGTTTTACACTGCACACAGTTCCATTTTTATTATTCCGTCTTTATTATTCTCGTTTAATATCCATGCATCTTTATACACGGACTGGTTCCATCATTTATTATTCAAGCATTTATTATTCTCATTTGGAACATCACGCTTGTGTGTAATTTCACCGACTGGTTCCGTTATTATTATTTTGTTTAATAACCCGCTTCGCAAGGCCTATCGCATTTATGGTGATTTCTTTTGTTATTCCATTCTTTATTATACCCAATAAGTTAAAACTTTGACTTATACTCCATGAAATTAGTAGAATATCCTCGATATATTCAAGGCTTCATCCAAAGATCCTTTCATGGAAATATTCTTCTCAAGATTCTTGAATTTTACTCTACAAAACAAAGATCGTGTTGACAATTTGACGTTAATAATTCTGGATAAAATAATTCTTGAACTTGTTTTTTTATCAATTCTTATATCATTGTCATCATCCTCATGTTTATATTATGTTGAAAGTCATCGTACATGGCTGTCAGAAGTGCATAGATGGACTTGGTATGATTATGACTGAGACTATTCGGTGTAATCATCAGAAGACTCGAAATTTTTTTAAATAAAAAGGAATTTCCTTTATTTATTATTTTGAAATAGTAAGGGTTGATTTGATTAATGTGGATAGTTAAGGGTTAAATACGCAAATATTTCAAAATAAGCAAGTGGTTATAAAATATTCATTGTTGCTTGGGAATATTCGTTTGGTCGTGGAATATTCAAATCGCTTTCGGAAATATTAAATGACGACGGCCAGCAAATGACCATGGTGTGGGCCCCATAACGAAAAGCGATTGGATGAAGAAAACGACAAATATAAGTTGGTTAAAAATAACTGGCAGTAGTTGTTACCGTTAAGATCGTTGAATACCCGGTGGTTAAAATACGATGAATACGCTGTGGTTGCACAAAGAAGACACCAGATTGCACAAAGATTGTTGAATTATTGATCCTTACGTAAGAAGGCACTACTCAATAATTTTCATGAGTTATCGCTCAATATTTTATTTTATTGATTCAATAATTGTTGCGTTGATATTTTATATTATTGTTGTTCAATAATTGTCAACGCACATTATCTCCATTATCGATCAATAATTCATATTATATTGAATAATATTATTAGATAGCATTATTGGCAATGTCTAGAAAGTTCTCACAAGGAGAGGTTTGGTCACCTAATCATTGCGGCGCCAAGAAGGAGAAATCCTTATCTGAAAGCCCCTCTTCCCGGGAACTTTGGTCATCATAATTGTGATTCGTAATATTATTTGTGAATAATTAATTATTGATTCATATGATAAAGAAATATTTATTTTATGTGGATATAAATGATGGATTTATTTATGTGGTTATAAATGAAGAAATTATTGTTGAGGTGTTTTATCAAGATTTTACCAGATCGAGGTATTAAAAATTAAATCGTGGGTTTTGAGATATATCATGGGGTTATAATTTTAATCCGACCGTTGGATTGTGGTAATTTTTGGGTATGTTATACATACATAAGTTGAGTATATGTCCACAAATTTTGAACCGTTAAAAATGCACGTAATGATTTGTTGTGAATTTTAAGAGGTGTCTGATTCAAAATTAGGTTTATAATTGATTTTGGTGGAAAATTTAGAATTGAGTGGGCCCCACTTGTGGTTGGTGAAGAAATGTGCTGAATTTTATTTCAAATGTGGTGGGTGGCAATAGTAGCGGGTAAAGCCATCGTGTGCAGTCAAGTCTCGCTTTTAAGGCTAACATTTTCCTATAAATAGAGGGCTAAGTTAGAATTGAAAATCACACCGTAAACAAAGTTTCTCTTCTCTCTATATTGTTGAGCGTATTTTGTGAGTATTTAGATACTTTGAGAGAGTTGCTCAAAGATAAGTTTCATTCAAAGATCACTTCCGACCTTTCCTTCCAAGCAATCGATTCTTCGAGGTAAGGGATATTATTTTTTTTCAGAATGATATTATTTCTTCAATATCATTACTTTCAAATGTTGATCACGAAGTTTTTATCAAATTTGAAACTTTTTCATGCTCTGGGGTTACTTATTCATGAGTTACTATTCACGAAGTTACTATTCACGAAGTTACTATTCACGAAGTTACTATTCACGAAAGTACTATTCATGAAGCGTGAAAATATTTTTTGTGGAATTTCTATCTTTTGGTGCTGAGAGTTACTATTTACGATACTAAGACTATTCACGATATCTAAGACTATTCACGATATGGCACTATTCATCAAAAAATGAAAATTTTTCTTTTCATTCAAAACATCTATTCGGATACTAGCTTTGATCAGATCCATGTTTTGATCATTCTTGAATTTTACACCACTATGATTATTTTTGAGGTATTGTTGGACATGGATAAAACAAAGTACTTAATCATTAATCCTTAATCCTTGTCATTTTGTTTCATGGATTCGCTTTCTTTAAAAATATTTTTCATCATCCTCGCCTTAAATGATGATATTATTGAATATCTTTGCCGTAGTAGGCAAAAGATGAATGATTTTCAAGAATATCTTTGGCCCAGTAGTGCAAAGATGAACAGTGTTTAAATGAATATGATTAATCGATGAATATCTTTGGCCCAGAAAGTAAAAAGATGAACAGTGTTGAGATGAACACGACCGATCGATGAATATCTTTTGCCTCAGTAGAGTGCAAAAGATGAATGTTTGATTTGAGATGAATATTGATTGATGTTACAGGATAAAATATTGATGATGGATCGTTAAATTCATAGATTATAGTAGATTTCATTCTCTACGTAACTCTTCTATGAATTATTATTTCACATAATATTGATCTCAAACTTGTTGTCTATCAGATTCTATTAAATTTTTTCCTCGTGAAGACTAACGATAATTTGTTGTATATTATCTTAGTCATAATATTCTTTTATCGAGCTAGTTGAGCTCACCCTTTTTCTTTTTGTTCCATTCTTCTCGTGGAGGCGAGAATATAGCGAGTATTTAGCCTGGGGTATGGAATGAAGGTTTTAGAAAGGATTGTTTAGTAGTCCTCACCATTTTGTAAAATAATGTATCAATAAATGTGATGAGGATTTATTTGAGTATAAATATTGTCTGTAAGATAATATTTGTATTTAAACTCACAGCTTTTATTGTTGTAATAATAAAGTTGTAGTTGTTTCGTACATCATGTATTGACAACTCGTAATGGGTGATGTATACCTATTTTGGGGGGCACAGTTGGTATCGTAGCTTAGGATATGATCTCCTCCAATGAGATGGGGAATAGAACTAGGAGGGAGAGACGAGTAAATCCTTCGCTAAAGGTGTCCTACCTAAGCTTATTTCATAGTTGGTCAAGATATAAGGGATATTATGTGATATATTAATTTCCTTAATTAACCCTTGTTTTATGATGAAGATTTGAGAATGTCGATCGAGAATATTAACAAATGGAGTAAATGAGACCGTGGAGATGCCTCAGATTTTACCAACGAGGAGAACGTGCAACAGTCGGGTAATGTTCCTCCCGTGAACAACACCATGGGAGAGATGATGAACGAGGGATGTTTAGAAGTTTTTTGCAGATTCATGCAAAAATCGAGACGAGGAGACTCGTGTTCAAAATACAGGAGAAATGATAGCAATTCACACGGGTTGTCACGCCCAAGTTTCTCAAAGAGTTGGGACCACCGTAATTTAAGGGAAAGCCAGATCCGATCATGGCGGAAACACGGGTCAACAAATTACCAAGATATTCGATGTCTGGGATGCACGGAGAACAGAAGGTTCCATTCGCCACCTTTATGTTCCGTGGCGAGGCAGATCATCGGTGGGAGTCTCAGGAAGCGCATCCATCCAAACCGCACTCAAAGATGTCTTGGGAGACGTTTCAGAGACTATTTAATGACAAATACTTTCCCGAAAGTGTTCATTATATGAAGGAAGTGGAGTTCATCGACAGAGCAAAACAACATGACGGTGTCTCAAGACGAGGCAAAGTTTGCAGAGTTATCCGTGTTTGCACCTCATTTGGTGGAGAATGAGGAACGATGACGCGGATGTTTCTTAGAGGTTCAAACCCCAAGATACGCCAAGATCTCATTTTCATAAACTTCTCTTTATTCAGAGATGTGTAAACAGGCTCAATTATTAGAGCGAGATAACGAAAGTACGGCCAATCGAGGGACCATAACCAGGATCGTATCGAGAGATAGCGTTAGCCAATGTAATAATGATAACTCATGGAGAAAGAAACAGACGGACAGAAATGGTAACCACTCTGGTGGTAATCATGGTCATGAAAATGTAAGAAGCGAAGTCAGAGGAGATTTTAAAAGAGGAGATTTAACAACGACTATGTGAAGACGACAAAGGTTTGCAAAGAATCGGTTCTAAGGAGGAGATCGACCACCTGGCCATATGCTACAAATGCGAAAAGAGGGACATATCACCAAACCGCCCACGATTCAAGGTATGCTATAGTTGTGGAAAGGAAGGACATATCGCCGAGATCAGACTGTAGAATAAACCTAGTTCAATGGGGACGGTGACTCAAAAGATCGTCCCGTAAAAGTCAAAGTCAACGATTCCGGAAGAGCGTTTGTTGTGATCGGTCATAATGCGAGAACCCAAACGAGGTGATCACGGGTAAGTTTATTTATAAATTCTTGCGAAGTTTATACCTTACTTGATACCGGTATACCCATTCATTTCTCTCCCGCATGTGCTCAACGCTTAAACTTGACTCAGAGAAATTAGACTTTGATCTATCTGTGGAAACTCCGTTAGAGAAACTTTCATCACATCCATCGCTTATAAATCTTGTTTGATTCTAAGTTGGCACCATTACCTCACCGTTGACCTTATCTCTTTAAAGATACTTGCTTTTGATGTGATTTTAGGGATTGATCGTTAACTACTCATCATGCCAAAATTGATTGTTTTCGTAAGGTGTTAGTTTTCATATTCCTAACCAACCCGTTGTATTTAATTCAAGCAACTAAACCATTAAAATCAATCACCGCTATATCTAATCATAAAGCTATTCGCTTATTGAAAAACGGATGTCAAGCTTTCTTAGCCCATGTTATGGATTTGAATAAAGACACGCCAAATTTGAATAATATTCCGTTGTTATCGACTTTCCGACGATTTCAAGAACTTCCGGCCTACCCCGTAACGTGAAGTTGAATTCTTTATTGATCTTGAACACCGTACAAAGCCCATTTCTAAAACCCCATATCGAATGGCTCCTATTGAACTTCAGAGTTAAAGGTCCAACTACGTGAATTGTTGGACATTGGTTTCATTCGCCCCCAAGACATCTCCTTGGGGTGCTCTGTTTTATTTGTAAAAAGAAGAAAGACGGAGTATGCGATTTTTGTATCGACTATCGGGAATGAACCATGTCACCATCAAGAATAGGTATCCTCTACCTCGTATTGATGACTTGTTTGACCAATTGTAGAAAGGGCACAATTCTTTTCAAAATCGATCTTCGCTCGGATATCATCAATGAAGATTAGAATCGAGGATATTCCAAAGACCGCTGTAACTCCAGTATGGGCATTATGAATTCTTAGTCATGTCTTTCTGACTAACTAATGCTCCTCGCGGCTTTCATGGATATGATGAACCGAGTATTCAAGGAATATTTGGATCATTCGTTGTTGTCTTTATTGATGACATCCTTATATATTCCAAAAGTCGTGAAGATCATGAGCACCATTTGAAGTCGGTACTCCAAAGGCTTCGTGAAAACCAACTATATGCCAAATTGAAGAAATGCGAGTTTTGGCTCGAGGAAGTAGCATTTTTGGGCATGTGGTGTCAAAACATGGAGTATCTGTTGATCCGGTGAAGATCAAGCAATATAAAGTTGGGAGCAACCAAGTTGTGGATCAAGCACGTAGCTTTTTGGGCTTACTGGTTATTATCTGAGATTCGTGGAAGGGTTTTCTCGAATCGCTACTCCATTAACTCACCTAACTCGAAAGGATACAAAATTCGTTTGGAGCGAAGAATGCGAGAAAAGTTTCCAAGAGCTTAAAAGGAGACTTATTTCTAAGACTGTTCTAACAATACCATCCGGTTCGGATGGATTTGTTATCTACAAATGATGCTTCGTGCAAAGGGTTAGGATGTGTTCTCACGCAACGTGGGAAAGTCATAGCCTATGCCTCGCGACAACTTAAAGAGTATGAGAGGAATTATCCTACTCATGATCTAGAGTCATAGCAGTAATGTTGCCAGGCTTAAAGATATGGGAGGCACTATCTATATGGGGAGAAAGTGGAGATATATTCAGATCATAAAAGCCTTAAATATTTCTTCACTCAAAAAGAACTCAACACGCGGCAATGACGTTGGCTCGAGCTATTGAAAGACTACGACCACACTATTCAATACCACCCCGGTAAAGTTTAACGTGGTAGCCGACGATCGAGTAGAAGATCATACGCGGAACGAAAAGCGATGATGTCAAGTATACGACAGAGCCAACTTTAATAGAAAAGTTAAGGTCGCTTTCAAGCCACCAATCTTGAGAGTGATGCGTATGAAGAAGAAAGTACAAGAAGGAGCTATTCCTAAGCGAGAATTGATGAAGAAGGAATACTTGAGTCCACTCTAGACTTTCAGTGTTCCTAACGACTACGATTTGAAGTACAAGATTATGATGGAGGCACACAATACACCATTTGCAATCCATCCTCGAAGTACTAAAATGTATCGTGATCTTCGACATACATTTTGGTGGAATAATATGAAGAGAGAGATTGCAAAGTTTATCTCGATGTGTTTAACTCTTGCTAACGTAAAGGCGAGCATCTAGTACCTAAGGGTCCGTTGCAACCACTTGAGATTCCGGAATGGAAGTGGGAACACATTACCATGGATTTCGTTACGGGTCTTCCTACGGTTTTTCAAGGCATCAATGCTATTTGGGTTATTGTTGATAGATTAACCAAGTCCGCTTTCATTTCTTGCCGACACGGAGACTTATTCACTTGAACGTCTTGCTAGTATGTACGTAAATGAGATTGTGAGGTTGTATGGCATGCCTGATCCATAGTTTTGGATCGTGACCCAAGATTCACTTCAAGATTTTGGGTTAGCTTGCAAAAAGCTATGGGCACGGATTTGCGATTTAGTTCGGCATACCATCCCCAAACGAGACGGACAATCAGAGAGGACTATTCAAACTCTTGAAGATTTATTAAGACTCTGTGTCCTAGACTTCAAGGGCAGTTGGGATAAGTATTTACCATTGGTGGAATTCTCCTACAACAACAGTTATCAGGTAAGTATAGGTGTGGCTCCATTCGAAGCATTATATGGACGAAAATGTCGTTCTCCAATATGTTGGGATGAGGTGGGTGAAGCAACATTGTTGGGACCCGAGTTAAGACGTATGACTCACCAAAAGATCCAAATGATTCGACAACGATATACAAACTACCAAGATCGACAAAAGAGTTATGCGGATCTTCATCGAAAGGACGTGGAATTTAATGTAGGGATCATGTATTGTTGCGAAGTTGCTTCCATGGAAGGGAGTTACAAGATTTGGGAAGAGAGGAAAGCTCAATCCACGCATTTATTGGTCCATTTCAAATTCTCGACCGAGTAGGAAATGTAGCCTATAGACTTGCGTTACCTCCGAAAGTATGTCTCGTGTTCATAATGTGTTTCACATATCCGCATTTCGTAAATATGTGAAAGACCCAACCACGTTATCGAAGTTAGAACCGGGACGAGATAGCCAAGACTTAACGATGAGGAGGTACCTATCAAGATCTTGGATAGGAAGGAGCATGTCCTACGCAAGAAAGGTCATACCACAAGTTAAAGTTTTGTGGAGGAATCATGCTATAGAGGAAATGACCGGGAATTGGAAACGGAAATGAAAGCGAGGTATCCTCACCTTTTCAAACACTGTGTACGACGCCAATTTCGAGGACTAAATTTCATAAGAAGGGAGGTCAGAAGACCTCAAATTTTTTTTTAAATAAAAGGAATTTCCTTTATTTATTATTTTGAAATAGTAAGGGTTGATTTGATTAATGTGGATAGTTAAGGGTTAAATACGCAAATATTTCAAAATAAGCAAGTGGTTATAAAATATTCATTGTTGTTTGGGAATATTCGTTTGGTCGTGGAATATTCGTATCGCTTCTGGGAATATTATTAAATACGACAAGCCCATGTGTGGGCCCCATAATGTGAAAGCGATTGGATGAAGAAAACGACAAATAAAGTTGGTTAAAATAACTGCGTAGTTGTTACATCAAGTAAGATCGTTTGAATACCCGTGGTTAAAATACAATAATACGCTGGCGGCATAAATAAAGACACCAGACGCATGCAAGATTGTTGAATTATTGATCCTTACGTAAGAAGGCACTACTCAATAATTTTCACAAAGAGTTATCGCTCAATATTTTATTTTATTGATTCAATAATTCATTGCGTTGATATTTTATATTATTGTTGTTCAATAATTGTCAACGCACATTATCTCCATTATCGATCAATAATTCATATTATTTGAATAATATTATTAGATAAGCATTATTGGCAATGTCTAGAAAGTTTCACACAAGGAGAGGTTTGGTCACCTAATCGCGCCAAGAAGTGAGAAATCCTTATCTGAAAGCCCCTCTTCCCGGAACTACTGGTTCATTATAATTGTGATTCTCGTAATATTATTTGTGAATAATTAATTATTGATTCATATGATAAAGAAATATTTATTTTATGTGGATATAAATGATGGATTTATTTATGTGGTTATAAATGAAGAAATTATTGTTGAGGTGTTTTATCAAGATTTTACCGTATGGAGGTATTAAAATTAAATCGTGGGTTTTGAGATATATCATGGGGTTATAATTTTTAATCCGACCGTTGGATTGTGGTAATTTTGGGTATGTTATACATACATAAGTTGAGTATATGTCCACAAATTTTGAACCGTTAAAATGCACTAATGATTTGTTGTGAATTTTAAGAGGTGTCTGATTCGAAAATTAGGTTTATAATTGATTTTGGTGGAAAATTTAGAATTGAGTGGGCCCCACTTGTGGTTGGTGAAGAAATGTGCTGAATTTTATTTCAAATGTGGTGGGTGGCAATAGTAGCAGTAAAGCCAAGCCATCGTAGCAGTCAAGTCCGCTTTCTGGGCTAACATTTTTCTATAAACAGAGGGCTAAGTTAGAATTGAAAATCACACCGTAAACAAAGTTCTCTTTCTCTCTATATTGTTGAGCGATTTTGTGAGTATTTAGATACTTTGAGAGTCATTGTCAAAGACAAGTTTCATTCAAAGATCACTTCCCGACCTTTCCTTCCCAAGTAATCGATTCTTTCGAGGTAAGGGATATTATTTTTTTCAGAATGATATTATTTCTTCAATATCATTACGTCGAAATGTTGATCCAAGTTTTTATCAAATTTGAAACTTTTTATGCTCTGGGGTTACTTATTCATGAGTTACTATTCACGAGTTACTATTCATGAGTTACTATTCACGAGTTACTATTCACTTAGTACTATTCATGAAGCGTGAAAATATTTTTTTTTTTGTGGAATTTCTATCTTTTGGTGTTTGAGTTACTATTTCACGATACTAAGACTATTCACGATATCAAGACTATTCACGATATATGGCACTATTCATCTAGAAAAATGAAAATTTTTCTTTTGTCCAAAACATCTATTCGGATACTAGCTTTGATCAGATCCATGTTTTGATCATTCTTGAATTTTACACCACTATGATTATTTTTGAGGTATTGTTGACATGGATAAAACAAAGTACTAATCATTAATCCTTAATCCTTGTCATTTTGTTTCATCGGATTCGTTCTTTAAAAATATTTTCATCATCCTCGCCTTAAATGATGATATTATTGAATATCTTTGGCCAGTAGTGCAAAGATGAATGATTTCAAGAATATCTTTGGCCAGTAGAAAAGATGAACAGTGTTTAAATGAACATGACTAATCGATGAATATCTTTGGCTCAGTAGCAGCAAAAGATGAACAGTGTTGAGATGAATACGATCGATCGATGAATATCTTCGGCCTCAAAGTGCAAAGATGAATGTTTGATTTGAGATGAATATTGATTGATGTTACAGGATAAAATATTGATGATGGATCGTTAAATTCATAGATTATAGTAGATTTCATTCTCTACGTAACTCTTCTATGAATTATTATTTCACCGCTAATATTGATCCGAAACTTGTTGTCTATCAGATTCTATTAAATTTTTCCTCGTCAAGACTAACGATAATTTGTTGTATATTATCTTAGTCATAATATTCTTTATTGAGCTAGTTGAGCTCACCCTTTTCCTTTTTGTTCCATTCTTCTCGTGAGGCGAGAATATATAAAGTACGTAGCCAGGGTATGGAATGAAGGTTTTAGAAAGGATTGTTTAGTAGTCCTCACCATTTTTGTAAAATAATGTATCAATAAATGTGATGAGGATTTATTTGAGTATAAATATTGTCTAGAAGATAATATTTGTATTTAAACTCACTTTTTATCGTTGTAATAATAAAGTTGTAGTTGTTTCTGTACCATGTATTGACAACTCAGAATGGGTGATGTATACCTATTTTGGGGGCGTCACAATCTACCTAAGTTTATTTGTTATTTAATTGGTCGGTCAGAGTATAGGAATAATATTTGATATATTAATTAACCCTTGTGTTGTGGCAGTGTTTGGAAATGGCAGCTGAAAATATTCACAATGGAGTGAATGTGACCGTTGTGACACCTTTAATCACTAATCAAAGTTAATGTAAGTGTCGGACGAGGAACAAATTAGAGATATCCACGTAGTGAATGAAGAACTAATTGTCGCAGACCCGAGCTAGTTGCGAGAGGTTGCGGTGAGAGTGAGGAAGAAGAGAGAAGAAGAGGAACACGAGGAGAATTGGTTAGAGAAGAAGTTTATGATCAAAACTTAGAATTACAAAATCTCGTTCGTGAGCTAGAAGAACAGTTGAAGAACGCAAGCAACTCCGTGGAACAAAGGGATACAACAATTCAAAATTGGGTTACCCGATATGTGATGCTCGAACAAAATCACGCTTTGGCGTGGTGTAAGATATTAAAGTTAGAATATGAGAATTTAAAAATCAAAGATCATTTGAAAGAAGAAACAACCGAACGAAGGAGAATAGGCATGCATGGGTAAAAGTCGCACAACGCGTTGATAGTGTAGAAAAGACGTCCGATCAAATAAAGCCAAAATAGATGAAATGGACTTTGCTTTTTGAATGAATGGGAGATTCCAACATCGAATTCGGAATTACCATGCATAGCGGTCAACTCGAATTCGATATGGATCGGAGAATAATGATTCAAATCATGGATCAGGAATGTGAAGAAGCACTTAAGGGTGGAATGTACCCTATAGTAAAGTCAAACTCGGTAATTTAAGCGAGAGCGTTTGTCGAGAAACCCGAACGAAGTTATTACGGGTAAATTAATTATAAATTATTACGAAGTCTATACTTTATTCAATACAAGTTCTACCCACTCTTTTATTCTACCTAGTTGTGTTCAATGTTTAAATTTGACTCCGGGAAAATTAGACTTTGATTTATCTATTGAAACTTCGTTGGGAGAAACATTCGTTACCTCCACTGTTTATTAATCTTGTTGTTTCAAATAAACACTTTCACGATCTTATCTCTTTAAAAATACTTGCCTTTGAGGTAATTTTTGAAAACGATTGATTAACTACTCATTATTCTTTTTGTAAGGTTGTTAGCTTTCATATTTCTAACCAACCTGTTATACGAATTCAAAGTAACCAAACCCTAAAGTTAATCACTGTTATATCAAGCCATAAGTAAAGAGCCCCGATCCTTTCGTTGTTGAATTCCTTGTGTGGAATGCACCAAGCCGGACTTTTCAGAGGGCGACGTCGTGATGAAGATGGCAAGTTGATAGGTATCATTGTGAGGTGCTATATCAGTTAAGGGATAGAAGTCACATTGGTATTAATGTGACGTACTCATCTAAGTCTTGACGAGAGTAATGAGTTTTGAATGATATTTCTATCATTAATAAATTTCTTGGCGTATTCTTGAAGACTTCCTAGCCTACCCTAGAACGTGAAATCGAATTTTTATTGACCCCAAAGACAAAAACCCATTTCTTAAACCTCAAATATTTCTTCAACTAAAAGGATCTGCTTTACGAGGATTATGATGAAAGTCATAATAAAAGCATTGGACTAATGAAAATCATGGGTATATGAAGTATTAGTAAGTGTTATGATGAGTTATGTTGGTTATTATGTGAAAACATGAAAGTTTCTTAGAAATCACAAAGAGTTGAAAATCAGATTTTGGTGAAAAACGTAACATGAAATTCAATTGACCATATCTCCTATTATATTTTGAATTATTGATTGTGGTCAAGTCCTAGAGTTAGATCTATGAGTTACCTAACTAATCCAAGTGGAATTACTGGAAAAGGTGTTGTAGATTTTTGTGTGGACTGATTTTAGCAAAGGAGTGCAAAGCTGCAAAAAACCGAAAAAGCTGCTGCCATGATTTTAGAGGGGCTGTTTCGGCCACTTAAATTATGAGAAAAATTCTGGCCTTTTGGGACATGAAGGTATATGGTATAAAGTACCTCCTGTCCAAAAATGAGCTCATTCTGACTTAAAATGAACAAGTTATGACTATTTTAATATTTAGGTTTTTTCGAAAAAACGCTATAACCGAGTTCTATAACTCCGATGACCATGAAATTTAAACTGGAGGCTCACATTAACATGTGTAAGGTCCTGCCAAGATTTGGAAATTTTTGGAGTTAAACTTGAGGTAGCAAATTTCTTAAGGAATTAATTAGAAATTGATTTTTGAAAAATAGTAAATGAATTTTAAAAATTCTGAGAAAAATATATTTTCATTATGGGACTATATTATGCTAAATCCCAGAAAAGAAATATTTTTAGGACTAATTTGGTATTTTTATGAAAATAGTTTAGTTACTGAACATATGAGTTAAATATGTTATGTGAAGTAACAAAGTTGAAAATATGATTTTATGGCTGTAGAATCCTATATAGAGTATATGCATATTTTTTTGATGAGGATTTGATAATTGGTGATGATATCTTATGAGTATGGCATTTTGAATGATTAAATGCATTATATGGTAAAATGTAAACAATTGAGATAAATTGTTTATAAATTTAGTAAGTGATTAAAATATTGTTATAATATTAATGATATTAGATTATGAGATTATTAAGTGATTGATAACATGGGGATATTCTTGAATCTCGGATAAATTATATTATAAATGTTTAATATTTATCCTTTATCTCATTTGATTGATTCTTTATATCATTATCCTCATGTTTATATTATGTTGAAAGTCATCTCATGGCTCAGAGTGCATAGATGGACTTGGTATGATTATGACTGTGGATTGTTCAAAGATAATCATAACCGTAATTGAAAACACAATTATCTTTCGTCAGTAGTGTATGGATAATTTGTGGTCGTGATACTAATGAATACACGATTATCTTTCGCCATAAAGTGCATGGATAATTTGTGGACGTGATACTAATGAATACACGATTATCTTCGTCAGTAAGTACATGGATAATTTGTGGTCGTGATATTAATGAATACACGATTATCTTTGGTCGTAGTGCATGGATAATTCGTGGTCGTGATACTAATGAATATTCTTGGCTTTTTAAGTGCGGGGATGATTCGATGATATGGATTAATTATTGAAATTTGAGTCTCAAAGAATGAAATATTAATTCATGGATGTGGTAAAAGTCATCTTTGGTCAGTAGTGCATTGATAGACTTGGTATGATTATGACCGAGGATTATTTGGTATAATCATGATCAGTAATTAAAAACACGAATATCCTCGCCAAGAAGGTATGGATAATTCGTGGTCGTGATACTTATTAAGTCGAAGTTTCGTAATTATTGGTTTTATGATTTGTATATCTTTGGCCCTGTAGTGCAAAGATGAATTGTTAATGAATATCTTTGGCCGGATTGCAAAGATGAATTTAATGTTTTCAACGATAAAGGTATTCAAGGTATCCTCACCTCTTATCATACCAGGTATGTACCCTAATTTCGAGGGCAAAATTCCATAAGGAGGGTTGATTGTGAGACCCCAGATTTTATCAATAAAAATTTAAATTTTGTCGAAATAATTTTTTAATGTTATGGTGTGAATTTGAGATAATATTATAGTTGTGGGTAGTATTTATAAATTTTGTAAAGTATGCAAGTGGTTGTTATATTATATTCGATTGGTCGGGGAATATTCGATTTAGCGAGGAATATTATTATAACTACTCAATCATTGGTGGACCCCATAATGTAATTATCATTTTGATCGAGAAAACGACAAAAATATTTTATTGAAATAACGACGGAAGTTTTACCGTTGACATCGTTGAACTACTCGTGTATTAAAAGTACAAGAATATGTGGTTCGCATAAGAAGACACGATATTGATTATCGATGCTTATGTGAGAAGTCACTCGGTTTGATTCCATTATCACGATTAATAATATGAATTATTATAGCGATAATGACGTTTTGTTTTATTCGTATTATTAACGTAATAAAATGTAAACATCTTTTATATAAAACAAAATACTTTATTAAAGTTATTCTATAAATAGAATATATTATATTTTATTACGATAGTGTTGCGTAGTTTCAGATGTATAGTGATAAATAGTGTTTGCATAGTAAAATATTTTTATATAAATAGAATATATGATATTTTATTTAAAAATTTTGCTTTAAATATGGACCGTCCGATTAAAGTAAATCAACTGGACCGCTCATGGATTAATTACTATGCATTCTATTTTCCTATAAATAAGCTCATTCCTTCATTATTTTCTTATTTAATTCATTTGAAACTCTGAGAGAGAAATTATAGAGTAGAATCTATAGAGAAAATCTATAGAGAGAAAGAAGAAGAGTATTCGGTACTTCACTACTTTAATATCCAGTGTCTTTTACGGTAAGGGATATTATTCTTTTATATTCATGAAGAGAACTTCTGTTATTCCATTCTTTATTATTCTGTTGGAATAACCTGTATACGTGGTTTACCCTATACTTGGTGACATTCTATTATTATTCATTGGAACATCCTATCTGTGTGTTTTACAATTTGACTGGTTCCGTCTTTTATTATTATTCTATTGGAATAACTGTCATGCGTGTGTTTTACACGGACACTGGTTCCATTTTTTATTATTCCGTCTTTATTATTCTCGTGGAATATCCGCATGCGTGCTATATACACTGTTTAATTCCTGGTTCCATCATTTATTATTCAAGCATTTATTATTCTGTTGGAACATCCGCGATTGTGAAATTTCACCGACCTCGTTCCGTTATTATTATTTTGTTAGAATAACTCGCCTGCAAGGCCTACATCGCATTTGCGTGGTGATTTCTTTTGTTATTCCATTCTTTATTATACCCGGTTGGTTAAAACTTTGATTTATACTCCATAAAATTAGTAGAATATCCTCGATATTCAAGGCTTCATCCAAAGATCCTTTCATGGAAATATTCTTCTTCAAGATTCTTGAATTTTACTCTACAAAACAAAGATCGTGTTGACAATTTGGACGTTAATAATTTCGGATAAAATAATTCTTGAACTTGTTTTATCGACTTCTTATATCATTGTCATCATCCTCATGTTTATATTATGTTGAAAGTCATCTCGTATTCAGTAGTGCATAGATGGACTTGGTATGATTATGACCAGAGACTATTCTTGTAATCATGACCGTAATGTTACAAATGATGTGATGAAAGTCATCTTTCGCTTACGTGCATAGATGGACTTAGTATGATTATGACTGAGGATCATTAAGAGTATAATCATGACTGTTATAAATGATGTGATAAAAGTCCTCAATTGGCTGTATAAAGCATTGATGAATAGTTTTTGGTATGATTATGACCGTGGTTTATTCAGTATAGTCGCGACCATTGATGATTTAATGAAAATTCTTGACCGTGGGTACGAGGATGATTAGATGTGGTGGAATATTTATTAAAGTCGAGTCTCGGCTATAATAAATGATGAAAACCTTTAAATCATAAAAGATAGTAGATTTTATTTTCTACTTGACTCTTTTAATGGATCAGATATTCACTGCAGCTTAAACCGGTTGTCTATTGTATTTTATCGCTTTTAACATTGTTCAAGACTATTGATAATTTATTATGCATTATCTTAGTTATAATATTTCATCGGGCTAGTTGAGCTCACCCTTTCTTTCACCGTTCTCTTCGTGAAATGAGAATATAAATTTGGGACTTAGTCGGGAAAAGAGTGATGGTCCCGAAGATAGCATTAGTAGTCCTCACTATTCGTTAAATAGTGTAACAATAAATGTAATGAGGACTCTTGAGTATGGATATTGTCTAAATGACAATATTCCTATTAGAACTCTCGCTTTATGATTATCGTATATATATTACACGGATGTATGTATAATTAAGTTTGTATTTGAATTTATGTACCATGTAAGTGGCGACCCAAGATGGGTGACGATACCTAATTTTGGGGCGCCACAACGATATCGATAATGACACTTTTCACGTATCAAGACTATTCACCTATCACTTGACTATTCAATAGAAAAATGAAATTTTCTTCTTTTTGTCTAAGATGTCTATTATGGTTACTATCTTTGATTGTATCCATGTTTTGATCTTTATTTTTGAATTCGCTTCAAAATTGGTATTTATGAAGTATTATTGATCTTGGATAATTTGTTATACCTAATTCCTACTATTTGTCATTCCGCTTCAATGGATTCGCTTTTCTTTAAAATATTTTTCATCATCCTCGGTCCTAAATGATGATATTACTAAATATCTTCTACCAGAAAGTGCAAAAGATAAATGATTAATCGATGAATATCTTTTGGCCGTAGTGCAAAGATGAGCAGGTGTTGGGATGAATACGACCAAACGGTGGTGATATACAAATGAATATCTTTGGCTCAGAAAGTGCAAAGATGAATATTTGATTAAAGATGTATATTGATTGTTATTATGAGGGATAAAATATTGATGATGGACTTTTAAATCTTAGAAGATAGTAGAACTCATTCTCTACTTGACTCTTCTAATGGATTCTTTGTTTCATTGCAATTGTTGATCTAAAACTTGTTGGCTATTATATTTTATCGATTTTTTCTGTTGAAGACTAACGATAATTTGTTGTATATTATCTTAGTCATAATATATTCTTTCTTGGGCTAGTTGAGCTCACACTTTTTTTTTTTTTTCCATTTTTCTCGGGAGGTGAAAAACATAGCAGAACTAATGGGAGTGCGGAGTGATGGTTCTAGAAAGATGTTTTAGCAATCCTCACTATTTCGTAAAATAGTGTTTGAATAATTGTAACGAGGACTTATTTGAGTGTGGATATTGTCTGAAGACAATATTTGTATTTAAACTCACAAAGATGTGTTGTCGTATTTTGCACACGACAATTGTATTATTGAAGTTGTAGTTTGTTTTCTGTACCATGTATTTGGCGACTCAGAATGGGTGTTGTATACCTATTTTGGGGGTGTCACAATTTAGGTTTCACAACCCTTGCATTATATATTGAGATATTGAATTTCAAATCGGATAAATTCAATAATTTAGATGAATTAATAAATATGGTGAAATCTCGAACTAATAAATTGACTTTTTGGATAAAGTGGCGATCCAACATACGTGTTGACAAGATTATGGTTAACCTTTGGGTTAATAAAAACGTGGTGGAGTCAAGTAATGGGTTAATAAATATGGTGGAGTCTCAAATAATAGGTTAACTTTTGGGTTAATAAAAACGAGGCGAAAAAATGGTGGAACTTCAAACTAATAAGTCATTTGGGTTAATAAATATGGTAAAATCTCAAACTAATAAGTTAACATTTTGAGTAAAGAGGTAATTTAACATGCTTGTTAATACGGTTAATGTCGTACAATTTTGTTACATGTGTCACTTAACAATTGACCATCACATTTTCTAAAAAGAATTAAATTAAATTAAAAGACATGAATAATATATATCAATTGACAGTTATCTTTACCAAAAAGAAGTGAATTAAATTATAAAAGACACGAGTGACATGAGAATGTAATGTGAAGACTAATTATTGGATTTATGGTTATATATAAGCAATGGATTAAAGGATTTAACCTTCCCTAGTACTTAACAAAGATGACAACTAGTGTTGCATATATTTGTCCATATAATCAAAACTTAAAATTAATAGATGAAAAACCAACTGTTTTTAATTGTCATAATTTTCCGAATTAATGAAGTACCAAGATAATCAAACCTAGGTATATCACAAATGAGTTGGAGTCACACATCAGATAAATAATGAAAAAAGTGAAGAATTAATATACATGAATGGACAACTGTAGTTAGCATGAAGTTCATTTTTGAATAAAGATATATAATTGACCAATTTATTAAAAAGATAAACTTCATGATAACCGGATACCTTTTTAAAGTGGTCGTATAAACCCCAGACCGAGAAGAATCAGAATCCCATCTCTTCATAATTGATTCAGCAATTCCCAAATCCATTTCAAACCAATCAACAAATTCCCGGAATATAATACCCTATAGTACATGCATATCAAGTGCATTGTATGAAACTTAGGGCACATTCCCCTTCACAGCTCTGTCTTATCATATTTAATTACTACTACTACTATTTATCCAACCTAGCTAGTGACCTAAACTCTCCCTGTACTTTTCATTGTAAAATCCCCAGATTTTGGCCACAAAAGAAAAAAAATAGACAAGTAGTATTACTATACAATGCATAGAACAAAGCAATGGTTTTAATAAAGGTAAGCAAGTGACCACCACTGAGCTCTGAGGTACTTACTGCCCAATATACATAATTTATAGTGCATGCAATAGTGTCCATATATATATATATAGGGGGAATTTGAAATCTAGTACTGAAGATATTGGATGTTAAGGAATGTGTGCAGCAAAACAAGAGGCTGGGTGAGAGAACATGGGAGCTTCAGTTCAGGTTGGAGACTCATGTGCTATATATATATATATATATATATATATATATATATATATATATATATATATATCTTCTTACACCATTCATATAAACAAACGGGGGGAGATGGGAACTTCGATGTGACAGGGGCCACCAATTTTATTGAGATATGCATGCATAAGAGGTAGTAGAACTTTCAAGGCATTAAATTATTGAGACCCACATGGAGCTGCCTGCCTGCAAGAAAAACAAATATAGTAGTAGTACTGAATTACTATTTCTTTCTTCAATTGACACATAAACAAATGTATTTATGAGCTAGCTTGTTAGTTTATTAATTATATACTTTGGTGGGAGTGTGAGACAAAAATTATTAATTATATACTTTGGTGGGAGTGTGAGACAAAAATTAGACACCAGAGTGGAGGGAGGGAGGGACGGATAATATTCCATAAATTTGTTGATTGGCATCTCCGGTCCATTTGTGTTTGTAATATTTTTTTTCTAAAACTTTATATTACGGATACCTATGCTATGCATTAGTTAAATAATTATTTAGCCATTGATAACGCATTCAAGTCTCAATGCTATTTTTTTTAGTCCTATAAAGTAATGAAAAAAATAATATTAATAATTTCTTGAGTGATTATATACATATCAAATTATCATATGTAGTAGGCTAATAGCCAACTCCTCCGAATTAATATACTTTAAATAATTACAGCAATAGTGTACTCATAAAATATTTACACAATTAATATATTTTTATATTTATTTACAATATTAATGCTATTAGGATTTCTTATTTAGGGAGTAGTTATCTCTATAACTTCTTCTCTCTCTCCTCATCTAACAAATGCATACTAATCAAAACATCATGAACAAATCAAAAAGCGACATCTTGATCTGATCCTGTTACAGCGGATCAAAACATCATGAGCAACAGACAAATGAGAAACCCATTTCTCTCTCCTTTCAAAACATCATGAGCACAGAAACCCATTTCTCTCTCATTTCAAAACATCATGAGCACAAATGGGAAACCCATTTCTCTCTCCTCCTCTTAGTATTTGAATTCCGATCCTGTTACATCTTGATCTGTCAGGTCCAGTTCAACCATTTCACTAGCATCAACGGTTGATGTATCAACCTCAATATCAAATGGGAAATGGATATTACGAATATGATCGCCTGGGGGCCCAAATGCAACATTTCAATTACAGGTTCTATGGATGAAGTGAGAAAATTTTTCTGATAAAATAATCAAAAGCACTGAAAGGAAGAAGAGAACAACAGACAACCTGTGTAATCTTTATCCTTCTCCTGCGATTTTTTCATAAAGACGATTCTTTCGCGATTTTTTATAAAGATGCTTAGTAGCCAAACATTCATACCAAGGTAACCAATTCAGTGTTATTAGGTTTCTAATTTATTTTTAAAAAATCTATTATAGATTTTTTTATTTAATAGTGCATTTGGTAGCTAACACTTTATACAAATGTAACCAATTCAGTTTTATTGGGTTACCAATTAATTAAAATAAAGCTATTGTAGATTTTTTTTTATAATGCAGTTGGTAGCCAAACCTTAATACAAAGGTAACCAATTCAGTTTTATTGGGTTACCAATTAATTATAAAAAATCTATTATAGATTTTTTTTCATAGTGCAGTTGGTAGCTAAACCTTAATACAAATGTAACCAACAAAAACTAAAATTGTTACCTTTGAAATTTTTGATTACCAATCGTGACTTGAAATTCTCTTCGTTACCCACAAAAACTAAAATGGTTACCTTTCAGATAAATATTTGGATACCAACCGCACTAAAATTTATCTTTTCTCCTTTTAATTTACGGACTAAATCAACCTTCATATAATGACAGTTGTGGTCAGAATGGATGAGGAGATCGGCGTCACCACGTATGCTACACCTTCAAGATCTACTGATCTACATCTTCAAGGTGTCAAGGCGGCCGAAGGGGGAGGAGGAAGATGAGATTGCCAAACTTTGAATATTTGAATTTTAATTATTATTTTTGAATTTGAATTTGAATTTGTTTTTGTTGTTAGATCCAAAATATTTGAATTTGAATTATTAATTATGGTAGTTATTCTCCTTGATTTTAGGTTTCCTTATTATTATGAATTGAATCCTATACTAATTTCTTAAATTAAAGAATCCTAATTGCACTAGTATTGTAAATAAATATAAAAAGTGTATTAATTGTGTAAATATTTTATGAGTACACTAATAGTGTAATTACTTTTTAAATGTTGTATATTATTGTAAAGAACCCTATACTTTTCTTATGTACATATCCCAAAACCGTTTAAACTTATTTGTTGGTCATTGTCAGTTTGTCACCTCCCTAAATTTTGTCATCAACTTTTTGTATCATTAGTATATTTAAAAAATTGAGTCTTTTTTTAAGAGTATTTATATTGGGAGGAAAGACTTGTACTAAAGTAGAACCTTTATAAATTAATAATCTCTTTAAAATAATATTTTTTTTCAATCTTGACTTGGGCTAATGGGATAAATTAATAATTTTGATAAAATAATAATTTTTAAAAAGACCCTTATATAAATATATGGTTCCATCAAAATCATAAATTAATAATTTTTTTAAATTACAAATATATGTAGGGTCATTCTATTCTCGTTTGTTTTGTATTGAAACTCAAATCTAATTGGCTTTCATCCTTATTTTTTTTCATTGTGTCTAAAAGTTCAGGTGTCGCATTATCGAATTGTAATAAAAACTTGTGAAGGGTTGTTGAAGCTATAAGTGCTTCCTTTTGCGTTATTGGCTCCAAATATATTGTATCATCCTCAAAAACATGATACATTAATTTAAAAAGTATGAAACATTACATCAAAAAAAAGTATGATATAAACATCAATAAAATATAATAATTTTAATGTAATTAATTTTATGTTCACCGAATAGAAAAATACCATTTACATTAATAACAAAATTCAGTCCTGACATTATTAATTTATAGAGTTTCTACTGTAATTCTGTTTTTTGGTCATTCAGATTTTAGTGTTGTTTGTATTTGTTGTGTACTCGTGTCGCGTGTTGTATAATTCTCTGCAATGATTCCAAATGAAAGTCCATTTCGGGCCCAGGGGCGGACCCAGGGCAAGGGACACCTGTCCCCACTAGATTTTCACCTCTTCATATTATATACTCTCTCTGTTCCTAAAAAAATATCGTTTAAGGTTTTGGCACATGAATTAAGAAAGTGTCATTTACCAAGTAAAATTTGTTTGAAATTTCATCACTACCCCTTTATGGGAAATTGAAACTATTAATATAAGGGAGAGAATTTCTTGGGACAATGAGAGAAGGTAGGGATAATATAGAAAAGTAAATAATTTATTCTCCTCAAAAGTTGTAAACGACAAACTTTTTGGAACAAATTTTTTCTCCTAAAACGACAATCTTTTAGGAACAGAGGGAGTATAAAGCATGATGGAACAAAATAAATAGAGTACTACAGTTATATTAGTACACTACTATTATGTTAATGAAAAAGATAATATACTACTATATTGTTAAAATAAAATACTACTATAAGAACTTAAGTATTTTATTGTCTTGATCAATTTATTTCTCCTGAATATCAAGAACGTAAAAAATAGAGGAGTTACAATTACTAAAAATTGTGAAAGATTTCGTTTAGAGTGTAAGACCCTGAATTTTATAAAATAAAAGTATTCAATTTTTCTTATAATTACAATTAGGTAAATGGTTAAATTAATAAAAAGTTAAAGTTAAGGGTGATATATGAAATTTTATTCAAAAATACGCAAGTGGTTATAAAATATTCATTGTTGTCGGGAAATATTCGTTTGGTCGTGGAATATTCTTTCTGTTGGGGAATATTTGTACGACGGTAGTAGATCATTGTGGGCCCCATAATGTAATAAGCGCTTTCGGATGAAGAAAAATACAAATTAAAGTTTTTATAAATAACTACAGTAGTGGTTACCGAATTAACACTTGTTGGAATATTCGGTGGGTAAAGTAAAGTAATATGCTGGCGTTGTCGCATTACCAGACGGTATTACAGTATTTTTGAATTATTGATTCTTACGTACGAAGGCACTACTACTCAATAATTGTTACAAGTAATTATCGCTCAAGATTTTATTGATTCAATAATTGTTGCGTTGATATTTTATATTATCGTTGTTTTAATAATTGTCACTACACAAATTTTTTTCATTATCGGAGCAATAATTCATATTATCTCTGTGGCGCGCCCCAAAATAGGTATACATCACCCATTCCGAGTTGTTAATACATGGTATATAAACAACTACAACTTTATTATTACAACAAGTAAAATTATGAGTTTGAATACAAATATTATCTTCAGACAATATCTATACTCAAATAAATCCTCATCACATTTATTGATACATTATTTTACAAAAATAGTGAGGACTACTAAACAACTCTCTCTAACCTTCATTCCATACCCAGGCTGTATTGCTTATATTCTCGCCTCCCGAAAAGAAAAATGGAACAAAAAAGGAAAAGGTGAGCTCAACTAGCCCAAGAAGAATATTATGACTAAGATAATATACAAAAATTATCATTAGTCTTCAACAAAGAAAATCTAATAGAATACTGATAGACAACAAGTTTTAAATCAATATTCGCAGGCGGATATAATAATTCATTGAAGAGTTACGTAGAGAATGCAAACTACTATCTTCTATGTATGAATTTAAAAGTTCATCGCTCATCTTTTATCCCCGTAACATCAATCAATATATATCCGAATCAAATATTCATTGCACCTTGTGCCAAAGATATTCATCATTGAGTTATGTTCATCTAAACACTGCTCATCTTTGCACTACACGCCAAAGATATTCATCGTAAATCATTCATCTTTGCACTACAGCCAAAAATATTCAATAATATCATCATTTAGATCGAGGATGATGAAAAATATTTTTAAAGAAACGAATCCAAATTGAAACAAAATGACAAGGATTAAGGATTAAGGATTCAGTACTTTGTTTTATCCATGTCCAAAAAATACCTCAAAAAAATAATCATAGTGGTGTAAAATTCAAGAATGATCAAAACATGGATACAATCAAAGCTAGTATCCACAATAGATATTTTAGATTTAAAAGGAAAATTTTTATTTTTTCGATGAATAAGGTCGATTCAGTAAATAGTGTCGATATCGTGAATAAAGGCCAGATAACGTGAATAAGAATCTCGACACCAAAAGTTCTAAATTTGATAAAAATTTTAGATCAATATTTTAGCATAATGATATTGAAGAAATAATATCATTACGAAAAAAATAATATCCCTTACCTCGAAAGATCAAGATTTTAAATTTAAACATCGAATATAAAGCTATGACTTGAACTTGCACCGTATAGCAATACTCAAAGTATACTCAAAATACTCACAAGAATACGCCTCGATAATATAGAGAGAAAATTTCAGATTTACGGTGTGATTTTCAATTCTAACCCAAGACCCTATTTATAGGAAACGCTTTAACACCAAAAGAGAAAATTTAATTTAATAATATTATTATTTATTTCTAAATATTTTCCTACGCATACTAACTGAATTCAGCCATCAACCACACCCCAATAAAAAACAACAAAATGTTTTTCTCACTTAAACCATTTAAAACTTCAAAAAAATGATAATCAATTAATATGAAACTTCAATAATTCATAATAAATAGCCCTTTTGTTTAAAAAAAATTGAATCTCACGAGTTTTTTATAGGAAATTCAATTTTCTACAACTTTGCAGAAAGTTTTCCAAATTCCAAGCAGAAATTGATCAAATCCTCAAACAAAGCGATTTTTACAGTTATAATCAAATTTCACCAATAAATGGGGTTCATCGACATGTTTAACATATTTTAAACATTTATTGCAACAAAAATACTCTTCCTCCTCGTATATACTCATATATCCCACATTCGTTGTAAAAATATCACCATTATTATATTATTAAAATATAATAATATATTTAAATGAATTATTTTATCGTAAAAGATAAAATTTCAATTTTCAACAATTGTCACATTAAAATTTTCTCCATCTATATCCACATAAAATCAATATTTTCCTCATCATATGAATCAATAATTAATTATTCACAAATAATATTACGTAATCACAATATCGATAATCGTGCAGCTTCCTGAAAGCAGGGGCTTTCCAATAAGAATTTCTCCTTATCATTGCCAGCAATTAGTGACCAAACCTCTCCTTAGACGTAACTTTCTAGACATTGCCAATAATGTTATCTAATAATATTATTCAGATATTATGAATTATTGCTTCGATAATGAAAAAATCGTAATGACAATTATTGAAACAACTGAAATATAAAATATCAACGCAAAGAATTATTAAATCAATAAAATATCGAACAAGAATTATCGTAACCATTATTGAGTAGTGCCTTTTTACGTAATAATCAATAATTGGTGCACATCTTGTGCATCGTGTTTTTAACCACCGAGTATTTTAACAAGATTATCAGAATAAATACGCTGTAGTTATTTTTAAACAACTTATATTTGTCGTTTTCTTTATCCAATCGCTTTCCGTTATGGGGCCCACAAAAGACTGCGTCGTCGTAAGAATATTCCCCGACAACAAGAATATTCCACGACCAAACGAATATTCCCCGACAACAATGAATATTTTATAACCACTTGCTTATTTTAAAATATTTGCGTATTTTACCCATAACGATCCACATTAATCAAATCAACCCTTACTATTTCAAAATAGAAAAAATTAAATTTCATTAATAATAAGTTGGGGTCTTACATTATCTGAATAATATTATTAGATAACATTATTGGCAATGTCTAAAAAGTTCTGTCTAAGGAGAGGTTTGGTCACCTAATCATTGCCAAGAAGTGAGAAAATTTTATCGAAAGCATCATCTTTCGAAACCGCTCCTCGTCAGCTATTATTGTGATTACGTAATATTATTTGTGAATAATTAATTATTGATTTATATGATGAGAAAAATATTCATTATGTGGATATAGATGGAGAAATTTTTTAAAGTGACAATTGTTGAAAATCGATATTTTATCTTTTCTGATAAAATAATATTTTATTATATTATTATAATATAATAATGATGATATTTTTACAATGAATGTGGGATATATGAGTATATGAGGAGGATTAGTATTTTTGTTGCAAAAGTTATTTAAAACATGTTAAACATGTGCGTGGGCCCATTTTCGATTGAAATTTGATTATAGCCTTTAAAATCGTCTCAGATATGGATTTCTGGCCAATTTCGCTTGAATTTGAAAAACTTTCTTCCGCAAAGTTGTAGAGAATTGAATTTCCTATAAAAATTGCGAGATTCGAATTTTCTGATAAAAGGCTATTTATTATGAATTATTAAAGTTCCGAAGTTCAGAAATAATTAATTTTTGAAGTTTTAATTATTTTTAATAAGAAAAACGTTTTTTTACATTTTGGGACTCATTTAATGTAAGACCCCAACTTATTATTAATGAAATTTAATTTTCTATTTATTATTTTGAAATAGTAAGGGTTGATTTGATTAATGTGGATAGTTAGGGTAAGATACGCATAAATATTCCAAAATGTTAAAGTGGTTATAAAATATTCATTGTTTATTTGGGAATAGTCGTTTGGTCGTGGAATATTAAATCTTGTTGGGAATATTCGCATACGACAAGTATGCCAAACCATGTGGGCCCCATAACTGAAAGCGATTGGATGAAGAAAACGATAAATATAAGTTGTTTAAAAATAATCTACGTAGTTATTCATGTATTATCTTGTTAAAATACCCTTGGTTAAAACACAAGAAGATACCAGATTGCACCAATTATTGATTCTTACGTGAAAGGCACTACTCAATAATGGTTACAGAATTATCGCTCAAAGATTTTATTGAGTTAATAATTGCTGCGTTGATATTTTATATTATCATTGTTTCAATAATTGTCATTACACAAGATTTTTCATTATCGAAGCAATAATTCATATTATCGAATAATATTATTAGATAACATTATTGGCAATGTCTAGAAAGTTTCGTCTAAGGAGAGGTTTGGTCACCTAATTGCGCGCAGAGTAAGAAGAAATTCTTATCGAAAGCCCTCCTTCCCAGAATCGCCTGCACGGTTGTCGATATATGAGGATTCGTAATATTATTTGTGAATAATTAATTATTGATTCATATGATGAGAAAAATATTGATTTTATGTGGATATAGATAGAGAAAAATTTTATTGTGACAATTGTTAAAAATTGATATTTTATCTTTTTCTCGATAAAATAATTCATTTAAATATATTATTATATGTTAATAATATAATAATGGTGATATTTTTACAACGAATGTGGGATATATGAGTATACTGAGGAGGAAGAGTATTTTTATTGCAATAAATGTTTAAAACATGTTAAACATGCTCTGGTGGACCCCATTTATCGATCGAAATTTGATTATACCGTAAAATCGCTTCTGCTTCAGGATTTTTGGCCAATTTCTATTTGGAATTTGGAAAACTTTCTTCGCAAAGTTGTAGAGAATTGAATTTCCTATAAAAACTCGAGAGATTCAATTTTCCGATGAAAGGGCTATTTATTATGAATTATTGAAGTTCAAGTTCAAATAATTGATTTTGGAAGTTTAAAATATTTAAAATTAGAAAAACGTTTTTTCTTACTTTTCTAGAATGTGGCATGTGTTTGATGGCTGAAATCAGATTCTAGGCATGTGTAGGAAATTTATTATTAATTTATTAAATTTTTCGCTTTGGTGTTCTAAAGAATTTCCTATAAATAGGTGCTTGGGTTAGAATTGAAAATCACACCGTAAACCTCAAGTTTTCTCTCTATATTATCGAATGTATTCTTGTGAGTATTTTGAGTATACTTTGAGTATTGCTATACTGCACAAGTCCAAGTCATATCCTATATCCTGTTTCAATTTGAAAGATCGATCTTTCGAGGTAAGGGATGTTATTTTCTTCTCAAATGATATTATTTGTTCAATATCATTATCTTTGAAATATTGGTTGGAACTTTTTATCAAATTTGGAACTTTTTCATGTCGTGGTTACTATTCATGAGTTACTATTCACGAAAGTACTATTCATGAAGCGTGAAGATGTTTTTGTGGAATTTCTATCTTTTGGTGTTGAGTTACTATTCACGATATAAGACTATTCACGATACTGGCACTATTCATTCGAAAAATAAAATTTCTTCTTTTGTCCAAAATATCTATTCGGATACTAGCTTTGATTGTATCCATGTTTTGATCATTCTTGAATTTTACACCACTATGATTATTTTGAGGTATTTTTGAACATGGATAAAAAAGCAATACTTAATCCTTAATCCTTGTCATTTTGTTTCAATTGGATTCGTCTCTTTAAAAATATTTTTCATCATCCCTACCTTAAATGATGATATTATTGAATATCTTTGGCCTCAGTAGCAAAAATGAATGATTTTCAAGAATATCTTTTGGTCAGTAGTGCAAAAGATGAGCAGTGTTTAGATGAACACGACTAATCGATGAATATCTTCGGCCGTAGTGCAAAGATGAATATTTGATTCCGATGTATATTGATTGATGTTACAGGATAAAGGCTAGACGATGAACTTTTAAATTCATACATAGAAGATAGTAGTTTGCATTCTCTACTAAACTCTTCTAATGAATTATTATTTCATGCGAATATTGATTTAAAATTTGTTGTCTATTGTATTCTATTAGATTTTTCCCGTTGAAGACTAACGATAATTTGTTGTATATTATCTTAGTCATAATATTCTTTATCGAGCTAGTTGAGCTCACCCTTTTCCTTTTTGTTCCATTTTTCTTCTCGTGAGGCGGAGAATATATAGAAAGTATTTAGCCTGGGGTATGGAATGAAGGTTTTAGAAAGAATTGTTTAGTAGTCCTCACCATTTTGTAAAATAATGTATCAATAAATGTGATGAGGATTTATTTGAGTATAGATATATTTGTAAGATAATATTTGTATTCAAACTCACAGCTTTTATTGTTGTAATAATAAAGTTGTAATTGTTTCAGCATTCTCAGATTGACAACTCGTAATAGGTGATGTATACCTATTTTGGGGCGCCACATTTAACATGTGTTAGGATGGTCGATTTCGAGATGTTAGGTGTGCGTAGGAAATTTATATAAATTTATTATTAATTTATTAAATTTTTTGCTTTGGTATTCTAAGCATTTTCCTATAAATAAGGTGCTTAGGTTAGAATTGAATATCACACCGTAAACCTAAATTTTCTCTATTTCTCTATTATATCGAGCGTATTTTTAGAGTATTTTAGTACTTGAGTATTGCTATACTGTAAGTTCTTTCAAAGACTATATCCAAAGATTCCAAATGTAAGTACTATTCTTTCCGAGGTAAGTGGAGGTTATTTTCTTCTAAAATGATATTATTTCTTCAATATCATTATACCGTAATGTTGGTTGGAAATTTTTATCAAATTTGAAACTTTTTCATATGGGGGTTACTATTCATGAGTTACTATTCACGAGTTACTATTCATGAGTTATTATTCACGAGTTATTATTCACGAAAGTACTATTCACAAAACGTGATGATATTTTTTTGTGAAATTTCTATCTTTTGTGTCTTGAGTTATTTATTCACGATATCATTACACTATTTACTTAATACTCAAGACTATTCAATTTAAAAATAAAATTTCTTTTTTTGTCCAAAATATCTATTCGGATACTAGCTTTGATTGTATCCATGTTTTGATCATTCTTGAATTTTACCCCACTCTGGTTATTTATGAAGTATTTTTGAATGAGAATTGTTTAAAGTACGAATTCTTAATATTTGTTCTTTTGCTTCACTGGATTCGTTCTCTTTAAAATATTTTTGATCATCCTCAGTCCTAAATGATGATATAACTGAATATCTTTGGCCTGTAGTGCAAAGATGAATGATTTCTGATGAATATTTTTAGCCCGTAGTGCAAAGATGAACAGGTGTTTAGATAAACATGATTAATCGATGAATATCTTTGGCCAGTAGGTAAAGATGACTTGTTGATGAATATCTTTGGCCCAGAGTAAAAAAAAGATGACTTGTTGATGTATATCTTTGGTCGTAGTGCAAAGATGAATTTATTAGTAGGATTATGAACATGAACTATGATTTGGTATAACCATAATCTTTGATGTTTCAGATGATAAAAATTATTTTTGTCCTGGATGAGGAAAGGAATTTAGAACTACAATTATGATTATGAGTTATATACGTGATTGTGGATGTGGAATTGTTGATTGATGTTACAGGATAAAACATTGTTAGTGGACTTTTAACATGGAGAAGATAATAGATTTTATGGTCTATTCGACTCTTCTAATGGATTCTTTCGTTCACCGCAACTATAGTTGAATTTTTTTATATCATCTACCATATGTTCTAAATCTCCGATTTATTATCGATGAAGGCTATTGATAATTTAATTATCTTTAGTCATGATATTCTTTATCGAAGCTAGTTGTCTTTCACCCTTTTGCTTCATAATTCCTTTCGTGTAATAAAAGTGGTAATGGGTCGATTAAATGAGGAGGATAACAAGGAATAGAATCTGTATTCTATTGATGTCGAGGTGAGGTGAATTTAACTTGGAAGGGTGTTTTGCCACTATCATACAAGATATCTAATGACATACAACCTCGTGGTCATCATAAGACAGGTCAGTTGTTTCATCCACTCATTGGGTATATCTACCAAAGACTACCTATACGATCTCGAGTCTATTTGAAATATAACTCTCAATTAGAGATGTGGAGATAATGATATGTCAAGAGAGGACTCACCATTAGAAGAATATGATAGTAATCTTCGTTTTTTCTTTGGGGTCTATAGGTCAACCAAGGATAATTATGTGGCCATACGATATCTATCATAACCCAAAAGCACGGGCCTGTATATGCACGGGGTTTCTCGAGCACTTCCCAAATATTCTAATTTCTAAAACAGCTTTTCGACTATACCTTTATGTAAGGTGTCATTATGAGGAGTCATGTCACTATTGGGACACGAGTCACATTGATATATATTTCAGATCCAAACTCATAAAGATGTGTTGTTGTATTTTGCAAGACAATTGTTGTAATAAAGTTCAGAAGTTATTTTCGTATCACGATTTTGGCGACTCAGAATGGGTTGGATGGAATGGACCTATTTTGGGGTCGTTACATAGAGTTTCTATAATTTATCCGAATTTTCCAACAAAAAAAAAAAACAATGCCTAGTAAATATTCCTATATTATGTAGACATGTGTCATTTCATTAATAGTAATAGTAGTATAAAATTATAGATCAACATCATTATATTTATTTTCTCCCAATAATGTTGTCGACTGTTATTGAGCAATCCACCAGTCACTTAATCAAATTTAAACATTTTTAAGTATATTAAAATATTTATCTATTATGCAACAATTTTAAGCAATAAAATATCAAAAAATGTTATTGTAAACAATATTTGAGGATTATTTAATTTTGTGATTTATTTTATTAAATTAATTTTTATTCTTATTAATTATTTTTTTCAAATTTAACCCCACTCAAGTTTTAAACCGGATCCGCCCCTGTTCAGGCCAGCCAGATTGGTTTCACTATTCTAATCTAAATCACTAACAAACTATCACAAAATGAAAGGAAACTAAACATTTATTAATTAGTTGTTACTCATTCACTAGTTTAAACTTTAAACATTTATTTTCTTACTGATTTTTCTATTAATTAAATATTACTATTGGTTTGTGTGTTCAAAAAAATTTACAAAACAGATTCATATACTTTATTTGTTTCAAAATTAAATTTTCAACTTTATCCATAGTACCAATATCCAAATGTACTTTTTAGATCAAATTATAAAAAATGTATTTATAATTGTGAAACTGAGAAAATATTATTGTTTACATTTTTACTTTCTTGTAAGACCATGTTTTCCATCATATATTACATTCTACCTTAGTAGGTTGGTTTACATGAATTACATTATGAATAAAATGTAAAATGTTTTTTTTTCGCTTTTTTATATATTACAAACTTATAAAATGAATGAAAAATAAATTAATTAAAACTAAAACAACATTTTCACTAAAAAATTATATATTTTTTACATTTAAAATTTAAATAAACACCTTCATGAAAATAAAATTAAAAAAAAGCCTTTAAGCCAATACAAATCATATATAGAAATAAACAAAAAATAATATAGTATGCACTAACAAACAATTATTCAAGCTAAGGTATATATATAATTTTAAACCAAACATCACACTTTTGAGACAATAATTTTGAAGTATTAGTGTAATAATAGATTCTATATAATACCATGACATGATATGTCATATAAGAGGAAAGCAATTATTACCATTCATATAATAGGTCTAAAAGTTTAAATTCACTACATTTTCAAATGTCTCAAACGAAGTATATAAAACTTGCACAAAATCATCATATGGTGCAACAAAGAACAATATTACGAGGTTCTTATTATCGGTCATCTTCTTCGTAACTTGATACCTTTGCACATTGGAAATTCTAGAAATATTGGAGAGTTTCTCATTAAGTTTCTTTTTTTGCTCCATCAGATTGTCCTTTAATTTGACTAAACATTTTGGCGGTTTCCTGAAGTTGAGTAGCTATCATCCTTGAAACACTATAAACATCTATAACTGGATCCATACCTCTACTTTTTTTCTTTTGAAGATTTCTTTCTTGTAGACTCATCAGAATTAGTGCTATGTAACATGGATGAGCTCCATCTTCAACACCTTCAAGACTAGCATCTTCTTTATCAAGTTCCTCAAGTACATCAGCTGTAGTTTGGGATCATGACCAGTTGCCCTATTTTTCCCAAAGATTATACTAAGATCATTATACCATGAAACAAATTTGTATCTTTTCATCTTCCATTTTACTCCACTTTCTCTTATTCTTTCCAGCATCTCTCTCCGAATCTTGAGTTCTTGGCTCCATAACTAAATGAATAAAAAAAATAAACTCATGTCATAACCGATCGAAGAAACAAATTTGTATATAGTTAGTACCATATATATTAGCTTCATCAAGTACAAGAGATTCAAGATATGATGCTCACCCTGTTATTATTCATAAAGTACAAGAGATTCAAGATACGAGGACATATGACTAGTATGGAGGACAAAAACACAGAGATAAGATAATGTTATAAAACACAATTCAATTCAATTCAACCACAAGAGTCATTTTCTGCAACATTTCAAAAACAGCCATGTCATTGAACTGACAGTCCCTCCACTCCAACACTGCAAAAAGAATACGCTCTCTAAAACAGTTTGAGCAATATTGCAAACAATATAAGCAGAGCAGAGTTCCAAAATTCACTTAATTTCAGAATGATAGTGCCTCACCAAACAGAGCAGCAGCTGGACAAAAGTTTACATAGAAGAGGCTGAACAAAAGCAGATCAGAAGAAGAAGACGTTTATCTTAACACTCGAGTAAACAAATATTGACAGAAAGGTACTCATATTCGTCCTAAGTTGTTCAATACAATTATTATCACCTCCATTGACTAACCTATCAATGTAACGCGTCCTTTCAACTTATAAATAGAATATTGTTGCCTTACAACTTTCTGCCTAATCAAACCCATAATTTGAAAAAACCAATTCACCAATGTAATCATGTGCAACCACATTGTAAATAGTATAACAATCCTCTTCTTCGTGATATTTTTCCTTGTAGCTAAATTAAATCGAGCCAATACTACTGCATTTGGAGAGCCAAAACAACTAATTATAACATAAGCCAACTTCCAAACACTAGTATATTATAAAGTCGCATAAAAAGAAACACAAACATAGGAGCATGACATAAACTTATACATTAATTGATGTCAGTGGCAATATTGAGATTCTATTATTAGTAATGATCAACCAAATTAGGATAAACAATCAATCCAGAAGAATAGGTTTCATAATCTAAACCTTATGGTGACGTTGCATTCTGACTTATAAATGAAGTGATTACCATAAATGTGCTTTACTAGAAAATTTGTTAACAGACCCTACGGTCAAATTTTTTTAATAGGATATAAAAACTCCTAGTTGATTCATATAAATTTTTTTTAATAGGATATAAAAACTCCAATAGTGATTAGGAAACTGACCACTGAATCTGATGTCACGTCTATGTTGGCATTACGTCTGACTTTACATCTATGATGACTAGGTTGATCCGAGCTTGCTATGGCCAAAGCTGATAAGGTCGAAGAAGATGAAGACTTGAAGAAGAAGTTGTGGCTTATGGTTGCCAAGCATGTTGTTGAGCAGGAAAAATAAACTAAAAGGGAGATTATTCGGAAGGCGATAGCATTTCTCAAGGAAACTGATGGGCTGCTAAAATTGAAGATATTTTACCATTCTTTCCAGACTTTGCACTGATTGATGACTTCAAGGTAACATCAATATCTGAGACATAGTTATAGTTAGTGACTGGCCTTGTTAATTTTGTTGAAGGAAAATAAAACTAATTTTAGCTGCCATTTATAAAAAAAAAAGTTTGAGCTGCCATTAACCAACTTCTTTCAATGTGCTTGTAGGAGGAAATTTGCTCGTCTTTAGAGGATTACAATTTACAACCAGCAGATTGAAAAACTGAAAGAGGAGATGAATGATGCAACACATGGCGCAGGCAACATCAGAAATGATATCAGTGCTCTTGCTCAAGGCTATATGCTGTCACTGAACGCGATGAAGAATGTGGGGTAATGATTTACTGATGATACTTGCTGTCAGGCCCCAAACCCAGCCACCCCACTGCCCACACGCAAGCGCACAGATCTGTTGTAGACTTATTTTAGTTAAGGTCTCTTTGGTTGCATGTTTGCATCATTGAGTGACCCCTTCAAGTTGGTTCATCAACGTTTTTGGATTCTATTTTACGTAAAACTATATTCTGGCAAATAGAATTTGTATGTTTTTGTTTAATACAGAGGAATATAGAATTTGACCTCTACTTCACTCTTTCAATTTTTTCCCTCACCCTTTCCCCATTTGTTCGTTTTATAGATTTTCTTCAATTTCTCACTCTTTCTCCTGGGCTGCCTCAGTGATTGTGTTTAGTTTTTACAGACTTTTCTCTATATGTGAAATCTGTTTCTCACTTGCTACTCTTGGGAGTTGGGATCCATCAGGTTTGCAGAAGGAAGAGGAGAGTATAACATGGTTAGGGGTTATGCGTCAGTGGGGCAGCAAATGGCCCCTTTCTATGTCTTTCCAATGCCTGATTGCCCACGTTATGAGGTGTACAGACCAAACTCAAGTAAGTTCTCATATATTTCATGCTCTCTACTTTATATATATACAAATGTGCTATCAGTTTGTATAAGTAAAAATCTGTATCGTTCGTTGGTAACTTACTATTCTAACATTCATAGCGTCAATACATCAAATATGTGGTGCACATATAACCAAAATCAGATTTGATTAAGCACAAATAGATGAACAAAGTGAAGAAATTACAAATAAATAAACTGAGATTAGATCTCTTACCAAATTGTAAGGAGCAGCAGAAGAAGACAAATTACCATAAAAACAAAAATCTATTTCATAGGATAGATAAAGGAGATAGAGGAGAAAACATATCGAAGAGAAAAGAAGAGGGACATGTAGCTACGATGGAGGACATGAGAGGCGAGCGAAGCTGGCTGGGATTGAATAGGATAAAGTTAAGTGAAAAATGAAGGAAGTTGGAAATGAAATAAGCCTTAACATTCAGACAAAATAGCATTATTTCAGATATGAGCCCATAAAAGTGTCTGACGGCCCCCACCTGATAATTAATGAGCAAACTGCAAATTAAGGTGAAGCTACCGGTCCGCATTCACGGTGTTAAATTTTACAAACGGGAGAACATTCAGATTTCAGATGGGTAATTTCGTAAATGCGCTCCGTGGTCGTCGTTCAAAACCTGTCTGACACGTAGAGGCATTCCCCACGGAGGTTAACCTGCAGGCTGCAGTTGTAGGGTCTATGACGACCGCGTGGAAGTGATTGAACGTGAATTCTCTCATACTTATGATTTAACTATTCCTTTATTTACCTCTATTTTTAGTAGGAAAAATTTGCACCTTTTTATTTGTAACAAGTGTTAATAACTTACTGTTTGGGTTATGATATTTTATTTTATTGAGCAGGGTAGATTGGGCTTACTCCTTTAATTAATCTATTTACTTTTATTATCGAACCACGAAAATCTTTTGTTTCGCTTATCCTATTATTTCCATTTTGACTTATAAGACTTAATTCATTCAAAGGTAAATTTAATTCTTTGGACATTTTAATATCTATTATTTTGACTTATTAACGATTAAAAAAGCATTACTGTTGATTGTAGAACTCCGCCACGATTAATGTGGATGGGATATAAATCACCTGGCCAGTAGTAAAATAAATGACCAAAAAAATTGGATAAACTATACGCAATGATAGTAACCCATCGATCAAGGTGTGTGTCAGTAGTAGTGGGTGGTACTCAGAATCCATGCAAAAGAGAGTATGGCTTAGCAAAGGAAGTCTTCACAAAAGTAGGTACACACATTTTTTATCATTCATATTTACGGCACACACAAAGAATTATTATCATCATCTATCTCAATACACCAGCATTACATCCTCCATTTTGTTAACTTGTGAACACGCGTTATCGACTCTCACGCTCGAAGCTATCCTCCGACTAATGTAGTCGCCAAGCTTGTGGTGTTTATCGTGTTTATCGCAAGATCGTATGTCTTATGTGATCGGGACGTGGCGGTAAGATCTTGGCGTTAATATCACATTAGAAGGAGGCCGATTCTAGTGTTATTTAAATTTTCAATCACAATTGTTTAACTTACTTCTAAGATGATGATGAGGAGAGATGGTACACCGTAAGGGCAAAGCGATGGTCGTCCGTTCATCATCGGCCAGATTTCAAAGTAGGTGGACCGTCTGGGTCCTTCTAAAAGTGCTCACGAAAGCGGCACTCTAAACACAACTTCAGAGAACTTCATTCAAGATCCATGGTGGAGCCGCATTTAAAGTTGGTTTTCAACGCCGATAATGAAGCGTGATCCCGATCGTAAGGTGGAAGGCTCACCGACTGTGACTCACACCGCCAAGTGGTCAAGAGGATGAGTCGCCAAATCGCAAGGATGGCGAGCACGGGCAGAGATAAGGCTTTTGAGGTTCGTTAAAACAAAGGAAGATATACCAACAGATGCTTGGGGGAATTTGAGTTAAGGATCAAGATCTAGCCATGTTCAAATTCGGAGAGACGAGAGTAGCATAAGAGAGATACCCTACGGGGAGGGTAAGGAGCCGGAATGTAAGACCGAAATTTTTTTAAATAAAAAGGAATTTCCTTTATTTATTATTTTGAAATAAGAAGGGTTGATTTGATTAATGTGGATAGTTAAGGGTTAAATACGCAAATATTTCAAAATAAGCAAGTGGTTATAAAATATTCATTGTTGTTTGGGAATATTCGTTTGGTCGTGGAATATTCAGATCGCTTCAGAATATTCGTAGGACGCACTGCAAACCACGTGTGGGCCCCATAAACGGAAAGCGATTGGATGAAGAAAACGACAAAATAAAGTTGGTTAAAAATAACGGCAGAAGTTGTTATCAAGTTAAGATCGTTGAATACTTGTGGTTAAAATACAATAATACGCGTGGTCAGCATAAAGAAGATACTGTGATTGCACAAAGATTGTTGAATTATCGATCCTTACGAAGAAGGCACTACTCAATAATTTTCACAAGAGTTATCGCTCAATATTTTATTTTATCGATTCAATAAATTGCGTTGATATTTTATATTATTGTTGTTCAATAATTGTCACCGCACATTATCTCCATTATCGATCAATAATTCATATTATTTGAATAATATTATTAGATAGCATTATTGGCAATGTCTAGAAAGTTCTCACAAGGAGAGGTTTGGTCACCTAATCAAGCGCTACAAGAAGGAGAAATCCTTATCTGAAAGCCCCCTTCCTCGAACTACTGGTCATTATAATGTGATTCGTAATATTATTTGTGAATAATTAATTATTGATTCATATGATAAAGAAATATTTATTTTATGTGGATATAAATGATGGATTTATTTATGTGGTTATAAATGAAGAAATTATTGTTGAGGTGTTTTATCAAGATTTTACCAGATTGGAGGTATTAAAAATTAAATCGGGGTTTTGAGATATATCATGGGGTTATAATTTTAATCCGACCGATTGGATTGTGGTAATTTTTGGGTATGTTATACATACATAAGTTGAGTATATGTCCACAAATTTTGAACCGTTAAAATGCACGAATGATTTGTTGTGAATTTTAAGAGGTGCCTGATTCGAAAATTAGGTTTATAATTGATTTTGGTGGAAAATTCTAGAATTGAGTGGGCCCCACTTGTGGTTGGTGAAGAAATGTGCTGAATTTTATTTCAAATGTGGTGGGTGGCAATAGTAGAAGTGTAAAGCCATCAGTAGAAGTTGTGTCAAGTCCGCTTTTACGGCTAACATTTTCCTATAAATAGAGGGCTAAGTTAGAATTGAAAATCACACCGTAAACAAAGTTTTCTCTCTTTCTCTCTATATTGTTCGAGCGTATTTTGTGAGTATTTAGATACTTTGAGAGTTCATTGCTCAAGACAAGTTTCATTCAAAGATCACTTCCGACCTTTCCTTCCAAGCTCGATTCTTTGAGGTAAGGGATATTATTTTTTCAGAATGATATTATTTCTTCAATATCATTATCTTTGAAATGTTGATCCAAGTTTTTATCAAATTTGAAACTTTTCACGTCGGGGTTACTATTCATGAGTTACTATTCACGAGTTACTATTCATGAGTTACTATTCACGAGTTACTATTCATTAAAGTACTATTCATTAAGCGTAAAATATTTTTTTTGTGGAATTTCTATCTTTTGGTGTCTGAGTTACTATTTACGATACTCTGAGACTATTCACGATACTGCAAGACTATTCACGATATGGCACTATTCATCGAAAAATGAAAATTTTTCTTTTTGTCCAAAACATCTATTCGGATACTAGCTTTGATCAGTATCCATGTTTTGATCATTCTTGAATTTTACACCACTATGATTATTTTGAGGTATTGTTGGATATGGATAAAACAAAGTACTAATCATTAATCCTTAATCCTTTGTCATTTTGTTTCACCGGATTCGTTTCTTTAAAAATATTTTTCATCATCCTCGCCTTAAATGATGATATTATTGAATATCTTTGGCTCGTAGCAAAGATGAATGATTTCAAGAATATCTTTGGCCTTTTGTAGTGCAAAAGATGAACAGTGTTTAAATGAATATGACTAATCGATGAATATCTTTGGCCCAGTAGAAGTAAAAGATGAACAGTGTTGAGATGAACACGACCGATCGATGAATATCTTTGGCTCAGAAAGTGCAAAGATGAATGTTTGATTTGAGATGAATATTGATTGATGTTATGTGGATAAAATATTGATGATGGATCGTTAAATTCATAGATTATAGTAGATTTCATTCTCTACGTAACTCTTCTATGAATTATTATTTCCACGCGTAATATTGATCCAAAACTTGTTGTCTATTGTATTCTATTAAATTTTTCCCCGTTGAAGACTAACGATAATTTGTTGTATATTATCTTAGTCATAATATTCTTTTATGAGCTAGTTGAGCTCACCCTTTTCCTTTTGTTCCATTCTTCTCGTGGAGGCGAGAATATAAGTGAGTATTTAGTCTGGGTATGGAATGAAGGTTTTAGAAAGGATTGTTTAGTAGTCCTCACCATTTTTGTAAAATAATGTATCAATAAATGTGATGAGGATTTATTTGATAAAATATTGTCTGTAAGATAATATTTGTATTTAAACTCACAGTTTTTATTGTTGTAATAATAAAGTTGTAGTTGTTTCGCATCATGTATCGACAACTCGTAATGGGTGATGTATACCTATTTTGGGGCGCCGCAGTTGGTATCGAGCTTAGGATACGATCTCTCCAGAGAGATCGGGAATAGAATAGAGAGGGAGAGACGAGTAAATCCTTCGCTAGGTGTGTCCTACCTAAGCTTATTTGTTAGTTGGTCGATATATAAGGGATATTATGTGATATATTGATTTCTTTAATTAACCCTTGTTTTATGACAAGATATTTGAGAATGTCGATCGAGAATATTAACAGTGGAGTAAATGAGACCGTGGAGATGCCTCAGATTTTACCAACGAGGAGAACGCGCAACAGTCGTGGCAATGTTCCTCCCGTGAACAACACCATGGAGCAGATGATGAACGAGGGATGTTTAGAAGTTTTTTGTAGCTCACATGCAAAATCGACGAGGAGACTCGTGTTCAAAATACAGAGAGAAATGATAGCAATTCACGGGTTGTCACAAACAAGCAGATTCAAAGAGTTGGGACCACCGTAATTTAAGGGAAAGCCGATCCGATCATGGCGGAAACACGGGTCAAGCAAATTACCAAGATATTCGATGTCTTGGGATGCACAGAGGAACAGAAGGTTCCATTCGCCACCTTTATGTTCCGTGGCGCAGGCAGACATCGGTGGGAGTCTCGTGAAGCGCACTCCATCCAACCCGACTCAAAGATGTCTCGGGAGACGTTTCAGAGACTATTTAATGACAAATACTTTCCGAAAGTGTTCGCTATATGAAGGAAGTGGAGTTCATCGATTAGAGCAAAACAAATACGCGGTGTCTCAAGACGAGGCAAAGTTTGCAGAGTTATCCGTGTTCAGACCTCATTTGGTGGAGAATGAGGAACGATGACGCGGATGTTTCTTAGAGGTTTGAAACCCCAAGATACGCCAAAGATCTCATTTCTCATAAACTTTCTTTATTCAGATGTTGTAAAATAGGCTCAATTATTAGAAGCGAGATAACGAGTACTTGGCCAACTCGAGGACCATAACCAGGATCGTATCGTAGATAGCAAGATCAATGTAATAATGATAACTCATGAGAAGAAAACAGACGGACAGTAAATGGTAACCACTCCGGTGGTAATCATGGTCATGAAAATGTAAGAAGCGAGTCAGAGGAGATTTTAAAAGAGGAGATTTAACAACGACTATGTGAAGACGACAAGTACGGCAGAAGAATCGGGTTCTAAGGGAGGAGATCGACCACCCATTATATGCTACAAATGCGGAAAGAGGGACATATCACCAAACCGCCCACAACAGTTCAAGGTATGCTATAGTTGTGGAAAGGAAGGACATATCGCCGAGATCAGACGCAGAGCGAAACCTAGTTCAATGGGGACGGTGACTCAAAAGATCGTCTCCGTAAAAGTCAAAGTCAACGATTCCGGAAGAGCGCTTTGTTGTGATCTGGTCATAATGCGAGAACCCAAACGAGGTGATCACGGTAAGTTATTTATAAATTCTTCGCGAAGTTTATACCTTACTTGATACGGGTGCTACCCATTCATTTATCTCTCCGCATGTGCTCAACGCTTAAACTTGACTCCGGAGAAATTAGACTTTCGATCTATCTGTGGAAACTCCGTTAGAGAAACTTTCATCACATCCATCGCTTATAAATCTTGTTTGATTCAAGTTGGCACCATTACCTTACCCGTTGACCTTATCTCTTTAAAGATACTTGCTTTTGATGTGATTTTAGGGATTGATTGGTTAACTACTCATCACGCCAAAATTGATTGTTTTCGTAAGGTTGTTAGTTTTCATATTCCTAACCAACCCGTCAGATTTAATTCAAGCAACTAAACCATTAAAATCAATCATCGCCATATCTAATCATAAAGCTATTCGCTTATTGAAAAACGGATGTCAAGCTTTCTTAGCCCATGTTATGGATTTGAATAAAGACACGCCAAATTTGAATAATATTCCCGTTGTTATCGACTTTCCCGACGATTTCAAGAACTTCCGCCTCACCCCCGTAACGTGAAGTTGAATTCTTTATTGATCTTGAACTCGTACAAAGCCCATTTCTAAAACCCCATATCGAATGGCTCTATTGAACTTCAGGAGTTAAAGGTCCAACTACGTGAATTGTTGGACATTGGTTTCATCGCCCCAAGACATCTCCTGGGGTGCTCTCTGCTTTTATTTGTAAAGAAGAAAGACGGAGTATGCGACTTTGTACGACTATCGGAATTGAACCATGTCACCATCAAGAATAGGTATCCTCTACCTCGATTGATGACTTGTTTGACCAAATTGTAAGAGCACAATTCTTTTCAAAATCGATCTTCGCTCGGATATCATCACCAAGATTAGAATCGAGGATATTCCAAAGACCGCCTTGTAATCCCCAGATGGGCATTATGAATTCTTAGTCATGTCTTTCTGACTAACTAATGCTCCTCGCGGCTTTCATGGATATGATGAACCGAGTATTCAAGGAATATTTCGATCGATTCGTTGTTGTTTTATTGATGACATCCTTATATATTCCAAAAGTCGTGAAGATCATGAGCACCATTTAAATTTGGTACTCCAAAGGCTTCGTGAAAACCAACTATATGCCAAATTGAAGAAATGCGAGTTCGCTCGAGGAAGTAGCATTTCTTGGGCATGTGGTGTCAAAACATGGAGTATCCATTGATCCGGCCAAGATTGAAGCAATACAAAGTTAGAGCAACCAAAGTCGGTGATCAATCACGTAGCTTTTGGGCTTAGTTTGGTTATTATCGGAGATTCGTGGAAGGGTTTTCTCGAATCGCTACTCCATTAACTCAAATTTAACTCGAAGGGATACGAAATTCGCTTGGAAGCGAAGAACGCGAGAAAAGTTTTCAAGAGCTTAAGAGGAGACTTATTTCTAAGACTGTTTCTAACAATGCCATCCGGTTCGGATGGATTTGTTATCTCACAAATGATGCTTCGTGCAAAGGGTTAGGATGTGTTTCTCATGCAACGTGGGAAAGTCATAGCCTATGCCTCGCGATAACTTAAAGAGTATGAGAGGAATTATCCTACTCATGATCTAGAGTTAGCGCAAGTCGCCAAGCGCTTAAAGATATGGAGGCACTATCTATATGGGGAGAAAGTGGAGATATATTCAGATCATAAAAGCCTTAAATATTTCTTCACTCAAAAAGAACTCAACACGCGGCAATGACGTTGGCTCGAGCTATTGAAAGACTACGACCACACTATTCAATACCACCCCGGTAAAGTTTAACGTGGTAAATCGACGCGATCGAGTAGAAGATCATATCGCGGAACGAAAAGTGCGATGATGTCAAGTATACGACAGAGCCAACTTTAATAGAAAAAGTTAAGGTCGCTCAAGCCACCCAACCCGGAGTCGATGCGTATGAAGAAGAAAGTACAAGAAGGAGCTATTCCTAAGCGAGAATTGATGAAGAAGGAATACTTGAGTCCACTCTAGACTTTGTGTTCCTAACGACTCGATTTGAAGTACAAGATTATGATGGAGGCACACAATACACCATTTGCAATCCATCTCGAAGTACTAAAATGTATCGTGATCTTCGACATACATTTTGGTGGAATAATACGAAGAGAGAGATTGCAAAGTTTATCTCGATGTGTTTAACTTGCTAACGTGTAAAAGGCGTAGAGCATCTAGTACCTAAGGGTCCGTGCAGAACCACTGAGATTCCGGAATGGAAGTGGGAACACATTACCATGGATTTCAACACGGGTCTTCCTACGGTTTCTCAAGGCATCAATGCTATTTGGGTTATTGTTGATAGATTAACCAAGTCTCCGCCATTTTTGCCGATACGGAGACTTATTCACTTGAACGCCTTGCTTAGTATATGCACGTAAATGAGATTGTGAGGTCAGATGGCATGCTCAGATCCATAGTTCGGATCGTGACCCAAGATTCACTTCAAGATTTTGGGTTAGCTTGCAAAAAGCTATGGGCACGGATTTGCGATTTAGTTCGCATACCATCCCCAAACAGACGGACAATCAGAGAGGACTATTCAAACTCTTCAAGATTTATTAAGACTCGTGTCCTAGACTTCAAGCGGTTGGGATAAGTATTTACCATGGTGGAATTCTCCTACAACAACAGCTTATCAGCAAGATATAGGTGTGGCTCCATTCAAGCATTATATGGACGAAAATGTCGCTCTCCAATATGTTGGGATGAGGTGGGTGAAGAACATTGTTGGGACCCGAAAGTTAAGACGTATGACTCACCGAAAAGATCCAAATGATTCGATAACGATACAAACGGCTCAAGATCGACAAAAGAGTTATGCGGATCTTCATCGAAAGGACGTGGAATTTAATGTAGGGGATCATGTATTGTGAATGAGTTGCTCCATGGAAGGGAGTTACAAGATTTGGGAAAGAGGAAAGCTCAATCCACGCATTTATTGGTCCATTTCAAATTCTCGACCGAGTAGAAATGTATCCTATAGACTTGCGTTACCTCCGAGTATGTCTCGTGTTCATAATGTGTTTCATATATTTGTACTTATCGTAATATGTGAAAGACCCAACCACGTTATTGAGTTAGAACCGACGAGAGATAGCCAAGACTTAACGATGAGGAGGTACCTATCAAGATCTTGGATAGGAAGGAGCATGCCCTACGCTAAGAAAGGTCATACCACAAGTTAAAGTTTTGTGGAGGAATCATGCTATAGAGGAAATGACACGGGAATTGGAAACGGAAATGAAAGCGAGGTATCCTCACCTTTTTCAAACACCAGTACGCACGTCAATTTCGAGGACTAAATTTCATAAGAAGGGAGGTCAGAAGACCTCGAAATTTTTTAAATAAAAGGAATTTCCTTTATTTATTATTTTGAAATAGTAAGGGTTGATTTGATTAATGTGGATAGTTAAGGGTTAAATACGCAAATATTTCAAAATAAGCAAAGTGGTTATAAAATATTCATTGTTGTCGGGGAATATTCGTTTGGTCGTGGAATATTCAGATCTTTTTGGGAATATTTAAATTTACCTACAATGAAATGTGTGGGGCCCCATAACGGAAAGCGATTGGATGAAGAAAACGACAAATATAAGTTGGTTAAAAATAACGGCGTAGTTGTTACCAATTAAGACCATTGGAATACCCGGTGGGTTAAATACAAGAATACGCTGGTCAGACAAAGAAGACACCTGTAGACGCGGTATAAAGATTGTTGAATTATTGATCCTTACGTAAGAAGGCACTACTCAATAATTTTCACAAGAGTTATCGCTCAATATTTTATTTTATTGATTCAATAATTCATTGCGTTGATATTTTATATTATTGTTGTTCAATAATTGTCATCGCATTATTATCTCCATTATCGATCAATAATTCATATTATTTGAATAATATTATTAGATAGCATTATTGGCAATGTCTAGAAAGTTCACAAGGAGAGGTTTGGTCACCTAATCATGGCCAAGAAGAGAAATCCTTATCGGAAAGCCCCTCTTCCTCGGAACTACCTGGTCATTATAATTGCGGATTCTCGTAATATTATTTGTGAATAATTAATTATTGATTCATATGATAAAGAAATATTTATTTTATGTGGATATAAATGATGGATTTATTTATGTGGTTATAAATGAAGAAATTATTGTTGAGGTGTTTTATCAAGATTTTACCAGATCGAGGTATTAAAATTAAATCGGGGTTTTGAGATATATATCATGGGTTATAATTTTTAATCCGACCGTTGATTGTGGTAATTTTTGAGTATGTTATACATACATAAGTTGAGTATATGTCCACAAATTTTGAACCGTTAAAAATGCACGAATGATTTGTTGTGAATTTTAAGAGGTGTCGGATTCGAAAATTAGGTTTATAATTGATTTTGGTGGAAAATTCTAGAATTGAGTGGGCCCCACTTGTGGTTGGTGAAGAAATGTGCTGAATTTTATTTCAAATGTGGTGGGTGGCAATAGTAGTTAGGTAAAGCCATCGTGCAAAGAGTCAAGTCCGCTTTCTACGGCTAACATTTTCCTATAAATAAAGGGCTAAGTTAGAATTGAAAATCACACCGTAAACAAAGTTTTCTCTTTCTCTCTCTATATTGTTGAGCGATTTTGTGAGTATTTAGATACTTTGAGAGTTCATTGTCAAGATAAGTTTCATTCAAAGATCACTTCCGACCTTTCCTTCCAAGTAATCGATTCTTTCGAGGTAAGTGGATATTATTTTTTTCAGAATGATATTATTTCTTCAATATCATTACTTCGAAATGTCGATCTCAAGTTTTATCAAATTTGAAACTTTTTCATGCTTGGGTTACTTATTCATGAGTTACTATTCACGAAGTTACTATTCATGAGTTACTATTCACGAAGTTACTATTCACGAAAGTACTATTCATGAAGCGTAAAAATATTTTTTTTGTGGAATTTCTATCTTTTGGTGTTTGAGTTACTATTTACGATACAAGACTATTCACGATACTAAGACTATTCACGATATATATTCACGATATTCACTATTCATAGAAAAATGAAAATTTTTCTTTTGTCCAAAACATCTATTCGGATACTAGCTTTGATCAGATCCATGTTTTGATCATTCTCGAATTTTACACCACTATGATTATTTTTGAGGTATTGTTGGACATGGATAAAACAAAGTACTAATCATTAATCCTTAATCCTTGTCATTTTGTTTCACCGATTCGTTCTTTAAAAATATTTTTCATCATCCTCGCCTTAAATGATGATATTATTGAATATCTTTGGCCCGTAGTGCAAAAGATGAATGATTTCAAGAATATCTTTGGCCGTAGTAGCAAAAGATGAACAGTGTTTAAATGAACATGATTAATCGATGAATATCTTTGGCCCAGAGTAAAGAAGATGAGCAGTGTTGAGATTAATGACCGATCGATGAATATCTTTGGCTCAGTAGTGCAAAGATGAATGTTTGATTTTGAGATGAATATTGATTGATGTTACAGGATAAAATATTGATGATGGATCGTTAAATTCATAGATTATAGTAGATTTCATTCTCTACGTAACTCTTCTATGAATTATTATTTCCGCTGCGAATGTTGATCTGAAACTTGTTGTCTATTATATTCTATTAAATTTTTCCCTGTTGAAGACTAACGATAATTTGTTGTATATTATCTTAGTCATAATATTCTTTACTGAGCTAGTTGAGCTCACCCTTTTCCTTTTTGTTCCATTCTTCTCGTGGAGGCGAGAATATAAGCGAAAGTATTTAGCTGGGGTATGGAATGAAGGTTTTAGAAAGGATTGTTTAGTAGTCCTCACCATTTTGTAAAATAATGTATCAATAAATGTGATGAGGATTTATTTGAGTATAAATATTATCAGAAGATAATATTTGTATTTAAACTCACGCTTTCTTTGTTGTAATAATAAAGTTGTAGTTGCTTTACGCACTACCATGTATTGACAACTCAGAATGGGTGATGTATACCTATTTTGGGGGCGCCATACCACCTAAGTTTATTTGTTATTTAATTGGCTCACGAGTATAGGAATAATATTTGATATATTAATTAACCTCGTGTTGTGGCAGTGTTTGGAAATGGCAGCTGAAAATATTCACAATGGAGTGAATGTGACCGTTGTGACACCTTTAATCACTAATCAGGTTAATGTAGTGTCAGACGAGGAACAAATTAGAGATATCCACGTAGTGAATGAAGAACTAATTGTCAGAATTTGAGCTAGTGCAGCAGAGGTTGCGGTGAGAGTGAGGAAGAAGAGGAAGAAGAGGAACACGAGGAGAATTGGTTAGAAGAAGTTTATGATCAAAACTTAGAATTACAAAATCGCTCGTGAGCTGAAAACAACAGTTCAAAGAACGGCAAACGGTCGTGGAACAAAGGGATACAACAATTCAAAATTGGGTTACCCGATATGTGATGCTCGAACAAAATCACGCTTTGGCAGGGTGTAAGATATTAAAGTTGGAATCTGAGAATTTAAAAATCAAAGATCAGCTGAAAGAAGAAACAACTGAACGAAGGAGAATAGGCTATGCATGGGTAAAAGCTGCACAACGCGTTGATAGTGTAGAAAAAGACGTCCGATCAAATAAAGCCAAAATAGATGAAATGGACTTTGCTTTTTGGACAGCAATTGGGAGAACCCAACATCGAATTCGGAATTACCCTGTGCATAGCGGTCAACTCGAATTCGATATGGATCGGAGAATAATGATTCAAATCATGGATCAGGAATGTGAAGAAGCACTTAAGGGTGGAATGTACCCTATAGTAAAGTCAAACTCGGTGAATTTAAGCGAGGCGTTTATTCGAGAAACCCGAACGAAGTTATTACGGGTAAATTAATTATAAATTATTACGAAGTCTATACTTTATTCAATACAAGTTCTACCCACTCTTTTATTCTACCTAGTTGTGTTCAATGTTTAAATTTGACTCCGGGAAAATTAGACTTTGATTTATCTATTGAAACTTCGTTGGGAGAAACATTCGTTACCTCCATCGCTTATTAATCTTGTTGTTTCAAATAAACACTTTCACGATCTTATCTCTTTAAAAATACTTGCCTTTGAGGTAATTTTTGAAAACGATTGATTAACTACTCATTATTCTTTTTGTAAGGTTGTTAGCTTTCATATTTCTAACCACTTCGTTATACTAATTCAAAGTAACCAAACCCTAAAGTTAATCACCGTTATATCAAGCCATAAGTAAAGAGCCCCGATCCTTTCGTTGTTGACTTCCTTGTGTGGAATGCACCGCCGCTTTACTTTCGTAGGCGACGTCGTATTTGAAGATGGCAAGATTGATAGGTATCATTGTGAGGTCTTTATCTGTGTTAAGGGATGAAGTCACATTGGTATTAATGTGACGCATTATCTAAGTCTTGGACGAGAAGAATGATTTTGAATGATATTCCTATCATTAATAAATTTCTTGGCGTATTCTTGAAGACTTCCTAGCCTACCCTAGAACGTGAAATCGAATTTTTATTGATTCAAGACAAAAACCCATTTCTTAAACCCTCAAATATTTCTTCAACTAAAAGGATGCATTTTTGAGGATTATGATGAAAGTCATAATAAAAGCATTGGATTCATTGGAACATCCTCTCGTGTGTTTTACAGGACTCGGTTAAAATCTTTATCATTCTCGTTAGAATATCCTATCGTGTGTTTTACACCGGATATGGTTCCATCTTTATTATTCTGTTGGAACATCCCGCTTGTGAATTTCACCGACACGTTCCGTTATTATTATTCTGTTGGAATAACTTTTCTATGCGCAAGTACCGCATGCATGGTGATTTCTTTTGTTATTCCATTCTTTATTATACCCGGTTGGTTAAAACTTTGACTTTATACTCCATGAAATTAGTAGAATATCCTCGATATTTGCGTTTCATCCAATATCTTTTCATGGAAATATTCTTCGATCATTCTTGAATTTTACTCTACTAAACGAAGATTCATGTTGACAATTTGGACGTTAATAATTCATGGATTAAATAATTCTTGAACTTGTTTTATTGAATTACTATGTCATTGTCATCATCCTCATGTTATATTATGTTATCTTCGCTTACGTGCATAGATGAACTTAGTATGATTATGACTGAGGATCATTCGGTATAATCATGACTTGATATAAATGATGTGACAAAAGTCCTCAAAGTGGCTCAGAATGCGTTGATGGATAGTCTTTGGTATGATTATGACCGAGGGTGATTAAAGATAGTCGTGACCATTGATAATTTGATGAAAATCCTTGACCGCGGGTACGGGGATGATTAGATGTGGTGGTTTATTTATTGTTCGAGTCTCAAATGATAAAAATTGATGAAAACCTTTTAAAACCTAAAAGATAGTAGACTTTATTCTCTACTTGACTCTTTTAATGGATTGCTTATTCCGCCGCAGATTAAACTGGTTGTCTATTGTATTTTATCGGTTTAACACTTTGTTGAAGGCTAATGATAATTTATTTCGCATTATCTTAGTCATAATATTTCTTCTTGGGCTAGTTGAGCTCACCTTTTTCTTTCTTCGTTTTCTCTTGAAATGAGAACATATTTGGGACGAGACCTGGGAACGAAGTAATGGTCCAGAGGATAGCATTAGTAGTCCTCACTATTACGTGAAATAGTGTGATAATAGTTGTAATGAGGACTCCTTTTGAGTTTGTATAATATCTAGTAGACAATATTTGTATGCAAACTCACGCTTTATGTCGTATTGCATACCTGACGCTTAGGTTAGTAAGTTGTATTTGAATTTATGTACCATGTAAGTGGCGACCCAAGATGGGTGACGATACCTAATTTTGGGGGCGTCACAATTAGTATCGAGCTTAGGATATGATCCTCGCTAAGATGTGTGATAAGAACTAGGAGGAGAGGCGGAAATTCCTTCGCTAGTATGACCTACCTAAGTTTATTTGGTATTTAATTGGTCACGTAGTATAGGGATAATATTTGATATATTAATTAACCCTTGTGTTGTGGCGGTGTTTGGAAATGGCATTTGAAAATATTCACAATGGAGTGAATGTGACCGTTGTGACACCTTTAATCACTAATCAGGTTAATGCAGTGTCAGACGAGGAACAAATTAGAGATATCCACGTAGTAAATGAAGAACTAATTGTTGCACCCGAGCTAGTTGCAGAGGTAGCAGCTGAAAGTGAGGAAGAAGAGGAAGAATAGAACCACGAGGAGAATTGGTTAGAAGAAATTTATGATCAAAACTTAGAATTACAAAATCGTGTTCGTGAGCTAGAAGAACAGGTTGAAGAACGGCAAATGGTCGTGGAACAAAGGGATACAACAATTCAAAATTGGGTTACCCGATATGTGATGCTCGAACAAAATCACGCTTTGGCAGGGTGTAAGATATTAAAGTTGGAATCTGAGAATTTAAAAATCAAAGATCAGCTGAAAGAAGAAACAACTGAACGAAGGAGAATAGACGATGCATGGGTAAAAGCTGCACAACGCGTTGATAGTGTAGAAAAAGACGTCCGATCCAATAAAGCCAAAATAGATGAAATGGACTTTGCTTTTTGGACAAAGAATTGGAGAACCCAACATCGAATTCGAATTACCTCTGCATAGCGGTCAACCCGAATTCGATATGGATCGGAGAATAATGATTCAAATCATGGACCAGAATGTGAAGAAGCACTTAAGGGTGGAATGTACCTATAGTAAAGTCAAACTTCTTGTAATTTAAGCGAGGCGTTTGTCGAGAAACCGAACGGGTTATTACGGGTAAATTAATTATCACGAAGTCTATACTTTATTCAATACAAGTTCTACCCACTCTTTTATTCTACCTAGTTGTGTTCAATGTTTAAATTTGACTCGAAAAAAAAATTAGACTTTGATTTATCTATTGAAACTTCGTTGGGAGAAACCTTCGTTACCTCCATTTTGCTTATTAATCTTGTTGTTTCAAATAAACACTTTCACGTTACTCCGTCGATCTTATCTTTTTGAAAATACTTGCCTTTGATGTGATTTTAGGAATCAATTGGTTAACTACTCATCATGCTTTTCAGAAGGTTGTTAGCTTTTATATTCATAACCAACCCGTTATACGAATTCAAAGTAACCAAACCCTAAAGTTAATCTTTGTTATATCAAGCCATAAGTAAAGAGCCCGATCCTTTCGTCGTTGACTTCCTTGTGTGGAATGCAACTGAAAGCCGGACTTTCTCGTAGGCGACATCGTGAATGAAGATGGCAAGTTTATAGGTATCATTGTGAGGTCTTATCTAGGTTAAGGGATAGAAGTCACAGTTGGTATCAATGTGACGTACTATCCAAGTCTTGGATGAGAGTATGATTTTGAATGATATTTCTATCATTAATAAATTTCTTTGACGTATTCTTGAAGATTTCTAGCCTACCCCTAGGCGTGAAATTGAATTTTGTATTGACCCAAAGACAAAAACCCATTTCTTAAACCTCAAATATTTCTTCAACTAAAATGAACAGTTACGTGGTTTATGATGAAAGTCATAATAAAAGCATTGGAATAATGAAAATCATGGGTATTCGTGGTATTAGTAAGTTTTATGATGAGTTATGTTGGTTAGTATGTAAAAACATGAAAGTTTCTTAGAAATCACAAAGAGTTGAAAATCGATTTTGGTGAAAAACGTAACATGAATTCAATTGACCATATCTCTTATTATATTTTGAATTTTTGAATGTGGTCAAGTCCTAGAGTTAGATCTATGAGTTACCTAACTAATCCAAGTGGAATTACTGGAAAAGGTGTTGTAGATTTTTGTGTGGACTGATTTTAGCAAAGGAGGCCAAAGCTGTAAATTTCGAAAATGCTACTGCCCAGAAACTTTAAGGGGCTGTTTCGGCCACTTAAATTATGAGAAAAATTCTGGCCTTTTGGGACATGAAGGTATATGGTATAAAGTATCTCCTGTCCAAAAATGAGCTCATTCTGACTTAAAATGAGCAAGTTATGACTATTTCAATATTTAGGTTTTTCCGACGAAAAACGCTATAACCGGAGTTCTATAACTTCGATGACCATGAAATTTAAACTAGAAGCTCACGTTAACATGTGTAAGGTCCTGCCAAGATTTGGGAATTTTTGGAGTTAAACTTGAGGTAGCTAATTTCTTAAGGAATTAATTAGAAATTGATTTTTGAAAAATAGTAAATGAATTTTAAAAATTCCGAGAAAAATATATTTTCATTATGGGACTATATTATGCTAAATCCCAGAAAAGAAATATTTTTGGGACTGATTTGGTATTTTCATGAAAATAGTTTAATTCTGAACATATGAGTTAAATATGTTATGTGAAGTAACAAAGTTGAAAATAAGATATTATGGCTAGAGAATCCTATATAGAGTATATGCATATTTTTTGATGAGGGATTTGATAATTGGTATTGATATTTTATGAGTATGACATTTTTGAATGATTAAATGTATTATATGGTAAAGCGTAATTTCATGGGTGACGTATACCTAATTTTGGGGCGCCACAACCTAGTTCCGTCTTTATTATTCATTTGGAACATCTCATCATGTGTTTTACACGGACCGTTAAAATCTTTATCATTCTCGTTGAATATCCTATCATGTGTTTTACACCGGATCCGGGTTCCATCTTTATTATTACATTGGAACATCCCGTCGGTGTAATTTCACCGACTGGTTCCGTTATTTATTATTCTCATTGGAATAACCCGTCTGTGCGGATCTATCGCATGCATGGTGATTTCTTTTGTTATTCCATTCTTTATTATACCCGGTTGGTTAAAACTTTGACTTCTATACTCCATGAAATTAGTAGAATATCCTCGATATTTTGCGTTTCATCCAAAGATATTTTTCATGGAAATATTCTTCCCGATCATTCTTGAATTTTAGTAATTTGGACGTTAATAATTCCCCGGATAAAATAATTCTTGAACTTGTTTTATTGAATTCTTATATCATTGTCATCATCCTCATGTTTATATTATGTTGAAAGTCATCGTGGTCAGTAGGCATAGATGGACTTGGTATGATTATGACCGAGACTATTCGGTGTAATCATGACCGTAATGTTACAAATGATGTGATAAAAATCCTCGATGGTCAGTAGTGCATTGGTGGACGATTGTTGGCATGATCATGATTATTAATGAATACACAAATATTCTTGGCCCGTAGTGTATGAATAATTGTGGTGGTCGTGATACTAAAAGAATATCTTGGTAGTAGTGCGGGGTGATTCGATGATGTGGAATATTTATTAAAGGCTGAGTCTCAAATTTATAATAAATGATGAAAAACCTTTAAAAACCTAAAAGATAGTAGACTTTATTTTTACTTGACTCTTTTAATGGATTTCATATTCATTGCAGCTTAAACCGTTTATCATCATTGTATTTTATCGCTTTTACATTGTTGAAGACTATTGATAATTTATTCGCATTATCTTAGTCATAATATTTCTTCTTGGGCTAGTTGAGCTCACCCTTTCTTTCACCGTTTCTCTTGAAATGAGAATATATTTGGGACGAGTCGAGGAAACAGTGATGGTCCACGAAGATAAGATTAGTAGTCCTCACTATTCGTGAAATTGTGTGATAATAATTGTAATGAGGACTTTTTGTTTGAGTTTGTATAATATCTAGTAGGCGATATTTGTATTTAAACTCACAGTTTATGTCGTATTGTACATACCTACAGTTATGTTAATAAGTTGTATTTAAATTACGTACCATGTAAGTGGCGACCCAAGATGGGTGATGTATACCTAATTTTGGGGCGCACATCACCAATGTAATCTTTAGGCCAATATGTGAAGAGGTTTAGGGAAGCGGTTTGGTCGGTGTCCGATCTTAATGATCTCCAAGTCGTGGGTTTGTTCCGAATGGGCTAGATCTGGTTAAGTCGGAGAAGTTGGTGAAGAAGTTGATGTTTCACCATCCAAAAGCTGGCGAAGCCTTTGACAAGCGCGTAAGGCTATATTGTCGTAGAAGAGGCTATGAATAGTCCGAAAATCCTTCTTTGAGCCAATTAAAGGAGGTAGAGGTTCCCAAGGTGAAGTTGATCGAGAGAAGAATGGGGGATACAATCGGGTCGGGAAGGTAGTTCAAGAAGTATAATAACTCGTGGCGGCAAGGCGTTAGATCAGGCACTGTTTACGCTTAGAAGGTTAATAAGGTCTACACCCAATTGAACACAGAGAGGTCGGTAATTTTGGATCAAATCAGAAACCAGCCTTTCTTTGAGCCACCTCGTGATAATTATAGGACGGGACATGGCAACCCTCGTAAATATTGTGGTTATCATCAAGCTGCTGGCCATGACACTAATGAGTGTTGCAATTTAAAGGATTTCGTGGAGAAGAAGATTAGAGGCGGCTTGCTGATTCAGTATGTGGCTGAGAAGGACCGCCAGGATCAGCAGACTATCAGCCGTACCATTCAGACGGTTCAAGCCCCACCCATCCAAAATGCTCCAGTACCACCGCCAAGGCAAGTCGTTGATGTAATAACCGGTGGGTCTGTAGGGAAGTTGGTAGGGAGGAAGAGAAGGGCTTATCTTGATTCGGTCATGTCTGTGACAGATGCTACCCTGAAGATTGACAGACCATTCCCAGGAACCGTCATATCATTTACGGATGCAGATTATCCTTCGGAGCCCATCGAGCCGCATGAAGGGGCCTTGGTGATCACAGCACAAGTAGGCTCGGTGGATGTGAAGCGCATGATGATAGACAATGGGTCTTCGGTGGACATTCTGTATGCCCATGCTTATCAGAGGATGCATCTTGATGGGCACAAAATGGAGGTCGGACAGGAGGCTCCTCTATACGGTTTTGGCAACGACCCAGTTAGAGTTGCAGGCACTATTGAACTCCCTGTTATCTTTGGCACAGCCCCTCAGCAGGTAGAGATAACGTGCAAATTCTATGTTGTGCATGTGGATTCGGCTTACAACGCCCATTGGGAAGACTACGTTGTGACTCTCAGTCGTGACCTCCATCCCACATTTCAAAATCAAATTCCCCACGGCGCATGGAGTAGGAGAGGTGGTGGGAGACTTAGACCTGGCCCGACGATGTTATCGGAATCTTTGTTATTTCATCCGGAATGGGGGTCGAAATGAAAAAAAACGATGACAATTGAGATCGAACCCTTCACCTGAAGCGACTCGAGCAGGTTGGTGATCCCCGCAGGGGGACGGAGGAGATTGAGTTGGTTATAGGAGGCCGGACAAGACGGTGAGGATTGGTTTCGGTCTACTGCAGAACCTCTTGGACGAACCTTATGGAACTCTTATCTTTGCTATGTGGATATTTTTGCATGGGAGCCACAGAGACATGCTTAGGGAGTTAGCCAGAAAGGTTCTTGAGCATAAATTGGAGATAGATCCTTTGAAAAAAGCCGGTTAAATCGAAGAGGCGATATTTGCTCCAGAATAAGATAAGATCATCGATGAAGAGGTCATGAAACCGCTAATTCTACGACTTCATCTACTGAAATTGATTACCCGAATGGATAAAGCAAATGTGGTGTTGGTGCGAGAAGCAAAATGGAAAATGGCGGGTTTGCATCGATTACACCGATCTCAATAAAGCTTGTCAGAAGGACTTTTTCCTCGCCCCATATCGATCAATTTCATCGATGCCACTTCGGTATGCATTACTAAGCTTTATGGATGCTTTTTGAGTTATCATCAAATATCCATGCAAAAAGAGGACATTCCAAAGACGGCGTTCATTACACATCGTCGATTGCACGCCTATAAAAAGATGACTTTTGGCCTTATAAATGCCGGAGCTACCTACCAAAGAATGATGAACTTCATTTTCGATGAGCAATTGGGGAGGAACATGGAGGTTTATGTAGATGACATGATCGTGAAGAGTATGCAGATTCGTAAGCATTTGGACGACACGGAGGAATCTTATCGACCGTCAGATTATCGTCTAATCGAGACTCAATCAGGCCTAAATGTACTTTCGACCTTGAGTGCAGAAAGTTTCGGTTTATCCGGTGTAAGACCAAATTTATTATAAATAAAGATGAATTTTCTATAAATATTATTTTTGAATATTATGGAATAAATTTGATATAATGTTATAGTTGTAGGTAATATTTATAAATTTTTTGCAAAGTATGCAAGTTGTTATAAAATATTCGTTTGGTCTGGGAATATTCTTTTGTTAGGGAATATTAAATACAACGGCTCAATCATTGGTGGACCCCACAATGTAATTATCATCGGATTGAGAAAACGACAAAAATATTTTTTATAAAAAATAACTACGGAGGTGTTACCGTTAAAGCTGTTGAACTACCCGGTAAAGTACAAGAAATACGATGTCTGGGTGGTTGCGTAGTACACGCAGTATTGATTATTGATGCTTACTTGAGAAGTCACTTCGCCTACGCTCAATTATCGCTTCTGAGAATTCACGCATCATATCTCTTATATTATTGATTCAATTATTGTCACAAGATCATCTCAGATAATATGTTATATTATTAATTGAGACGACAAGTTATAAATGATTAATAATTGTTGAAAGATTAAAAATGTGTTGATTAAAAATAAAATGATTTGTGGTAATATTTATTCAATCCTTAATGTATATAAAAAGTACATTATGAGACGTTTGTGGTAAGTTTGATTATTTTATGGGGGGCCCGTATATGTCATCATCTAAGAGTCTCTTCGTTAATAGTAATTACCTTTGTGAATAGTAATTACCTTCATCAATAGTATTTACCTTCGTCGATAGTAATTACCTTTCATCGATAAGTAATTACCTTTGTGAATAGTAATTACCTTCGTCAATAGTATTTACCTTCGTCGATAGTATTTACCTTCGTCAATAGTAATTACCCTTGTGAATAGTAATTACCTTCGTCAATAGTAATTACCTTTACCAGACGCCAAACCACTTGCCGCTTCACATTCAAAGGCGTCAAACCACTTGTCGTTTCACATTACAAAAGGCCGAACCACTTTTCTTTTCACATCACCAAATCGTCAAGCCAACGCCTTTTCACATAGTAGGTCTTAAGCTAGAAATCTTCTATAAATAGAGGCCTAGTGCTTCATTATTTTCACTTAATTCATTGAGCTTTATAGAGAGAAAGTATAGAGAGAATAAGAAAGAAAGAAGAAGAGTATTTTGTTACTACACTACTGCAGATTCAATCTCCTACCAAAAGTAAGGGGTGTTATTCTTTCTTATTCATAAAGAGAAACTGTTGTTATTCCATCGCTTATTATTCTCATTGGAATAACTTTGATACGTGGTTTACCCTATACTTGGTGACATTCTTCTATTATTACATTGGAACATCACATGCGTGTGTTTTACAATTTGGGACTGGTTAAAATCTTTATTATTATTCTGTTTGAACATCACATGCGTGTGTTTTACAGGACTGGTTAAAATCTTTATTATTTCATTGGAACATCACATGCATGTGTTTTACAGGACTGGTTCCGTCTCTTTATCATTCTTTTGGAATATCCTATCGTGTGTTTTTACGGATCCGGTTCCATCTTTATTATTCTGTTGAACATCATCGCTTCGGTGTGAATTTCACCGACCGGTTCCGTTATTATTATTACATTGGAATAACTTCGCCTACATGCTAAGTATCGCATGCATGGTGATTTCTTTTGTTATTCCATTCTTTATTATACCCGGTTGGTTAAAACTTTGACTTCTATACTCCATGAAATTAGTAGAATATCCTTGATATTTGCGTTTCATCCAAAGATATCTTTCATGGAAATATTCTTCCGATCATTCTTGAATTTTACTCTACAAAACAAGATATCATGTTGACAATTTGGACGTTAATAATTCCGGATAAAATAATTCTTGAACTTGTTTTATTGAATTCTTATATCATTGTCATCATCCTCATGTTTATATTTTTTTTAAAGTCATCGTGGCACTGTAGTGCATTGATGGACTTGGTATGATTATGACCGAGAGACTATTCGGTGTAATCATGGCCGTAATGTTACAAATGATGTGGTAAAAATCCTCGATTGGTAGTAGTGCATTGATGGAAAGTTGTTGGCATGATCATGACCATTAATGAATACACAACTATTCTCGGCGTAGTAGTGCATGAATAATTGTGGTCGTGATCTTAAAGAATATCCTTGGTAGTAGTGCGAGGGTGATTCGATGATGTGGAATATTTATTAAAGGCGAGTCTCACCTATAAATGATGATGAAAAACCTTTAAAATCATAAAAGATAGTAGATTTTATTTTCTACTTGACTCTTTTAATGGATTCTTTGGTTCATTTGTAGTTAAACTTGATGTTCATTATATTTTATCGGTTTAACATCTTGTCAGAGGCTAATGATAATTTATTACGCATTATCTTAGTCATAATATTTCTTCTTGAGCTAGTTGAGCTCACCCTTTCTTTCTTTATCTCTTGTGAAATGAGAATATATTTGGGACGAGTCGGGGAGCGGAGTAATGGTCCGAGGATAGCATTAGTAGTCCTCACTATTACGTGAAATAGTGTGATAATAATTGTAATGAGGACTTCTTTTGAGTTTGTATGATCTCTAGTAGACAATATTGTATTCAAACTCACGGTTTATGTCGATTATTGTACCTACAGTTATATTAAGTAAGTTGTATTTAAATTACATACCATGTATCGACTACCCAAGATGGGTGATGTATACCTAATCTTGGGGCGTCACATCTGGTCGGTCGAGAGGGCATCGAGGCCAATCCGGAGAAGATCCAAAGCTATTCTTGATATGAAGACTCTCATCATTCAAAGACGCCCAACGCGTCGATTGGTAGGATCATGGCTTTGAGGAGGTTCGCCGCCAAGATCTGCGGAGAGATGCCTTCCTTTCTTTGACACATCAAAGGTAGAAGAATGCGAAGACGTTCCAGTGGACTTTGAGTGTGAAGACGCCTTCCAAGGCATAAAGACATACCTATCTTCTGCTCCTTTATTAATAAAGCCTGCCCTAGCATAGACCTTATATTTATACCTTGCAGCGAGTTCATTGGCAGTAGGAGCAGTATTGGTTCGGGAGATCAGTGGGAAGCAAAGATCCGGCCTATTATGTCGCCCACGCCCTACGAGATCTTTGAAACCAGTATCCGAATATTGAGAAATTTGCCTTTGCTTTAATAATTGCTAGTAGAAAGCTCGACAATATTTTCAAGGTCGACTCTGGTCGTCTATCTGGATCGACCTATCAAGAAGGTGATGGGCAAGCGAGAGGTCTCGAGCAGACTAGCTAGCGTGGACTATGGAGTTGTTCAAATTTTTATCGAGTACCATCCCCGAAATGCCATCAAAGGTCAAGCCTTGGCCGATTTTATGGTGGAATGTTCATTCACTTAAAAGCAGATGCGAGTTCTTTAGAAAGTCTGAATAAATCGATCGGTGATTCTTAGTTCTTCATTGAGGTTAGAAGGCTTTGGATATTTGATGCAGATGGATCCTCTACGATGATTTATTAGTGGAGCAGAATTATTTTAATAAGTCCGGAGGATTCAAGGTTCAAATGAGCCATCGAGTTCGGGTTTAAAGCAACGAACAATTTAAGTCTGAAAGTAATAGTTTTAGCAGTGTCAGAGCGTTGGCAAAGAGTCTCGAAGTCCAACAGTTGATTATCTATAGTGATTCTTGAAAGTAGTATGCACACAAGCCAATCATGTTTGATGATAAAGCATATACTTTGTAACAATCTTATTCATTTATTAATAAAAAGTATTAATTTATTAAAGGCTTTTAATTATCTACATGATGCTGTTTTATAATATGTGATAAACCCATAGTTTTAAGCAATGCTTTTAGAATAATGATGATGATCATTCTAATGAGATCTAAATTCTTAGAAAGCTTAAAACTAAAATAGTTCCTAATCGTTGGATTACTAAATTGGGGATTAGTGAATCAGGATAGATTGGTACATACGTTGCTTGCTTTCATTGGATGAGGATGATTGATCTCATGATCATTTGTGTGGAGACACTAAAAGCAAAGTATGTAGGTGCTTATTAGAGAATAAGTTCATCGAACGTGGCTCGCCAAGGAATACCTAATGGAGTTTTATTTGCTGTCAATAGGAATTTCTGTAGTGATAGTAAGACAAGTAATCCTTGGACTTGAGATCATCATAGTATCTTGTGTATGATGAGTTATACTTTGACTTATTCTTAAGACCCTTAGGGTATATCAAAGGGTATGCTTGGGTATAATAAGTTATACATGGAGATAATGTATGATCAATAAAGAATCTACCACACTAATAATAAAAGAAGAGAAATGTCCTATGTGATTCGATAAATGACAACCCAGTAGTCTGTCCTTGTTATAGGCGAATGAAATTAGAAAGGAGTTTCTAATTTGCATTATTTGGAGTTGTGCATTTAAGGATCGAAATACATATAATTAAATAAAATAAGACTTGACAAGTAATTCCATGTCTTATATTTAATTGGGACATTGTATGGTGGAAGGATTGAATTGCATGCAGTAACTATTTACTCAAAGGTTCTTTAATGATTAATGTTGAAATCTATATTATCCGGAAAGTCGTTGATCATTGGGGAGGCTTTATCCTTATTGTAGAATAAATATTATTTAAATAAATTAATTGTTTAATTTATTTATTTAAATAAGATTAGAATTGTTCTAATTGATTTATTCACAATAGGTTTAATATGGAGAACCTAAAGGGTCACACCATAAAAGGAAGAATAATTATTTAAGAAGTTAATGGCATAATCGTAATAATATGTTAAGTATATTTAATTTAATCTATGGTGATAGAATAAATTAAATAGCTTAATATTTATTATTTAATATTTTAGAAATATTAAATATAAATTAATAAGAGGAGTCTTATTAATATTATTACAATTATTATTATTTTAATTTCTAAAAGAGTTTAGGAATTAATTTAATATAAGTACTCTCATTTATTCCTAATTGGATTAGGAAGGAAAATTAATTAAAGGAGTTTAATTAATTATCCCTAATAAGATTAGGGAGCTTAATTAATTAAAAGAATTTAATTAATTAAATAAAACCCAATTCCTTAATTGTTAAGGTGGGTTGCCCACATCTATTAATAAGAGGAGTCTTATTATGGGTGTGGGAGTTGTTGACTTTTACAACGACATAATTCCAATTTGTTAGAGAGTACCCTTTTCTATAGAGATAGAAAACTAGGGTTTGAGCCAAATACACCATCTTCTTGAATTCTTTAGTTTTCCTTGGTGGATCACCTCAGAGGCCAAACATATGGGTGGCTAACGTTGATCAAAGGAAGGAACAAACCCGGTGGATTCAAGTTGAACGCGAAAGGATTTGGAGGTGAACTTGTACTCAAGGAAGCTCGATCTTGAGGGTATGATTTTATTCTTTATCTTTTCGTTTAATTAATAATTGTGCATAAAGGGTGATCCGGGTATATGGTTTGTAAAAAATTTTAAACTCTGATTTTACTCGCTTCCGCTTAATTTTGCAATTTTGATTGCGTTATGAATATTACAAACCTAACAATTCTCAATTGGTCGTTAAACAGTTGTCGGGAGATTATGAAGCTCGTGGGACCCGGATGATCAAATACCTGGCGGAATTAAGAGACCGACTTCAATATTTCGCTTCGTATGAGTTTCAGAGCATAGAGCGTAATGACAATTCTATTCGAGATGCATTGTCGAAGGTGGCCACTACAAATGAGATGTTTTCCACTGCCCAGTATATTTGGAAGTTTTGCGTGACCAAGTGTTCAAAGACGAAGCGTTGATGTGTATCGAGCGATCTAGTCATTGGATGACCCCTACATCGAGTATTTGGCGGATGGCGTCCTTCCTTCGGATCGAGATCTTTGGCAAAGAAGATTAAGTACAAGAGTGCCAATTTTAGTCTTATTGATGGGGATCTCTATCGATTGGCATTTTCCTCACCATTGTTGAAATATTTGGTTCCGTCCGAGAAGTAGAGTATGCTCTTGGGAAGTTCACGAGGGTATTTGCGTGTGATCATATGGTCGCCAAGTCTTTGGCTCATAAAGTACTTGACAAGGATACTATTGGCCTACAATTTTCAAAAAGCTACGAGAATATGTCAAGAAATGTGAAAATGCCGACAATAGTCCGATCCATTATCACCCACGGAAGAGCTATATTCGATTTTATCTCCTATACCCTTCACGTGCTGGGGTGGATATATTGGGACCCAGATTGCCAAAGCTAAAGGTCAGTCACTTTGTCATAATTCTTTATCGATTACATGACTAAGTGGGTAGAAAGGCGAAACCACTTCTTGATCAATAACGGAACAAGAATGCCTAAAGTTCATAAAAAGTTCAGTAGTGTTTCGCCGGGATCCCTAAGGTGTTGATATCGGACAACCTGGACGCCCGGTTAAATGGGTTCAAAATTTGAAGGATTTTAAATGATCGGGGATTCAACATAAGAAGACTTCGTGGCTCATCCACAACCGAATGGGCAAGTCGAGGTGACCAACAGGACGTTGTTGAACGGAATCAGCGCTTGATAGATGAAGCTAAAGGGAGATGGCGGAAGAATTCTTGAGCGTCTTGTGGGCATACCGAACTACACCGAGGACTACCACGGGGATTCTCCTTTCGATTGGCTACGGTAATCGATGCCTTAGTCCGGTCGAAATCGGATCTCCAAGTCTTGGTAAGTCAATTCAAAGAAATCTACAACGACGAAGGGTGAAAGCTAACTTGGACTCGCTAGAAGAAGTCGAGAGAAGCTTTGCTCAAATTGGTACGCTTATCAACGGCGGTGGCCAAACATTACAACAAAGGGGTCAAACCAGAGATTCAAGTAGGAGACTTCGATCCTTAGAAAGCAAGCCTCTACGCCTCAAAACACAGGAAAGCTAATGCCGAACAGGAAGGGCCATATGAAGTGATCAAGTACCAAAGCCGTACTTATCGGTTAAAGGCACTAGATGGTTCCGAGATCAAGAATACTTGGCATCTTTGGCGGGAGCTTCGTAAATATTTTCAATAAAGATTAAGTCGGGGTTCTAAGAATGCATACACGATTGTTCGTTATCAATAAAAAGTCACTTTTTCATAATTGATCCACGGTCCTATTTTGTCTCTAAGGTCACTATGGTGTAAGGAGGTATGGTAGGACTCATTTGGCCATTCGATGGTAGCCCAAGGTCCTTATGATCCTATATTGATCTTATCGTGGTGGTAAGTCAATGGTCTTTATTGATCCACGGTCTATTTGTCCTAAGGTCACTATGGTGTAAGGAGGTATGGTAGGACTCATTTGGCCATTCGATGGTAGCCCAAGGTCCTTATGATCCTATATTGATCTTATCAGGTGGTAAGTCAATGGTCACTATTGATCCTTATATCTTGATCCTTGTATCTTCGCCCTTATATATTTGTTCTACCCGAGAGAGTAAAGAAGATTTCGATGGTGCAAGGAGGATCGACTAAGTTCACCTCACACATGACCGATCTCATACTTCGGTGATCAATGAGCATATATTACTTTATTTTGTTTAAATGTTGAGTTGATTCATTTAATTCGATTAAGTTGAATCTGTCCAGAAAAATTCAATTTACTTTATTTCATAAATTAACCTTGTTATATGCCATATCGATTCACTAGTCGGGATTAGTTTATTGATCTTCAATTATCGACAAGAAATTAATCAAAGCGAAGAAGTCGTGATCAAGACGAGTTGAAGATTCATTCATTCATGTTAATAACAAACCAAATCCATAATTACAAAAACTTAAAAGTAGTTAACTTTTTACATAAAATAAAAACGAGACGAACATTCAGCCCAACCTTCATCATCGGAGTTGAAAGCAATGCCGGGTCCAGTGAGCAAATTGATAACTTCTCTTTTCCTCGCCTCCTAATCTTCGTACCCCTCCGAGTATACCCTTGGATTTCGGCATTAAGTTCGTCCAATTCTCTTGAGTCGCTCGAATTTGCTCCGGATCTCTTCATCGGGAGAGAGCCCCGAATCCTTCAAGATCCTTTATTTTGTGGCGAAGTTTGTGACGTTTGGCCTTATGCCTTCGTGCTTCGTCTTGAGCCTTCGTCTCAGCCTCACCAAGTTGTATAACCTAACTTCGGTTGGCTGAAGAAAACTCCTCATTTTTTGCCTTCAGGAGTAAGTTTTCTTCGACCAAACCAGATTCATATCACCAAAGCTTGTTGGGCGGGCCGGATATAACCAACCCATCCCTCGTGGCCCTTAACTCGTCGTCAGATGTCTTCAAATCCATCCTAGCCCGATCTAATTCTATTTGAAGACCGTTGATGGTATGAAAAGTATCTTCACGACCGGCTCTCTCTCGATCCAAGGTTGATTTCAAAGCATGTTTATCTCCTGCCTCATTGAATCTTCCTCGGCTTCCCCATTTATGTGTCTCGGACGTAATCGTCCGAAGACAAAGATTAGCTCAAGATATTTTCAAAATATTCAAGTCAACGTCCAAATATTCGAAGGAGAACAGAGATATAGAAGGAAGAAGAAATTGTTATTTACCTTAGCCAAATGAGCTCATCCCCTCATCGAAAGATTTCCGTCGTGTGATCACTGAACCGGTGGTCATCGGTTGTTCGAACAAAGTCAAGAAGAGGTCGGAAGGAAATTGGCATTGAACCTAGGCCACAAGGTCGGAGATCCTGAATTTCAGCATGGTAACCCCGACACGAGGGACCAAGGGTCGATTCGGGAGAGTCTTGGCCTTTCGGGGAGAGAGTTGGTATCGCTCGGGAGGGATAGGGTCGGCGTGTATGGTTTTAATTGTAGGGGATTTATTTGGGGTGGGTCCTTGAGGTGTTGAAAGGCAGGCGAGAACTCGGATGGCTATCGAGAGCGCTTCCTCTTCCGGATAAAGCGTTGGAATCCTTCGTCCCGTCACCGTCTTCGTCAATCTGTATTTCTGCTGTGGGGAACGAAGGTGGGATGATCAAGACCGAGGTACCCTGAGTTCTTGGCAATCGGAGGGGTTATTTTGTTTTTAATTTTTGGTCGAAGGACACTTCTTCGATCGGAGACGATCGAGTAAGCCTCTCGTTGAGGATTAGGTTTGGGGTTGGCTCATTTTACGGTGTGGATTCGGAGGGCTAACAAGAGGGGTTGACTGGGTTTTCGGTGGCTCTCCTCTTCGACGAGGATGAAGAGCCTCTTCAGCATAAGAACCTCTTCACCTCTGCTTCTTACATTTCTAAATTCATCTGTATGAATTTATGGGGATGCTGACCGGAGTGGCTTACATTGGTATATTCTCAATGACTTTTCAAGATTTCGGACAAAAATCTTCGAACTCCTTTATTTCTAAGGAGCTCGGTCTGATCAGAGATACTGCATAAAACAAGCAATCCTATGTTAAATTACACATCATAAAATATTTTCAAAAACATTTTTATATATACGAAATAAACCAATACTTACATTTATGGTCATATAACCATGTTTGCTTCGAGAGGAGTCCATATTTCCACTCTTCCTTGGGGAAATTGTCGAAAAGTTCCATTATTTCCACTTCCCGTTCTTCTTGAAATGTCTCCAAGTCACAGAGATCTTTTTCGTTGCCCGATTCGGTAGAGAAGAAATCTCGGGACCTTTGACGTAGAATCACTTCTCATGCCATCCCCTATTGCTCGAAGGAGTGTTCACCAGTGAACGTCTCTCGAACTTTTCTCCAGACTTCGGAGAATGTTTGCTAAGGGCCTTGAACCCCTTCTCCCTGGATTGTACTATTTTGTAGACAGTGAAGAAGAAGTCAAGGGAGGGCTCGACGCCCCACAAAGGCCAGAATGTGAATATAGGAGTTTGGTACCAACTGGGAGAACCCCACACCCAGGAACCCCAGTATGGTCACTATAAAAATGTGCAGGGGAAAACGAACCCCCTTCTCCAGTAAGGTCACAGGGACGGTCGTCCAACCTTCCGGCCGTTGGTACATCTTTTCACCCGATCTGGGTATCCTGATCGCGTGGGTATCCGGAATATGGAACCGAGATCGAACCCTCTTTAGTTCAGCCTCAGTCACGATAGAAGGAGTGTTGGCATGCAAGAAGCGATCCGTACTCTGTAGTATTCGAGAGGGGTTTTGGAGTTTTGGTTTGGGGTTTACACTTGTGGTTCCTTCACGAGGTTGGGGTTTGGTGGAACCACTGTGATCGGTGTTACCAAGATTGGGGAACTTTGTTGAGTGAGTCATGGGAAGCCATTTGTGACGATTTGCAGAGAAAGATCAGAAAGTTTGGAAGGCGCTCGAATTTCAAATGAACAGGTAAAACTGTCAAATTTGATAAAGTTATCCTTTATATCTTGTGCGGTTACGGTGTTGAAAGGTCATTTATCTTGTGATTTACGGTGTTCAAAATTTGGTACAATAAATGTTAGTAATAATTTGGAATTTGAATGGGAAGCGTCCGGTCTCGGGTCCGGATATTTAATAGATAGGGCCTTTTCCGATTTGGGCCTTTAATCTCCTTTCATCTCATTTTGTGAGCAATAGCAAGGTACATTTCAATTACTTTTATTATGGATTTTCGGTAAAATATCATGGATTATTTATAGTTTTCTATTAAACATTACGCTCAACAAAAAACTAGGGGCAATGTTGGGTCAGCGATATTTTATCTCATTGGGCGAGTAGATTGGGCTTACTCCTTTAATTAATCTATTGAGCCTTTATTATTGAACCATGAAAGTCCTTGAGCCCGCTTATCCTATTATTTCTATTTTGACTTATAAGACCCAAGATTGGTCCGGTTGGGTCGATCCTTTGGACATTTTAATATCTATTATTTTGACTTACTAATGATGAAAAAGCATGACGGTTGACTAGAGAACCGCCGCCATGCATTAATGTGGATGGGATTATAACAAATGGTGGTAGTAAAGTAAGTGACAGCGTTGGATAAACTACATGCGATCGGTAGAACCCATCGAGATCAAGGGTGTGTCGGTAGTAGTGGGTGGGTGTACGGTAATCCATGCTGAGGAGAGTATGGCTTATGAGGAAGTCTTCACAAAGAGGTAGGTACACACATTTTTTATCATTCATATTCTGAGACACTAAACGAATTATTATCATCATCTATCTCAATACACTTTAGGCATTACATCCTCCATTTTGTTAACCTTGTGAACACGTTCGACTCTCACATCTCGAAAGCTTTATTCACGACGGAACACGGTAGTCGAAACTTGTGGTGTTTATCGTGTTTCTTGTGCGAGGATCAGGGCGTCTTATGTGATTGGGACGTGGCAGAAGATCTTGGCGTTAACACTTACTTTACTGAATAAATATGATAATATAGATTCTCAAAATAAAATAAAAATTAACTTAATTTTTTATATTATATCAAAATGTTAAATAACAATGTGTCTATTTTATCTTTTTAATAAAATTTATAAATATAATATATGAATAATTTTATTTTATCCCAAAATGTGAATTAAGAAAAAATGGAGGGAGTAGTCTTGTACTCTTGTGAGTATGAATTTGTGACCAAAAGAAAAGGTAAACCAACCCACCCGTAGCCTAAGAGCATCTCCGCCGGTGCCAGATTCACAAATTCTAGATTATATTTAGTCTAAAAACACAGATCATGCTTCAGCATATGGTTCTTTCAATTTTTCGGCGAGACAAAACGACTATATGAAGGAATCAAAAGTGGTGGACTATAATTTGGACTATAATTTATACTCCCTCTGTCCCATAGTTATAGATTGATTTTTCATTTTGAGATGTCCCAATATATAGGCTACTTACTATTTATAAAATTTAGTTGGTTCATTGTTTTACTTTTATGCCCTTATAATAAATATTCAACCATTACTCTTTTTTTGAAGAAATGACATTCAGTGTCATTATTTTTATCACCACATTTAATGTTTTTGTATTCTCTTTGGTTAAAGTTCTATGGTTATGGACTTTAATGGTCAGTACACGTCAATCAATGAAGTTAAGAGTTAAGTAAAGAGTAATTAATTTATTCATTAATTCCATATTAAGGGGTATATGTGGAAAATTATGTTAAAATTGTCACTTAAACCCGATTTTCTTAACTACTATGCCAAAAGAAATCATTTTTATAACTATGGGATGGGATGGGAGAGTAATATATTTAAATATGAGAGATGTTGATGAGGAAGAAGGAGTAGGGAGATGGTGAAGAAGGAAAAGGAAGAATTCTGAAGAAGAAGGAGAAAAGCGGCCGAAAAAAAGATGAGAAGGTCTAATAAAAAAAATAACGAATAAAAATTAAAAAATTTATAAATATGCATAATAATTTAATACTCCTATATTTTACCTATCTCTCGCTCAACTACTTCAACATTTAACATTTATAAGTATTTTGTTAATACTAATTTATATTTTTATTATATTTGATTTTTATTGGTAATATTTTTTTAATTTATTATTTAGATGAAAAATTATGGTCCTCCTATGTTTTATATTATTTTTTTATTATATTTAAATTTATTAATTATTTTAATCTTTTTATATTATATTCCGAGATAATCCGCATGATAGTTTTTCGGATCGAATACTAAAAAGACATTTACTGATATTACATAGACGGATCCAGTTAGTATGAAGTGTATTTTTGAGTAAGTTGGTCAATTGTCCAGTAAAATGCTGACACACATAGAGTCCTATCTGTGTATCAATATTTTATTAATCAATTGACCAATTTATCAAAAAATAAACTTCATGCTAACCGATTCCTACATGAACTAAATATAAAGATGCTCTAACCGCCTAACCCTTCTCTCTCCCTTTTACTTCGCCTACCCTTTAAAAGAGCAGAGAGCGGGAGTTGCAATAAAGCAATAGTTTCAGAGTAAGCCTGGGTAGAGAGAAAAATAAAAATAAATGTAGAGCTAGCGAGCTAAGCCAAGACATATATTGTGGGTATATGTATATGTATTTTTGGACAGGGACGTTAACGGAGAAGTGAGAACAGATTGGCCGGAAGATGACGACGGGAATAATAAATGACAAGAATCTGGAGAAGCAGATACAGAAACAAATGGGTTGTATGACTGGTTTGCTTCAGCTGTTCGACCGCCAACAAATGTTGACCGGAAAACGCCTCTATGCCAAGCGCCTCCCTCCCGCGACGGTGAGATATTACCTTTCTCTTTCAATCGTATTGCTATTACAATGCAGCTCTTTTGGGTAACACATCTGACTAGATTCTTTGAGCAGGGTGTTGATATTCCGCCGGAGACGGAGAAGTCAGTTGGTTCGCCGGCGATTTCGGGGGAACAGGAAAAGAAACAACCGACGAGATCAGTGACGACACCAAGTCCAGACCGCTATAAACCACCCCAATCAACTGAGCTCCGTTCACCGGCGTCGGTTTATGCATCGTCGAGTGAAATGCCACCGAAATCTCCAATCCCTCTTCCGCTATTTGAATTAAAACAAGGGACAAGGTATTCATGGAAGTACTGCAAAGAGACTCCGAGGCTCTCACTAGACAGCGGAGCAACATTTGATGCTGCCAAAGGAAGCCTTTACGTCAAGCAGCTCCGATCAAACTCAGGCGATGGGGTTGACGATAAGAACCGACGATCAACTAGCGTCATTGCCAGACTAATGGGACTCGAACCAATACCGAATTCATCATCAACTCCTGAACCAATCGTCAAGCAAAACGAGCTAAGGAGATCTGCATCGGAGTCCAGAGTTTCAAGAGATATCTTTCAGAATCGAATCATAGAGAAAAATAACATCAATTTCCAGCTAAAGAAACAAAATCAAATGCATTCTGCTGGAACTCACATTATAAGCAATGTTATTAGAGAAAGAAATGTAGATTCAATGGAGTACGCTTCCAAACATTCAAGGTCTGAATCCCCTAGAGCTTCAAACAGAGGCTTTAAATCACCACAACAACGCAAAAGCTTCTTTGATTCGGCCGATTTTTTTCCGGAACCAAAGCAGACGGTTTCAATCTACGGGGAGATTGAGAGGAGATTGAAAATGAGAGGAATCGATGAATCTTCTAAGGATCTGGAGACATTGAAGCAAATCCTCGAGGCTATGCAACTCAAAGGGCTTCTGCATTCTAAGAAACCTCCTAGTCAAATCAGAAACAAAAACTTCGTTTACGATCGGAATTATTCATTTTCTTCCGATGATCAATCTCCAATTGTATTGATGAAGCCTTTAACCCGACGAGTCGGTAATGAATCGCTGCCGTCCAGTACAAGGTCTAAATTCGGAGTCAGTCGGAATGAAAGTATTCCGTCAGTGAGTCCATGCCGGGAAGGGCCAAGTTTTGATCGGAATATGAAGAGCCCAACAAGAGCTAGAAACCCGAGCTCACCAACCCGAAGTGAGAGCAATGTGAAGAATTCTAATTCACTCATCAGAACACAGAGGAGAGGGAATGAATCTATAGATCCACGAAGAGAGTCTCAGATCAATGCTCCAAAGAGAAATGCATCAAATCAAGCGGCCATAAATCGATCGCCAAGAAACAGGAAGGCAACGGGTCAGATTTACGCCAAGGAAAAAATTTCTACTACAACAGAAGATGAATCATCATCCTCCATTTCTGAAAGTACTTTTAGTACTCCTTCTCAAACTGATACTGAGGTAACTGTTGATTTTTGTTAATTTTAAGCAACATTTGATTAATTGTGTTTAATAATTGTTTGTTGAATAAGTCTTGTATGCAGAGATCTAAAACAGAGGAATACAAAGAAGGAAGAAGTCTACTGGAGAGATGTGATAAGCTGCTTCACAGCATAGCAGAGATGAACGCGGCCGAGTTACAACCGAGTCCTGTCTCGGTGCTTGACTCGTCATTTTACAAGGACGAGTCGTCTTCTCTTTCGCCTGTCATGAAACGAAGCATTAGCTTTACAGGTAGGCACAAAACAATCACGTGCAATTCCAGTTATTCTGTCGTTAAATTTCATTGGGTAATGGCTTTAGAGGACCCAGTCGGGTCCCGGGTTGACTCAGACGTAGTCTACAGTTTTAGACTTCTGCTCAATTTACATGAAAACCAAAGGTTAGAAAAGTCTTAACATGTGTGGACGGTAAAAGTCACGTGGGACGGACTGAGCTTAGCCGGAGATGGAGATCGTCGGAAATTTGATCAGGACAATTTTAGTCAAAGTTATTAAGTGAATGAAAGCTCTAAAGACGGTCTGAAAGTGACTGATACATGCATCTACCTATTTTCCGAAATTTAATTTATTTCAATAAAATTTTAGTATTTTTAAAGTTAAACTAAAATATTTTTGGATTTAAAATTAAAATACAATTATTTAATTTTAAATAATACAATTATAAAAATGGGTTAATGGAGCTGTGCATACTCATAAATGTACGTAGTGTTGAGTCACCCTACGATTGTAGAATAGTCATTTTATGATATTGAAAATTCACTCTAGTAATAACTACTTGATTATTCAAAACTACTCATGAAATTTAGAAAGCACCTCCAATTTTTTTGTTATAAAAATTAAAAACTGTTAAAAAATACTATAATGTTTGAAAAACTCTTAAAGTTAGAATGGAAGGAGTATTATTTTTGATGTATGATTTATGGAAAGTATTTAATTTATGAAGTGTTGTTTCGTAAACATGATGTATTAGTGATCTTACGTAGCTATCTTATTATTAATTAATTACTAAAATTTGTCAGATGAATCAGTTGAAGTAGAAGAAGAAGAAGACTTTGGGATGTCGTCAAAAATTGAAGATCGTGATTTGGCCTACATATCAGAGGTTCTCAGAGCTTCCAGTTATCACTCGGAAGAAGCTGATATTTTCTTGTTAGTTGAGCAGCAGCAATATTTCAAAGGGAAGGAGGACACATCGTCCAGACTCCAAAGGAAACTTATTTTCGAGACGTTGGTAGAAATTCTTGATCGAAACAGACAAATGCCTCCATGGAAGGCCAAAAATTCTCACACTGCAAATCCATCATTACCACAAATCTGGTCCGAATTTCAAAGAATTAGAGAGCGGGACACATCAGAGGATCTATTCGGGATAGTTTGTGGAGTGCTGAAAAAGGACCTCGCCGTGGACACAACCAACGGATGGGGAGATTGTCCGGTGGAGATGTCGGATGCCGTGTTGGACATCGAACGGCTGATATTCAAGGATTTAGTCGGTGAATCAATCCGAGATGTAGCTGAATTAGCCCCGAAAAGCAGTTTTTTGGCGCCTCGTAGAAAGTTGCTACTTTTCTGAATTTGAAGGGAATTAGAAACGCGCGCGCTCACTTGGTGGTAGTAATATTTCATTTAACTTTTACTACTACCTTTTCACTCTTCTTATGTGGTTTAAATTATTGGGAATGGAAACTGGAAAGGACTAATAATACTTAACGGTCACATTTGATATCCGTGAAGTTGCATGTGAGAGTTGTTGGTGGCTGAAATTAATAATGGGATTGCATGTACGTACGGTACATACATAGTTTTTAAAAAAATTTAGCTAGAAGAGGCATGTCCATACTCAAAGTAGTGGTTTTAGCGATTGATTATATATATATATATATACTTATAGTATATATAACCATTAATTAATTAATTATTGGACAGAATGTATAAGGAGAGCCGTTTTTTTATAAATGGAGATGTATGTATGTAGGTACAAATTACAATCAATCATTCATTCACTCCTTCCTCTCTACATCTCCAATGTGAAGGCAAAAAGTAGTACAACAGCAGCACCACCACCACCTGACCACCCCTATTCATTATTCAGAATCAGTAAAGTTAAACTGAAATTCCACATGCTACTTTATTACTAAACTACAAGAATTAGAGGGGCCTTCACAGTGTAATGTTTAATTATGTTTTTGCATATCTTTTTGGACAAACTAATTTGATACTCACTTAAAACTTCATTTTGTCAGCGTAAGCTTTTGCATCAACTTTCGGGTTTACGTACACATCATTTTCTTTAAAGACTCTTCTCCCTTCTTGTATTCGGTGGTTGCTATTGAAAGCAAACAAAGGCTTCCCTTTTTACCACACAATACATACATAGAACCAATCAATGTGACAAACTTTTGGGCATTCTTTGGCTTTACCTTATGTGTTACTCCATTTGTTATCAACTATACTTAGTTATTTGAGTAGGACCGGACCCATAATATCAAAAGGGTACAACATGACAACTACTACTTTCTCTTTAAATATTTACTCCCTGCATCCCATAAAAAGAAAAACATATACAAAAAAAATGTGATAAGAGTTTTCCGTATAATAAAATGACACAAATATCTTTAGGGATGTTTGTTACATGTCATCTCAACTATCCGGTAATGTGACCAATCATCTTTATAGATTGTGTTTTTTACATTGATAATCTTACATTCCCCATAACAGATATCTCGTAAAGTATCAAGATTTTATTTTAAAATTAATCATTAAGCATATTATATAAAAATACCACTTAGTGGTCATCTTAAAAATTTTATATGGTTATAATCTCGATTTTAGCAAAATAGTAAAAAAGTTAATTTAAAATGCTAACTTAATTTAGTTATTTACGAATATTACAAGTTTAGTTTATTAATAACAACATACTCAAAAAATTTGTACTTAATAATTGAATAATCATTTATTGTTATTTTATAAGCATATTTAAAAAATTTAATACGATTTTCTAACTAATACTAAATTAATTAGTTCAATAGTATTTTGATGATTGTTGATTACATTTGATAGGTGAATCATTCAACTAAAATTAGCATAAGAATATTTTCGTAACGGGACAATATTAAAAAAATATGCTCAGTAATTTTGAATTCATATCAAACACTAACAATATCAATTATCGGTAATCACATATATCTTCTATCGAACATAAATGATACAATATGATCATTTTCTATTACCAATAATCAGATATTTGTGTTTAGGTTGATATTCATAACAAAGGCTCTCTTAAATTTAACGTCATAATTTACTATCATAACATCCCTATTAAACTAAAGACTCATTATATTTAAGAATATAAGCAAAATATTTTTTTTTTTAATTTACAATTAAGATTTTTTGTGGGCCGAGGGAGTACCACTAAGATCTCCGCTTTTATTTTGGAAAGTGGTCACTGTTCTTAATTAGGTTAGACAGCGGAAGAAGATAAATTAGCAGGAAAGCTAAAGGATAGATGGTCAGTCTTTGTCTCATTTAATTCCTTCAATCTAGCCGTACGATTAGTCTTTGCTCAGTTACGCAACTGTGATCAATTTGTTAGACCTTTCAGAATTTTAACTTTTATCATTTAATTTTTTTTGCCATTTTCCTATAATGGAGTGCATATATAATTGATTGTACATACAAGTCTGAAATTGGGTGGGGATGTGAAGATAGATATACGGCCTCCTCCCACACTCCCACTTCCATGGCCCTTCCACATACCAACACTTCCGCATACATATCGAAGGGAAGGGAGTTATAATTTTAGTCAATTAATTAATACAATTTCGACGCAAGCGTATCGAGAAGTGATCTAATATGCGTGTTTAACAAATTTACACTGAAAGAAACTACGCTAATAGAATCATATCGAATGGTTGTTTTGTGGCTAATCTCTTTTTTTTTTCTTCATTTTTTGGCCCAACATGTTACAATATACTATTAATTTTAGGATTAAATATTCATAGTCACATATTTATTTTTTATGAGATTATTCATGAGATAACTTAAAATAATCTCATGTTATATTTGTTTTTTCCATGATTAATTAAAGGATTGGATAAAAAAAAATCGTTTGAACTATTATACTCTTACCGATAATAACATATTTTAAACTATAATTTAAACTTGTATATACATTAAAAAATGATAAACAATTAATTATATTTTTGAAATTAATTGATATATCTCAAGTGTAATACTTGCAAACTAATTAGGATTTACATTGAATTCATGATTAATGAAACAACCCAGGTTAAATTTCAAGTTCAGAACAAATCTCGGGTCAAATGTCAAGTTCGAATCGAATTGCATTCATCCAAGCAATACCTTAAACCACTAGTACAATAATATCTTCTTGTGTCATCTTAACCCACCACAGACTCATCCAAAAGGTCATTAATATCTTCTTAATAATATATTCTTGTGTCATCTTAACCCACGGATGACCCGATCCGTTAGTTAATATTTAATATTATTTTTACTTAAATTTTCTCTTATTAATATCTACTTATAAGTTAATTATGTCATCTTCTCCTTATAATTTGCCATCACTCCTTCCTAATTCTTTTGCGGTTATCAATACTATCCATTCTCTATGGAAGTGGTTAGCATGAAGTTTATTTTTGAGTAAGTTGGTCAATTGACCAATAGGGTGCTGATACTCAGGCGAGATTCTATGTGTGTCAATATTTTATTGGCTAATTGACCAACTTACCCAAAAATAAACTTCATACTAACCGAATCCATTATCTATACACAGAATATGACAATGGTGAAAAGATAATTCTAGTGGACGGGAGAAATGATAATATCTTATTTTCTCTATACATACGTTTTTATGATAATATCTTATTGGTTAAAATACTTAAAGCAATTTATGTTTTATTGTTCAAAAAAACTTGAAATAATTTTCATTTTAATATTTTATTGTTTAAAAACACTTGAAAAAAATATGTAAAAAGAATAAGAAAGTAATAAACCCGCGGATAACCCAACCCATTGACGTATGGGTTAAAATTTAAAAAAGTATAGCCCATTAAAAACAGTAATTTTTTACCCAACCCAAAAACACTCGACCCATAACAACTCAGTCAACGAATGACCCAGCCCACCCGTTTGTCAGGTAAGTTAGTGGCTTATTAAGATTCCCATATAATACTTGTCTCGTAGTCATCTCTTGTCTTTAGCCCAGTTTTGAAAATTGATGTCTGAAAGACAAATTACCCTTTATACAACAAACTGTGTTTTAGGGGTATAGATGGAACAAAAATGAGTCTCTTATATTTTTATTTTTGAAACGGAGAGACACCCATTGAACAAATGAGACTGTTTTTACCTCCCGAGCATTGGAAGGTAGTGGTATTTTTTAGGGTTCTTTACATAAGTATACAACAAATATAAAGTAATTATAACAATAGTGCATTAACTAAATAATTTTAATAACAGTGAAATACTGAATAATAATGCCAAAAATAATGCAATACACATCGATATATCAAACCTTGAAAAAAAGAAATCCCTAATTTCAAGGAGAAAACTACTCCACCTATTTTGTCGATTACCAACTAAACCAAATACTCACCAAATCACGTCACCAAATTACCCAAAAATCTGACGAAGAACAAAAAATGTAAAACAGAGCATCCAAGAAATAGAGAAGAAAAGCGAGAAGAAGGGTTATCGTAAAAGAGAGGAAATCGAAATCGAAAGAAAGCAATGAAAGCGAAGCAGAGCATCCGAACATCACATTAGAATAAGCGATTTCAAGATATTTTCGGAACAGAATGAAAAATTATATTCTGAGAAATCAAACTAAATCTGCATCTTCATTCAAAGGTACGTATTCATTACAAAATTGAAGTTTGGGGATATTCATATCAAGGTTTGGTTACTTTGATTAAAGTAAACAATATTTCGCAGATTAACCATACAAAATCATATCTTTTCAAAATTTAATAAAATGAATGAACATAAAATTTTGCGAGAAAACATTGATCTTATTAATATATATTTTGGAAACTATAAAATGTTGATTTGAAACCCATAAAGTAATATTATTAATATCGGTTTGGAAAGGGAATTTTATTTTTCATTCATGGATTGAAGAATTCATTTAATATATTGGCAACATTAAAATATAGACTTGGTTACTTTAAACGCATGCATAATTAAAAACAATTTAGTTTCGAATGTAAATGTTCATTCTTTATAACTTATCCTCTGTAAAAACATTAATTTTGTTTTGTTTATAAATTGACTTAAGACATCTTATTACATATGTATATATACTAAATATTTCTATTTTGGTTACTAAAATTGTTAATTTAGACACATGGAAAATAAGAATAATTTTATTACTTTTTAAATAATACTTTTTTTTAAATATAAACATGCATAATCTGGAATAATTCATAAAATATTTTGGTTCTTATAAAATGTTGATTTGGAAACCAATAAAAAATATTATTAATTTAGGATTATTAAAGGAAATGAAATGTTCAATCGTGGTTCAAATTTTAATGTTCATTCTTTAGTATTTAACCTCCCACGAACCATAATTTGTGTTTTCTTTATAAAATGAATGAAAGCGATCCAATTACATACGCATAGATACTACTTTATATATCATTTTGGAAACCGAAAATTGTTGATTCACTCATTTATAAAATAATATTAATTTTTTAATATCCAACTAATAATAATTTTAATAATTTAAACATTAATAATCTGGCATCATTCATATAATAATTTGGTTACATATGTATATCATTCATTCTTTAAAGTTGACAATACAAACATTGTGTTAAAAATAATTATTACTAAAAAAGTTATAATTGATTACTATGTGATTTATATATACTAACTACTTACATAATTGTATTTATTTTAATGTTTTGATTCTTAGTAATATGGATATGATTCCAGGTTGTAATTTACTTCAATGAGACGTGGAGTGACAAGAATCAATATCAAAATTTGAAGTCACCGACCTACTAGTCCCCTTCAACATGTTCATTCACGTAAATGCACAACTTGATATGCAATGCATTAAGCCTAGAATGCTACAAAACAGAGTTGTCAATCAAATTTCATATTAGCGTGAACATCCCTCCAATCAAGGTGACAAATGAATCAACTTTCAAATTCTATATGGAAATCAAGTAAAAATCGGTTGAAGCATGGCAAGTATCCTCCGATTATAGATTTCGAATACCACATTGGAGGAACTCCTGACTTTACAAAACGTCATAATTGAAGAAGAAAATATAATGCAAGATGAAATGCCGATGAGATTGGCACAAAGGAATACTGATCTTGAATTTTTGGAAACACAAGGAGCCCAATTTGGATCACATTTTGTTGAGCATCTGGCCATTGAAGCTGTTGATAAAGAACATGATGCATAACCACAAGAAAGAAAGAACAAGTGATGAGGTCATATCAGATCCGAATAAGTTTGAGGTAAGAATTCATCAAACTTACAAAGACAAAAGAATATTAACACAAGCGATAAGGCTACATTCAATCAGACAAAACAGGCAACACAAGGTAGAAAGAACAAGTGGAAGGGACTTTGTTCTGGTATGCATCGACAATGAAAGTTGCAAATGGAAACTAAGAGCATCAAAATTACGGAAAACAAATATGTTCAAGGTGAGAGAGTTTAATGATATACACACTTGTTCATCCAACATACTACTTGGAGATCATAGACAAGAAAATAGTGAAATGGTTAGTGAATGCATAATGCATAGACTAACTAACTTCAAAAAAATTTACACACCAACCGATATTGTGGAAGATATGATGACGGAGTATAATGTGTCCATCTCCTACCAAAAAGCATGGAGAGCGAAAGAAAAAGCAATGGAAAAAGTAAGATGGAATCCACACGACTACACTATGATTCCTTCGTGGTTGCACATGCTAAAAAAAACAAATCCAGGTATCAATTAGAAACCGTTTTTTTATGTTTTTAAAATTTCAATTACCAATATTAAATGTAAGACCCCAACTTTTATAAATAAAGATGAATTTTTCTATAAATATTATTTTTGAATATTATGGAATAAATTTGATATAATGTTATAGTTGTGGGTAATATTTATAAATTTTGCAAAGTATGCAAGTTGTTATAAAATATTCGTTTGGTCTGGGAATATTCTTTTGTTAGGGAATATTCGTACAACGGCTCAATCATTGGTGGACCCCATTAAAAGAATTATTATCGGATTGAGAAAACGATAAAAATATTTTATAAAAATAACGGTGGAGGTGTTAGCGTTAAAACTGTTGAACTACCGGTGGTAAAGAAATAAAGAATGTCTGCTGAGTTGCATAAGTAGCACACGGTATTGATTATTGATGCTTTACGTGAGAAGTCACTCAAATTTATGCTTAATTATTACTACGATAATTGTTGATCATATCTCTTATATTATTGATTCAATTATTGTCACAAATATCATCTGTATAATATGTTATAGTATTAAATCAATAATTGAGACGACAAGTTATAAATGATTAATAATTGTTGAAAGATTAAATATGTGTTGATTAAAAATAAAATGATTTGTGGTAAGTTTGATTATTTTATGGGGGCTCTATATGTCATCATCTAAGAGTCTCTTCGTCGATAAGTAAGTACCTTTGTGAATAGTAATTACCTTCGTCAATAGTATTTACCTTCATTAATAGTAATTACTTTAAATCGATAGTAATTACCCTTGTGAATAAGTAATTACCTTCGTCAATAGTAATTACCCTTGTGAATAGTACTTACCTTCGTCAATAGTAATTACCTTTACAGACGTCGAACCACTTGTCGTTTCACATTCTGAGCGTCGAACCACTTGTCGTTTCACATTCAAAAAGGCCGAACCACTTGTCGTTTCACATTACTGAGCGTCAAACCACTTTTCTTTTTACATCATCGATTCGTCAAGCCACTTGCCTTTTCACACGGCGGTGCTAAGCTAGAAATCTTCTATAAATAGAGGCCTAGTGCTTCATTATTTTCACTTAATTCATTCAAGCTATAGAGAGAGAAAGTATAGAGAGAATAAAAGAAAGAAGAAGAGTATTTTATTCTACTACCCTTCTCAAAGATTCAATCTCCTACCAAAAGTAAGTGATATTATTTGTTGTACACGTAAGGGGTGTTATTCTTTCTTATTCATGAAGAGAAGCTGTTGTTATTCCATTGCTTATTATTCATTGGAATAACTTTGATACGCTGTTTACCCTATACTTGGTGACATTCTTCTATTATTTCGTTGGAACATCACATGCGTGTGTTTTACATGGGACACGGTTAAAATCTTTATTATTATTACATTGGAACATCCTGCTCGTGTGTTTTACACCGGACTGGGTAAAATCTTATTATTATTCATTGGAACATCACATGCGTGTGTGTTTTACAGGACACTGGTTAAAATCTTTATCATTCATTGGAATATCCTATACATGTGTTTTACACCGGATGCGGGTTCCATCTTTATTATTCTGTTGGAACATCCCGCTTGTGAATTTCACCGACTTTGGTTCCGTTATTATTATTACATTGGAATAACCATACATCTGGCGCAAGTACCACACGCATGGTGATTTCTTTTGTTATTCCATTCTTTATTATACCCAGTTAGTTAAAACTTTGACTTCTATACTCCATGAAATTAGTAGAATATCCTTGATATTTGCGTTTCATCCAAAGATCTTTTCATGGAAATATTCTTCCGATCATTCTTGAATTTTACTCTACAAAAACAAAGATCGTGTTGATAATTTGGGCGTTAATAATTCTGGATAAAATAATTCTTGAACTTGTTTTATTGAATTCTTATATCATTGTCATCATCCTCATGTTTATATTTTTTAAAGTCATCGTGGCCTTTGTAGTGCATAGATGGACTTGGTATGATTATGACCGAGACTATTCGGTGTAATCATTGACCGTAATGTTACAAATGATGTGGAAAAAATCCTCATGGTAGAAGTGCATTGATGGGATGATTGTTGGCATGATCATGACCATTAATGAATACACAAATATTCTTGGCCCGTAGAAGTGCATGAATAATTGTGGTCGTGATACTAAAGAATATCCTCGGTCAGTAGTGCGAGGGGTGATTCGATGATGTGGAATATTTATTAAAAGTCGAGTCTCAAATTTATAATAGATGATGAAAAACCTTTTAAAACCTAAAAGATAGTAGACTAAAAGATGGGTGATGTATACCTAATTTTGGGGCGCCGGTTAGTATCGAGCTTAGGATATGATCCTGGCTAAGATGTGAGAATAGTACTAGGAGGGGAGAGACGGGGAATACCTTCCGCTAGTATGACCTACCTAAGTTTATGTCTTTATTTTATTGGTTGGTCGGAAGATAGGGATAATTTGTTACATGTCAATTAACCTTTTATTTTGTGGCGATGTCGAAAATGACATCCGAGAATGTTGAAAATAGCAATGGAGCGCAGCGATCGTTGATTCACCACATATCAATAATCGAGGATAATGTGCATCGGAAGGCGATAATCCTCATGCAAACAACAACACCGACCAAATGATGAATGATCAAATGTTCGAGAGGCTTTATACGAATTTATGCAACAAAGAAAGTAGAGCGACTTCGCCCAAAACGTAGGTGGAAACACGGAAACTCTCGAGGTCACCGCTAAACAATTCAAGGAGCTGGGACCACCGGAGTTTAAGGGAAAGCTAAAACCACTTCCGGCGAAAGCATGGATAAAGCAGATTACCAAGATATTTGATGTCTTGGGATCTTTCGAGGAGCAAAAGGTTCCTTCACTACGCTTTTTATGTCATGTTGAGAGGTGATTCATGGTGGGAATCGGTAGAAACGACTCAACTCATTGTCAGATGAAGATATCTTGGGAGAAGTTCGAGAGTCGTTTCAACGACAAATACTTTCACGAAAGTATTCGCCACATGAAGGAGGTGGAGTTTATCAAGTTGGAACAAAACAATATGACCGTGTCGCAATACGAGGCAAAATTTGCGGAGTTATCACGGTTCGTCCCACTTGGTGGATAATGAAGAGAGAATGACGCGAATGTTTTTAAGAGGTTTGAAGCGGGAGATACGTCAACATCTTATTTCTCATAAAGCGTGTTTGTATTCAGGATGTTGTAAATAGGGCTCGATTAGTGGGAGCGATAATGAGTCAACGCAACTAAAAGAGAAGCGGTAGGTAAAATTATAATACCCGGTGAGAGTCGTCGGCGGGTGACAACAAGCGTGGAGGAAATCAATGGGCGGATATGGTAACCACTTTCGGTGGTAATCGGGGCCAAAACAATAAGAATGGACATTTCAAGAAAAGGAGATTCAACAATGATGGAAAGACGTCAAAGACCAAAGACCGTTGTTAAGGAAGGAGAAAGACCACCCATCATATGCTTCAAATGCGGAGGAGAGGGACACATCGACCCAAAGCTGCGCCATGCGTCAAAGCATGTTATAATTGTGGAAGAGAAAGTCACTTAGCTCGATTTTTGTGCCATCAAGACAAATTCAATTTAGGATGGAGGCACCAGCACCAGTAGTCGGAAAATTCAAAACCTAGAAATAAGTGGTCTGGAGGAGCGTTTGTTGTGACCTCCCGGAGAGCAAGGAACCCGAATGAGGTCGTCACGGGTAAGCTTTATCATAAACTCTAATGAAGTCTATACTTTATTTGATCTGGGGTTCTACCCATTCTTTTATTTCTCTACTTTGCATTCATCGATTAAATTTGACTCGGAGAAATTAGACTTTGACTTATCTGTGGAAACTCCGTTGGGAGAAACCTTCATTACATCCATTGTTTATAAGTCTTGTTTGGTTCAAATCGGTACCCTCACATTACTGTCGATCTTATTTCATTAAAAATACTTGCATTTGACGTGATTCAAGGATTGATTGGTTAACTACTTATCATGCAAAATTGATTGTTTTCGTAAGGTTGTTAGCTTTCATATTCCTAATCAACCTATTATGCGAATTCAAACGACCAAACCATTAAAATCAATCACGGTCATCTCAAGCCATAAAGTTATTCGTTTATTGAAAAACGGATGTCAAGCTTTCTTAGCTCATGTCATGATTTAAACAAAAATACGTCGCTTTTTAAACGATATTTCTATTGTTAATAAATTTCGACGTATTCCCCGAAGAACTTCTGGCCTACCCCAGGCGTGAAATTGAATTTTGTATCGACTTTGAACCCAGAGACAAACCCTATTTCCAAAGCCCCATATCGAATGGCTCATATTGAACTTCGTGAGTTAAAGACCCAACTGCAGGAATTGTTAGACATTGGCTTTATTAAATCTAGTACTTCTCCTCGGGGTGCTCTTTTGTCTATTCGTGAAGAAGAAAGATGGGAGTATGCGATTTTTGTATTGATTATCGGGAGTTGAATCATGTCACCATCAAAAATAGGTATCCATTGCCACGTATTGATGACTGTTTGACCCGATTGCAAGGAGCCAAATTCTTTTCAAAGATTGATCTTCGTTAGGATATCACCAATTGAAGATTGTAACCAACGACATTCCAAAGACGGCTTCCGTAACTCGAAGACGGGCATTATGAATTCTAGTCATGTCCTTTGGATTGACTAATGCTCCTATTTGCCTTCATGGATATGATGAACCGAGTATTCAAGGAATATTTAGATCACTTTGTGGTCGTCTTTATTGATGACATCCTTATTTATTCCAAAAGTCGTGAAGATCATGAGCAACACTTGAGGTCGACACTCCAAAAGCTTCGTGAATATAAGCTTTATGCCAAGTTGAAGAAATGTGAGTTCGTGAAGAAAGTAGCATTCCTTGGGCACGTGGTATCAAGTCATGGAATATCTATTGACCTAGCAAAGATTGAAGCTATTCAAAGTGGAACAACCTAAATCGATGGCCAAAAGACGTAGCTTTCTTCGGTTTATTTGGTTATTATCGGAGATTCGTGGAAGGATTTTCTCGAATCGCTACTCCATTGACTTCGGTGACTCCGGAAGATACAAAGTTCGGTTGGAGTGAAGAATGTGAGAAGAGTTTTCAAGAACTCAAGAGGAGACTTATTTATTTCAAGACCTGCTCGACAATACCATCGGCTCGGAGGATTTGTCATCTACATTGATGCTTGCGGCAAAGGGTTGGGATGTGTTCTTATGCAACATGGAAAAGTTATAGCTTTATGCCTCGCGACAACTCAAAGAATATGAGAGGAATTATCCTACTCATGATCTAGAGTTGGTTTGTTGTCTTCTGCACTTAAAATTTGGAGACATTACTTGTATGGGGAGAAAGTGGAGATCTTTACGGATCATAAAAGCCTCAAATATTTCTTCACTCAAAAGGAACTCAACATGCGACAACGACGTTGGCTTGAACTATTGAAAGATTATGATCATACCATCCAATACCATCCTGGAAAGTTAACGTGGTAGGCGACGATTGAAAGCGAAGATCGTGATGCAATCACGAGTGCGTTATTGTCAACACAAAGGCCCATTTTGTGTGACTTGCAAAGGATGGAGATAGAGTTAAAGACTCGAGGGACGCATATGATGATAGCAAATATCTGAGTAGAACCGACTTTAATCGATAAAGTTAAAGTCGCCAAGCTACTGACACTGGAGGCGATGCGTATGAGGAAGAAAGTGCACGAGAAGGTGCTATCTTAGGAAGCAAGAATCGATGAAGAAGGAATACTTGAGTCAACTCCGGACTTTTTGTGTTCTAACGACCACGATTTAAAGTATAATATCATGATGGAGGCGCACAACACACCATTTGCAATCCATCTCGGAAGTACCAAAATGTATCATGATATTCGGCATACATTTTGGTGGAGCAATATGAAGAAAGAGATAAATATTGTTTATCTCAAGGTGTCTAACTTGTCAACGAGTTAAAGCGGAGCATCAAGTACCAAAAGGTCCATTGCAACCACTTGAAATTCCAGAATGGAAGTGGGAGCACATTACCAAGAATTTCGTTACCGGTCTTCCTAAGGTTTCTCAAGGCATTGATGCGATTTGGGTCATTGTTGATAGATTGACCAAGTCTGCTCATTTCTTACCGATACGAGAAACTTATACACTTGAAACGTCTTGCTTCAGTATGTACATAAAGCAGGATTGTAAGATCGCATGGTATGCGGGGTATCCATAGTTTCGATCGAGACCCAAGATTCACTTCACGATTTTGGGTTAGTTTGCAAAAAGCTATGGGCACAGACTTACGATTTAGCTTTCGGCATATCATCCTCGCAGACGGACGGACGATGGAGAGGACTATTCAAACTCTTGAAGATCTATTAAGACTCGTGTGTCCTTGATTTCAAGGAGTTGGGACAAGTTCTTACCATTGGTGGAGTTTTTCCCACAACAACAGCTTATCAGCAAGTATTGGCATGGCTCCATTCGAGCGTTGTATGGAAGAAAGTGTCGATTCTCCATTATCTTTGGGATGAGGTGGGTGAAGCAACGTTGTTGGGACCGGAGTTGGTACGTATGACTACGAAAAGATTCAAACGATCCGACAACGTATAAAAACCTCACAAAATCGATAAAAGAGTTATCTTGATCTTCATCGAAAGGACGTGGAATTCGATATAGGAGATCATGTGTTGTTAAAAGTTGCTCCATGGAAAGGAGTTACAAGATTTGGAAAGAGAGGAAAACTTAATCCTCGATTCATCGGTCCATTTTAATCCTCGATCGAGTAGGAGGCGTGGCTATAGACTCGCTTTCATCGCTTAAATATGTCTCGTGTTCATAACGTTTTTCACATATCCATGTTACGTAAATATGTGAAAGACCCGAACCACATTATTGAGTTAGAACAGGACGAAATAGCGGAAGATTTGGCGTATGAAGAGGTTCCTGTTCAAATCTTGGATAGAAGGAACATATTCTACGCCTCCAAGGTTATACCTCAAGTCAAAGTTTTGTGGAGGAACCACGATGTTGAGGAAATGACTTGGGAGTTAGAATCGAAATGAAATCAAGGTATCCTTACCTCTTGACATACCAGACGTACCCTAATTTCGAGGGCGAAATTTCATAAGAAGGGAGGTTGTAAGACCCCAACTTTATAAATAAAGATGAATTTTTCTATAAATATTATTTTGAATATTATGGAATAAATTTGATATAATGTTATAGTTGTGGGTAATATTTATAAATTTTGCAAAGTATGCAAGTTGTTATAAAATATTCTTTTTGGTCTGGGAATATTCTTTTTGTTAGGAATATTCGTATAACTACTCAATCATTGGTGGACCCCACAATGTAATTATTGTCGGATTGAGAAAGCGATAAAAATATTTTATAAAAATAACTGGCGGAGGTGTTACCGTTAAAACCGTTGAACTACCCGGTGGTAAAAGTACAAGAATGTCTGGGAGGTGATGCGTAGTAGACTTGCGGTATTGATTATTGATGCTTACGTGAGAAGTCACTTCAATTTATGCTTAATTATTGCTACGATAATTTCTTTGATCATATCTCTTATATTATTGATTCAATTATTGTCACACAAGTATCATACGTATAATATGTTATAGTATTAAATCAATAATTGAGACGACAAGTTATAAATGATTAATAATTGTTGAAAGATTAAATATGTGTTGATTAAAAATAAAATGATTTGTGGTAAGTTTGATTTTTTTATGGGGGCCTATATGTCATCATCTAAGAGTCTCTTTCATCAATAGTAATTACCTTTGTGAATAGTAATTACCCGTCAATAGTATTTACCTTCATAATAGTAATTACTTTAAATCGATAGTAATTACCCTTGTGAATAGTAATTACCTTCGTCAATAGTAATTACCCTTGTGAATAGTAATTACCTTCGTCAATAGTAATTACCTTTACCAGACGTCGAACCACTTGTCGTTTCACATTACAGGCGTCGAACCACTTGTCGTTTTCACATTACAGCGTCAAATCACTTTTCTTTTCATCATCATCGTCGAAGCCACTCGCCTTTTCACACGGCGGTCTTAAGCTAGAAATCTTCTATAAATAGAGGCTAGTGCTTCATTATTTTTCACTTAATTCATTCAAGCTATGAGAGAGAAAGTATAGAGAATAAGAGAGAAAGAAGAAGAGTATTTTGTTACTACACTTCTTTGCGCAAAGATTCAATCTCCTACCAAAAGTAAGGGTGTTATTTCTTTCTTATTCATGAAGAGAAGCTGTTGTTATTCCATTGCTTATTATTCTACATTGGAATAACTTTGATACGCTGATTTATTCCTATACTTGGTGACATTCTTCTATTATTTATTGGAACATCACATGCATGTGTTTTACAAGGACTGGTTCCGTCTTTATTATTATTACATTGGAACATCCTGCGTCTGTGTGTTTTACAGGACTGGTTAAAATCTTATTATTATTACATTTGGAACATCCACATCGTGTGTTTTACCAGGACCGGTTAAAATCTTTATCATTCTCCGTTGGAATATCCTATCGTGTGTTTTACACCGGATCCGGTTCCATCTTTATTATTACGTTGGAACATCCCGCTTGTGTGAATTTCACCTGACCGTTCCGTTATTATTATTACATTGGAATAACTTTGTCATCTTGAAGTACCACGTGCGTGGTGATTTCTTTTGTTATTCCATTCTTTATTATACCCGGTTGGTTAAAACTTTGACTTTATACTCCATGAAATTAGTAGAATATCCTTGATATTTGCGTTTCATCCAAAGATCTTTTCATGGAAATATTCTTCCGATCATTCTTGAATTTTACTCTACAAAACAAAGATCGTGTTGACAATTTGGACGTTAATAATTCTGGATAAAATAATTCTTGAACTTGTTTTATTGAATTCTTATATCATTGTCATCATCCTCATGTTTATATTTTTTAAAGTCATCTCGTGGCTTTTGTAGTGCATAGATGGACTTGGTATGATTATGACCAGAGACTATTGATTGTAATCATGACCGTAATGTTACAAATGATGTGATAAAAATCCTCGATTGGTAGTAGTGCATTGATGGAAAGTTGTTGGCATGATCATGACCATTAATGAATACACAAATATTCTTGGCCGTAGTGCATGAATAATTGTGGTCGTGATACTTAAAGAATATCCTTGGCCGTAGTAGTGCGGGGTGATTCGATGATGTGGAATATTTATTAAAGTCGAGTCAAATTTATAATGATGATGAAAAACCTTTTAAACCCTAAAAGATAGTAGACTTTATTTTCACTTGACTCTTTTAATGGATCAGATATTCATTGCAGATTAAACCGGTTGTCTCATTGTATTTTATCGGTTTAACATTGTTGAAGACTATTGATAATTTATTCGCATTATCTTAGTCATAATATTTCTTCTTTGGGCTAGTTGAGCTCACCCTTTCTTTCACTATTCTCTTGAAATGAGAATATAGCTAGGACGAGTCAGGGGAAACGAGTAATGGTCCGAAGATAGCATTAGTAGTCCTCACTATTCTGTGAAATAGTGTGATAATAATTGTAATGAGGACTCCTTTTTGAGTTTGTATAATATCTAGTAGACGATATTTGTATTTAAACTCATAGTTTATGTCGATTATTATACTTACGCTTATGTTAGTAAGTTGTATTTAAATTCTGTACCATGTAAGTGGCGACCCAAGATGGGTGATGTATACCTAATTTTGGGGGCGTCACAATTTGAGTATCTAGCCAATTTACGCATATAGTACAAACAGACGTTGATGTGCTGAACCAGAAATGAAACCATAATAACAATCAGATATTAACAAAAAAAAAACAAACTTTAATATATGTTGTATCCGAAACAGAAACATATAGTAACCAAACTTATAAGATAAGATATCCGAAACTAACATGCATTAATTAAAAAACAATAAAAAAACTCACATCATCATCAAGCCATTGTCCAGAGTCTTGACTTGTAAAACCACATTTGGAAGATATTGTAATAGACCCAAATCAAGGGAGGCTCTATTTTGTCATTGTTCCCACTTAATTTTTCAATTCTTCAAAACAAACACATATAGCAAAGATAAAATGAATGATTTTATCTCCTAGAAAAAATAATATAAATATATTAAACTCCAATAAACATACCTTTTTCTATTATTTAATCCAATTTTAAACCTTTCGTCAAACATGACATCTTGATTTCAAAGGCATTCCCATAAAATGTCTCAAAATGCATACGACCTCTGCTGTAATGTTTTATCATCATCAACAAATTAAGTTGAGTCAATTCAGAACCAAACTTGACACGATAAGGACTCTTCAACACTAAGACTTTTCGTGACACGCATGCAGACGGGCCTACCAAGTGGGTTGGTTGCAGATTTTTCAACTTCAACACAATGGATTAAATCTTGAGTTGTCAAAACCATATCATCAAGCATCGGCGTATCTCGGAGTTTCACTTTTTACCGCCTGTATTGGATTTTAAAACATGACACAAAATACAATTTCAATATCAAATAAAAAATTCTAAAAAGAATCAATATTAACATAAACACACCATAACTAAATTACTGCCCTGTATTGGATTTTAATACCATATATTGGATTTTAAGACATGACACACCATAACTAAGTTACTAATACAACATGTAAATGTAACTAATATTGAAAAATTCACTAACCTCGTGGGTTGAAAAGCAACAATTTCTTGAATTAACGACCGACTTAAAATATCAAAACTTGGAATATCATTAATCTTTTCAACCTACCAAAAAAAAAACATCTCATCAATATAAGAAATAAGAATATAACATAAAAAATTTGTAAAAAAATTTGTTACATTTTCATTCTCCACATTAATTAGGACCCGATCTAGGGTAAAAACAACAATCTCTTTACCATGAATTTAAATTGCCATTCTTATAATCGAACTCAGTAAAAAAAAAGGCCAAACAAACAAAAGCATTTACTTAATAAACATAAAATAAAAATGGAAAATCTAACATATTTGTAAACCTTTTGCATCGACTTCTTCAAACTTATTCGGACTCAACCTCGCCAACATTCGCAAAGATACTTCCATGAAACTGTTTTGCATTGTCACCACCTTCAATTCACGACATCACCTCAACCTTCAAAAACATCATCAACTACTACATTAACATTGCCACCATCAACATTCTCACCCATCTCAACATCATAAGCATCAACATTCTCATCCATCTCAACATCATCACCATCATCATCAAAATCATCATCATCATCGTGTGAATCATCATTATCATCGTCATCACCATCACCATCATCATTAACATTTACACTTCTCAGGTTAAGATAACTAGACTTTCCATAAAGCGCTTTTAAACATCTTTTAATGTCCATACAAATTTGAACATGAAACACCTGAAATGATCTTTAAACTCAACACCCAAATTCTCGATTTCTTTCTTCACTTCCATCAACTTCCCTTCCAATGGCTTCACCCGTTCATCAATAATTTTTCAAGATCGAAATAGAAAACATAGGGTCTTTAACCTTCCTTAATGATTCAACTTTAATATCGGACCTTTTGGCTCCAATCGTCATTTCCAATCGAAAAATAAAAAACTCCTAAATCCAACCGAAACTTCTCAACCTCCGTAGAACAATGTTTTGGATAGTCAATCAAACAAATTAAAAAGCACCAAATATACCATATCGTAAACATTGAAAATAAAAAGAAAAAAGTCAAGACACAAAAAAAAAAAAGTAAACCAATAACTTATGAAAAGAAAGCGCATTTAATGAAAATGGTAACCAACATACCGACCGAACCAAAAACCGTGTCGTTCAACTTCTCATTCTTGGAGCCTTTCCTAGCTCTCTCCATCTCGAATAATCCAATTCAATCATTATCATCAATACTGAAACCCCGACTTTGAATGGGAATTGTTTCAAACAAGAAAACTTGAAACACATAAGGTAAACCACTAAAACATAAGATTTACAATAACTATCACTATAAAATTGTATATCACCCCAACCGAACTTATCCTTCTTTATATGTCCCTTTACAAAGAAGGGATAGAGAATTCTTTGTTTGTTCAAAAGCAACTTTTCCCCATGGATAACTTGCAACATCACCATATGACAAAAAGTTAAACAAAACTTCATCAACATAATTGTCGTAAACAAGAGCTAGTATGAAAATAAAAACCAAGAAAATGATAGACATCCTAATTGCCTCATCATCATCATCAAAACAAACACTCCTATAAATCCTCCCTATAGTAGAGCGAGTTAGAACCTCATTTTGAAAAATTTCTTAACCAAAAGTTTTCAATTCCTTGAAACTACCAATGTCTTCATCTCTCGCCAATTTAGACTAGAAATTAAACAAAATTGAGCAATCCAAATCTAACCCTTTTCTCGCCAAATACAAACCACATTTCCCCACTATCCATCCGATAAACTTCCCTAATCAAAGCATGATGTAATATTTGGGAAAACATAAGGGTCACCAAAATCTAAAAATTTACCAAAACAAAGTCAACTTAAACTTATCCAATCGAAAGCTACAGATAATTTATTTTAATAATATTTGGAACATTCATTTCACACCAATATATAACTTTTGCGAGAAAAAGTTCCGTTGATGCTCCTCATAGAAAAACACCCAAATCTGAAAATGCAAAAAATATACATTACAAACAAATTTGGGAAATCAAAATATAACATCTGTAAACTTTAAAACCAAAACTATTAAATCAAGAATACCCAAAAAACACTAATACTGATAACCAAATAATATCAGTAAGAGACCAAAACCCAATTAATCATCAAATTATTTAATATATAACGAATTATAAACAGACAAATTTAGAAAATAATACTAACAACACATCCACACGAAAACAACATAACCATTTTTTCACAAACATTAAAAACATGCATCAATCTCCAACTCTTTTATAATAAAAAAATCATTTTATCATTATGAAATAATTAGTTTCCATAATGATAAATGTTGGTAACAAAACTCAATTAAGTAAGTAATCATCAAAAGATTGTCAACATACATAATCACAATAATGTAAACTACTTACCAAGACATAATACACTATTAACTCGACTCACAAATATGAATGACAAATAATAATGTAAACAAATTCAATTTAAAAAATCATTAAAGCAACTAGAACTCTAATGTAATATAATACATTTGAATAACTATGAAATCTTCATTTTCCAAACATATACATGTTAGAAACCAAAACTCAATTAAGAAGTTACCATCAAAACATAAACAACATGCATAATAACAACAATGAAATTTAGATACTAATCTTCAAACTAAACACAATCGGAAACACCGTGAAGGTTGAAACATCACCTTACACAAAAACAAAAATAAAGGTAAACAAAACAACAAAAAATATATATTATTTAAAAAAAAACAAACCTTCATTTTTTTTTTGCTGGAAACAATTTTTTCGTTTGTGAGCCTCGATCGCATCTTCTTTCCCTCTTTTTTGAAGAAACTTCAAAATCGTAATCAAAGCATACCAATGATTTAGCCTTCTTATTGGTATGTCACCCATATTCTTATCTTCAACCCTCGATTTCAACATTAACAACTTCCCCGATTTGAAGACTTTGCCATTCTATCACTCCCTCTACAAATTTCTTCATATCCTTTCTACAATCATCATCCCTAACCTGTTTACCTTTCTCATCACTCTTCTTACGCCTAACTCCTCCATTTTCTTCCTCGTAGACACCATCACAAATAAAAACCAAAATAAATCTAAAAATGTAGAAACGAGAAACCACACAACTTACAAATAATCACGAGGATAAGAATAATACGAACACAACGACCCAAAAACCCAAAACGCCGACAAGCAATCTCTGCCGGGAAGAACTACAAAGTGACAAAAGATAAAAGAAGAAAGGTTTTGCATAAGGAGTTTCAAAAACACAAAATAAGGGTTTCCAAATGAAAAAAAGTAGACTAACAAAGATAATAACAAAAATTAAATTGAAAACGAGCTCACTCTATCAAGATAAAGCGTGATCGAGTTTTTTTTCAAAAATTAAACCGAATTGCTATGTCACCAAAGACATTAAATAACACACCATAATTAAAGGAATATTATATTTTCACTACTAATGAAAAAAAAATTTATATATATTAAAAATATAAATATTTAATGAAGTCTATTTATTGTTGTAATTACTTTTCAAAATGTAATATAAACGGTAAATTACCCTATTTTTTACACTTACCAGCCCAACTACCTGATCTGGTCCATCAGAAAGTCAGTCCACTTCTCCGATAAAATATTCTGTGTATCAAATTGTCAATCAATCAGTACGTTCATGGAGTTCGACTGCCGACGGGAGCAGCATTTTGTTCATCGGAAAACATATATAAGAATATGCAGTGCTCAAAATGAGGTAAACATTGATAAACGAAATTTACATTCACGTCTTCGATTATAAACAAACAACTCCATATTTATGCTTCATTGTCAGTTTTTCGTTTTTCCAATTGCGTCCTCTTTTATATAATCTCAGTTTATATATTTTATTGAAATTTCGTACCGTCATTTCGCCTTTGTCAATGCATATTATTGCTTCCATAGTTGTGATAATAAAATTTGTCTTCAAATCTCAGCTGAAATGGTCTTTATTACTCTTAATATCCGTATTTTTCAGAAAGTTAAATTATTTGGTATAGGGTTTATAAATTTATACTGAATGTTATAATTTTTTTTTTGAGAACACTGTATGTTATATCTAGAGAGTCGTGCAAGTATGATCAATCATAACCAAAAATTAAATCTCACATCCGAAAATTTTAGTCTTTGACAAGTTTCACAATTTTAAAAGAATAAAAGATGAATACAGTTCATTTTTTTCCCTGGCTTGTACGTCAATAGAAAATAAAAATTTTGATTCATGAAGTTATATTTATTTTTTCATATATTGCTCCTCTGAAATACATAGCTCACTAGCAATATGTTACATTAGCTTCAGATCTAACATCACCGGCCAATGGATAAAGTATTTTGTCCTTGTTTGTTTGGGAAATAATAGCATCAGCTCTAAATTAGGCCAATAGAAAATGTAATTTGTTCCTTGTAGTTGCTAGGTTCCACCATGACCAGTGATAGTGACACCGCAAGGAGTTTTGAGCTACATATCTCTTTTAATCAATGTGTTTAAATGCCTTTATCATATGAATAGATCAATAACTCATTGATCATCGGTAGTAACACCCCATACCCACATCGAAAGATATGAGAATTTTTTTTCTATATATAAGGAATTAAGTTATTAACTATAGTACATTCAGTCATACTATTAGGCAGACTCGAAAGCTTGGGACCGTATTTAGACCTTAAACCACTAGCCCAATATCTTTTTAATCATTAACTTAATTCCTTATATTATGGTTGGAGTTTTTTAATGTTGATTGTTGTCTAACTTTTCCTTCTTCTTTTTTTATAAGTTATGTAATGTTGTCCATTTACATACAATAAAAGTTGTTGTCTATTGACTAAGTTTGCAAGGCATTCTTTGCTGTATTATATATGAGTGCCTAATCTCTATTTTTATTATGTGATGCAAATCTCACTTGATCAGAAAAGAATCTCTTTTCAGAAAAGTTGATTTTTAAAGCTAATAGGAGTTGAAGAAAACAATGAGACAAATTATTATGTTCTTTCTTAATTGTCATGCAGTTCTGTCTTATCTTGAAATTCTTCTTTCACTGCCATGTTCTATTTTTCTCTCCATTTCTTACATCGAGGTTAATCAAGTTATGTTTATAACTAGTCATTGAGTTAGGTAATGCTCAATTGTTTCTCAAGTAAATGAGAACGTTCATTACTGATATTCATAAATTGAAGTTCTTGAGTAAATGTTGGAAACTAAGACAGTTTTCAGTTGCATTCAGACAAAAGAGGTTTGCCTGAGGCTTCATATCTTATTGCACACCTAGGATTTTCAAGCATTAACATTTCACCACACTTTACAGATTCTTATTGTTCATTTGTAAGCGTGTGGAAATCCTTCTTATCTTGATTGCATCTTTGTCTAGTTTTCTTTGATGTCGCGAGAAGTTCTCTTCTTTTTAGAGACAAAGATACCAGAACCAAGTCTCTACATTTGTTTTCATGTTTTGCAGGATCCTGGTCAATGTCCGTTGATTAAATTTACAAATTTAAGTCTTTTTAGTTCAATCAACCACTGCCAATTTTTTTTTTCTGTAATAGTAATTCTAATCATGAAGGATATGTATGGAAGGAACATAATTCGTATCTCCAGCAGTTAGCTTCAATCATTTTCTTGTTAAGGATCACATTAACAGTTATACAGATTAGAGCTTTTGCAATGGTCTTTTCGCCTTTGTAATTTGAAGTTGTAGCCTTGTAGGTCTCTTGTTAGATATTCTATGCTAACATATGTAGTTTACGTATGAAAGATTGCATTTCTTTAATCCTCTGTTTGTGTCTTTTTGTTGTTGTTTTATTTAGAGAATTTAGCTTTTGTACCCGATTTAATCGAGTATAAAGTTCCATATTGCTAACAGTTATACATGTGTCTTCCATAGCACATCCTGTAACTATCTGAAGTGGATGAAGCATATACTATGCTTCCATAATTGAAGTTGATATCTCAGAATTCCTTGTAGTCTGGCACCTGAAAGGGTGGGTTACAGTGAAGAGTTAAAAAAAATTCACTGACGATGGAAGAATTTTAATGAAAGCCCAATGTTGTAAGAAGATGTCGACTTAAAAGAGAAAAGGCAGAAAAAGAATTCTTCCTTGAACTAAATGAAGCCAATGAATTACTCTTTAAAATGTACACTCAAATGGATTATATAAGATGCATTTACGTTAAAAATTCTAAATGTTACAGTTTGTTCTAAATAAGGTTTAAACATTTTTTACGTTAAAAAACCTCTGTCATCTACCTTCTAACTTATTATTCTTTACTTGTGCTGCTGTCTTGCATGTGGCAATTAACTACAATGTAAGGAGATCCTCTACTGCTAAACCTCCCAATTGGCAAAAGTGGGTTTGGATGAGACCACTTTCTCCATGAACAGAAAAGTAAATGCTACAAAATTAGGATGGTCAGTTGATCAAGAAAAGCGGAAGACACTCTAGGTCCACCCTTGCTGCCCTTAAACCCAACAATTAATCTTTAGTCAAAATGCTTTTCAATTCAAGGGAGTTAATTAGCTTGTCCATTTGTGATAATTAACTAGTAGAGTAGGTGTTATCCTAGTCCAAGTTTCATAAGTTCTGCATAGCACTGCAATTGAGATTCAAGCAACTTGATCCTTGATGTCCCCAAGAAGTTCAGGAAATCATATCTTAGCTACTGTACTTTCAATTTATCATTCATCTGAAATTTTCTAGTCTACTGAAGTTTCATTTGATAGCTGTCACCATGATTTTCAACAGTCTGATGAGGGTCCTGGAATCTCATTGAGATGACACCATTGTCTCTTGGCCACCAATTCCATTGCTGATCTGGTTACTAATTCTAAACATGGTAAATAACCTACAGTTTTCTTTCGTTCCATTACAATGCTAGTGGATTTGTCCTATTCCTAGCAGGCTGAAGTTTTCTTTGGTACCATTATCACTGAATGGCATCTGTTAAATACTAACAGATGAGCTGCCACCATTATCTTTAATATTGCATGTATGAGCTGCATGTTCAATTTATGATTTGTTTTTTCATAAATCACTACAAACAAATAATGATATTTTGGCATCACATCTCAGACATCAAATTGAACTTGGGTTGCTGATATGACCTTCATAGTGGTACCTCAGATTTTTTTATTACCGAAATTATAATGTAGGGTCCTTAACCTTTGGTAAAAATAACTACTGATAGTATCTTTAGGGCCTATATATATATGTGTGTGTGTGTATGGAACAATGATATCTTTAGGCTTTTTTTCTTTTTTGAACTCTTAAGATCCTTGGCAGTTAAAAAAAAGGCTTTGATGACCATTGGCTCAACAACTTTACTAAGCTGCTTAAGAAGAGAAACATATAATGGATTTCTGAGTATTCATTATGTATAAATCGACAAATCCTCTGTATATATCTGGAAAAGGATATTGCTGACAATATAGTCATCTGGAAAGAAGAATGTGATTGAATGTCAAAATATCCCTACACCTTTACACTTTAGGATTAGCTAGTGCAATTTGTACTGTGCTTTTGCTTTGCATTGCCTGCATGGATTACATAGAAAAAAACATGAGGACCGGATTCCATCCATGATAGTAATTGGTAAAAAATTATATCATGGTATTCTGTTTTTCAGGTAAATGTCAGCTTTCTTGAACAAAAGCTGGCATGGACCAACTGGTGGCCTATCATCTGACCTGGGTGATGTTTTCAGGGTTGAACTCTCATCCTGTTCTCAAATTATAAACTATTGGGAAGGCATTCATCATAGACAAAAAATAAATTAAAATGAAATGGTATTTGAAATAATCACATAGTTTGTAGCATGGTTGCTTAAATGCTGGATCTTCACTTGGTTCAGGTGGTTCCGGACCGAATATCATCTCACAGCTCTTATCATCAAAGTCTGCAATATCAGAAGTTCTTTAGGGATTACATAAAACTCTCTATATAACAAATGAGTGTTTTAATTGTGACATATCATTATTTCTTACTAGTCAAGAATTTCTGTATATATATATATATATATATATATATATATATATATATAATCTTACTCCTCATAACTGATGAAAGCTGGATTAGTGATAATAATTGTTAGTAAGCATAATTGTTCATTCAAGTATTTCTTTGTGCTATGATGATTGATTAGCATATGCAACTTGGTTACTTTCAGTGAGAAGCATCATTGGACATTTGTACAAGGACGACTGGTTTCTTGAGAAATAATATGCTCCACTCTTTATTAAAGACAGTGGGTTTGCAAAACTACTGATCTTGAGATAACATATGCCTGATTAATGGCCAAATATCAGGTACCAGCTTTTGATATTAAATGTAAATTAAATATTTGTTACTCTACATTCTAGAATTGCAGTGCTGCGCCCTTAATGGTTTATTAATGGGACCCTCCATTGAATTGATTAGTATGCCCTGCATATATTAGTGCATGCACTATTGTTTTGTTTGCTAAGCTTGCTTTTTCTCGTCTTTAAATGATTCTGGTGTAGTGGATTTATTTTGAGGGGAAACTAAGGGTCATTTGGTTCCAATAACAACCAACTGTTGTGATATATAAGAAGTGTATGTTCTCTAAAATAAATTTCAGATTTTTAACATATGCTTTAAGTTGGAGTATTTATAAACAGAACGGGGTATTAAAAAAAATATAGTTATTAGTCGATAAGATCAAAGACATATTGACTGGCATGCCTTCAGCCGTCCATATTTAATATTTAGCGTTTCTAGTACTCCATTAGATACTTACTAGGGACCATGTTGACTGGTATTCCAAAAGAGTCCTTAATGAACGCTTGCGAAGGCATCTTACATAGGTTGGTGCACATTCCAACACAATTGCTCTCCTCCAAAAACCTGAAACTTATAGATACAATATTAGCTGATGACGTTTTATGATGCCAATGATGATGTTAATAATGGCATGTTAAGAGTTCTGTCATGATGGCAGTAGTGAAGAAAGAGTCCAGGGGGAACAAAATAATTGGTGAAGAAAAAAAATGTCTCAAATTAAGTTAGCTTTGTTCCTGTTAGGTAGTAATTATGCCTTGTTATAGAAAGAGTGAGTGGGTCTCCATGGGGGCATCCGGATGGCCCATCCCGCCAAACTGGTTCCTATTGACCAGGGTGAAACCTTCCTCCTCCTCTGAAACTAGTGTTTTCCCCATGAGCCCCCCATACACACACTACGGGGATGACAAAAATTTACCTGCATTTTTTTATGTGGACGACATTCTTCTCTGCTCTTCCATTGAACTCGGACTCTCTCACCTTGTATCATAGAATAATAATATATTACTTATTCTATAACTTGTAACACAATTTAAGCATTGTACTTGCAATTTGGGTCACCCTGACTTGTATGTTCATCTTACTACTGAACTAAGTTGCTTTTATAGACTATAAACAATAGGAAGATATACTTTGATACACGATTAAGAGTTGCAGTGTAGCATGTATAGTTCGTGATTCAAAATGATGTGTTCTAAATCTGATTCCTTACACTATTTACCGACCTATCATATTATTTTTAGGGCTTCCACATCAGTGTAACTCGTACCTCGCAGGGGCCAACTAGCCAGGGAAAGAATATAGTAGTGAATGCGGCAAAATACTCCCTTTGAAGTTTAGATGGTGGTAGCACTGCCCTGATCTGCCATTCAAGAATGATAAGATCATTCATATAAACATTATTTTTTCTTCTGGAAATTAAGTGAGAGGGAGAGACTGAAAAGGATCTTCATATGCTATAGAGATGGTTAAAATAAACTCTTTTAAAAACTGTATTATAATTATCAATGAATTATAATAAAAATTGGGACAATGACCACTAAACCAATAAAGCAAAGGACTGAAAACTTAAGAAGGAAAGAATGAAAACAAATACGAGGATGATGATGACAATGACAATGAAGAACTTGCCAATGAGAGGATAGGCTTAGGAAAAGCTTTGTCAAGAGCTTGGATGACCAGTTCTCGCTGTTTCGCTGGGCTGAAGTGCTGCCGTGCCATTGTTGTTGCCTCCACCAGACCTTCATATCCGTTCTTATTGCTTCTGAATCCTATAACATGATAAAAACACGTACATGAACATGTATCGTTGGTGTGTATATATATATATATATATATATATATATATATATATATATATATATTTGTGTGTGTGTGTGTGTGGAAATGAAGCCGCAAACCTATTGTAGATTGGACGCTCTGGGAGAGATGATTAATGGCGATACTGTCGAACCAATTATCTTTGTAGTCAGTCTTTTTAATTGTTAATCTCTCAACGCTGTCTGCTGGTTTGGTCATCACAGAAAGAATAGAAGGAGAATATCTCGTGGGTTTGTGCATGTCTCTCCGGCTCACACGAGGTGAGAAATGGCTAACATGCAGAACAAGCTTTGCGTCCATTTTTCAGGTTTGATTTGAGATTTGGTACAGGTGTTTATTTGTTTCTTGTTTTTTTGGATGCTGAATTGCTAGTTACAACTCTTTTAAACAAGCTACTTAGTTGGGTTGTAGGAGAGAAGCATATAACAACAAAAGAGCATATTTACTAGGCCTATCCCTCTTGATGCCAAGAGAAAAAGACAGTAGCGTCGTTCATTACATCATTACATCGTACACCTTCCGCCCATCGATTCTTACTAGTGTTGTGGAATCTTTACTCAAATTTCAATTCTTTTTAGTTCAATTTTAATAGCTAAATTGATGCGACTTAATTTGATAAAATCATTGAGTATTTTAAACTATCTGATAATAATTGTTAATTTATAAAATTTGTTGTTTTCAAAAAAATAAATAAATTCACAGCAATTTTAAATTATAGAATTTCGTGATTTGAATTTTTAAAGTCAAAAAGGGACTTTTGTACAACTGAATGGACTATAAAAATATTCTGTTATAGAAATAATTTAAATTACCTTTGCAAAATGATAAATAAAATTTTAAATATGTGCCCGTGCCCCGTGCCCTATGGTATTATTATTACTCAGTCGTTCTTTTCTTCAAGTATGTGTTCTTTAAGACTTAATGCGGCCACAAAGATAAATAGAAAGAGTGCTGTACATTTATTGGTTTGTTATTTCTATAATTATGTTTTAAGGAAATTTAAACATTAATTAGAACTTTCATACATCCATGAGTTTCATGAGTATATTTTAACATTGTTCTTAGTATAGATTATTAGATTTAGAGTTGTTCTATGCAAACATGAAAATTGATTTAAATATATTTAAATTTTATATATTTTGTATTTTTATCCTTATTGATGGTAAAATATAAATATAAAATTTAAATACACTGCAATTCAATTTTCATGTTAATATATCAAAGTTTTTGTTAGATTTATATTTATTAAAACTTAAAAGTAGTATTTTTCTTTTTTACCTTTTATTTCGTGTTTTTAAGTTTCAAATATACCTTAACAAAAGGAAATTAAAAAGCATTTTTGTCAGCTTCTTGGGCGGCACGGATAATACCCGAATTACCAAACACTTTGGGCAAAACCTGGCGGATATGACATATGTAGATTGTGACATTATTTGGAATTAGTCTAGCAAGGGGATTTGTCCTTTCCCTTATTCGGCTCGAGCTTGCCGTTGACAGTTGCAATTTTGTACAATCCTTAACCACTCGCTCATTATTTTGTTATAATCTCAAGTTTTATCCTAAACTGCCTAATATTATATATTATCTCTATTTTAAGTATTTTTTAACTCAAAATTGATATAAAATCATTCCGTTTATGCTAATACAATTATTAATATCTTTAATTATATAAAAGTACTACATATAAGTTTATAATTGGAAACGGAGAGTAATAATCGAAACCTAATTTGTGTCGCAAGTGATAACTATCTTTTTGGATAACTTCCAAAAATCTAATACCTTGCTTTGGAAAAATCACACAAATCCTTATAATTGTAGACAAGACAACCAGTCTTGTTTGATTGATGGGCCTTGTGGGGGTGTTAACCAATCTATCAACCTAATATGACGCTTTTATATCATTTAATTAATGGGCTGTCCATTGCAAGAATTAGGAAATTTGGCATACCTATTCAAGATGGAGCTCCATTGGGAAAACGTCAAATATCCATACAAGAACTTGGCTGCCTAAGCTATGGTGAATTCTCTCTTTTTTTTCAAACCTGACTACTACAATTCAGTAATTCTCTTCCCAGAACTGAGTGAACAAATCTACTTTAGGATTTATAACATGACAAGTTGACAAATAATATTAACTAATAAGAAAGCATTCAAGGGTGCAAGAATCACAATCAAGAAGTTTAAACGAATGTAAAGAAATGAAAATAAAACAGACTACAAGCTAATAGAATCCCCCTTGAGATAAAAGCTAGCTACAGGTTCCATACCATAGTTCCGAATTATATACCCAAGAATCTCTAAACCAAAACTACAGGGCAGGTCAACAGAAACCAAATTCAGTCAAACACACTTTTAATCAGTCAAACATACATTCATATTAATGAAATATCACTCCTACTATTCCTTGGTGGTTTTGTTAATAAGGGATTTGTGAATATGAGGGATCACACCACCTCCAGCAATGGTTCCTTTGATGAGGGTGTCAAGCTCCTCGTCTCCGCGAATGGCCAGCTGCAGATGCCTTGGTGTGATTCTCTTCACCTTCAGATCTTTGCTAGCATTTCCTGCCAACTCGAGCACCTCTGCTGTCAGGTATTCAAGAATGGCAGCTGAGTAGACAGCGGCAGTAGCACCAACTCTTCCATTTGCAGAAGTCCTTGTTTTCAGATGACGATGGATTCGACCAACTGGAAACTAAACTCGAGCAAACAACAAATAAAATGAAATCAGCTTAGCTTACTAAAATTATCATTAGGGAGCAATATACCAAATGGTGAATGAATAGGAGCATTATTTGTTTTTGGCCGCCAGTGCTTGAGGGAATCGCGCCTTCATTTCATAAAATGCAAATAAAATCGTATTCAATAGCTGACAAAGAAGACAGAATAATCGTCCATATAATATAAGCCGGCACTAGCAGAACAATAAGACCTATTTTCATTGGTAATCAGGCTGAGCAAGTTACCAAGACCCATATCAACAGCATTTAAGAGTGTAAAACTTGATTTTTTTTTTTTTCTTTTTCTTTTTCTTAGCAGGTCAAATTGCTGGATATTCCTGTTCTGACAAAAAAGGGAACAAATTAACTAGTGTTCAGTCCAAAAAATAGCAGAAACTATAAAACCTTCAATTTCATGTGTCACAATATACAAAGTTGACACATTTAGTTCAGCATAAACAATAGCAGGACAAAAGATTGCTACTCAGTAAAGACTTGGGAAATGTTACTTTGAAAACTAATCACGTTTTTTTAACATCCATTCCCAATATTCTTATAATATTGAAAGCAACAATGCTATTATCACATAAAAAATGGTCACATAATGCTCATATACACACACATTCATACTGTGGGCCACCGTCTGACATGAGAGACCCGATGTATGCATGTGTGTGGATGTGAGCATTATACGATCCTTTTTTATGTGATAGTAGCATTATTTTATTGAAAACGCTTCTAATCAGCATAGAGAAGAGTAAAAATGAGAAAAGGTAATTTATTTATGTTCATAAAAATGCATAACCTTCTCTCTATGCTTTTGTCACATTAAGTTCATTGAACAGCTTATAACTGTTAAGACACGATTCAGCAAGGACTATAATTTCATCTGATCTTACCAAACTCTCACAGAGACAGAAAACATATAATTCAAGTCAAATCTAGGATCAGATTTATAACATTATTGAAGAAAAGAAAATATAAAGTGACTAACATCTGATCTTATCCAACTAAGCATTTACTTCCCACTTCTGTTATTTATTCATACCTTGCAGCCCTTTATAGAACAATTCAATGCAAGCTGGTTCACGTGAATCAATTTGCACACAATGGGAAAAACAAACATATTTAATAGCAAAATATATCATGTTAATAACCACATATCATACTTATATATGTTGTATTATGGAGTATAAAAAAATCGATAAAAACCTAAATTTGAAGATATAAAAAATATTACGTATCATTGATACGTAATGTTCATTTATTATAATTTTTATGATAATGTTCATATTATTCCAATTTCGATTGTTTAAAAATTGTTAACTAATGATTGTTAATTTGATTATGATTCTCCAAAATCTATTAATGAGTGTTTGATAAATAATCTAATAAAATAGATTTTACTAGTATTTATTACTATCCTTACCCCCACCCCTACACCCACACCCACACCCACACCCAAAAAAAAATAATATTATATGATTATGTATACACTCCTTACCCTCCACTCCACCCCACCTCACCCCACCCCACCCAAAAACAATAATATGTATACACCACCCACCACACGCCTACCCCCACCCACCCCACCCATCCCACCCACCCACCTAACACTCCCTCCCAAAAAAATAATATTAAGCGATTATGTATACACTATCCACCCCCACACCCTATCCACCCCCAGGGCCGGCCCTGAGTTTTGAAGGGCCTAAAGCGAACAACAATAAAATGGTTCTTTTCATGAATTCTTTATTAAGATAAAAGATAAAAAAAACGAAAGAACTTTCTTGAACAAAAAAAGGATCAATACAAAAGCATTAATGAGGCACACCTAAAAAATCTAAGGGCTGATCAGAACCAACTGAAATTGGAAGTTCAGTGGCTTGTAAAGAAACAAGAGTATATGGAGAATGATTTGGTCACCATCAAAGAGCAGATACATAATTTGTTTAAGCAATAGAAAATGGTTATGTTCATGGCTAGTCCATTTTTTCCAAAACAGACAATTTAAGCAACTGATAAGGCAGGTGCAACTTTACATGTATAATTTTACTAGCTAGTTTAATGCTACTCTCGGATCCTTAGCCTCTAAACAGGTGCAACTTTACATGTATAATTTTTGATCCTACCCCCCCCCCCCTCCCCCCCTCCCCCCCTCCCCTAAAAACAAGAGTCCATTTTTTTTATAAAAGAGTCCAAAATTAGTCACTTTTTACAACAACAAAAAAACTAAAAAGTGACATAATATTCAAAATTTTCTCTTAAGAAAAAACAATTATATTAGTATCCATTATTCATATTTGTTTAACTTTCAAAAATTTTAAATTATTATTATACTAATATGAATAATGGATAACAGTAATTTGAATATCATCAAAACTGTGGTAATTACTTTAACAATTTAAACAATTTAGGCAATAATTTGAGCCTATCTCTGAATTTTATCACTTGGATATTTCTACTGATTCTGTTTTCTTATTCATCTTCTAAATTAAAATTTTTAGCTATGTTAAAATTAAAACTGCTACTAACCACAGTAGCATTCAAAAATTCACAGTAGCATTCAAAAATCCACAGTAGTCATCAACTCATCAATACTCAATAGCATTCAAAAAAAAAAATCCACAGTAGCATAAACAAATCTACTCAATCAGTCATCAATTAAGCCCAATTAAATTAAACAATGGTTCTAAATTTCATAAACAAAACAATTAATTTTAAAACCCTAAAAATAGAATTAATACGAAATTGAAGGAGACGAAGTCTGCTTAGGAGAAGATTGATTATTTACTTTTCAGATTGATTGATTTGTGTGAAGGAGATGAAGTATTTGTGTGAAGTGGTTGAAGGAGAGTCGCCCACTCGCCGAGTCGGAGAATCTTGAGATGAGGGAGAGTCGGGAGATAATGCAAAGAATTGTGAAGGATCAAAACTCAAGGAGTTAAAGAGACTTAACGTGATTTGAAGGAGACTAATAGTCTAATATTATCGGACCAATATATTTAGGGGGCCCTAAAAAATTTTGGGCCTAAAGCCTAGGCACCTTGGGCTTTAGCCCAGGGTCGGTCCTGCCCACCCCACATAACCCAACACTTCCTCCCAAAAAAAAAATTTATTAAGCGATTATGTATACCCCACCCGCACTCCCTCCCTCCTTCCCAAAAAAATAATATTTAGTGATTATGTATAAATGATATATCTAATAATAATTTATTTAATTGGATCATAATAATGGTATGTTTGAAATTTTAAATATGAGTCGACTTATATTTGAACTATAACCATATGGTTCCAACTCACATAAACCATATTAAAAATGGTTAATATGATTTTAGTTGTTAAATAGAACCATAATCATATTTTAAAAACCAAAACCAACCCATAACTATATTTTGTCATGCTTAGAGCAAATCCAATGGGGGTGCTATAATTGGTTTTATAGTCAAATTATAGCACCAAATGGCAAAAACACAAATTCAAACCAGTTCTATAATTAGTTCTAAAATAGAAAAATGCTATACTTGGTTCTAAATATAGAACCAAGGATGACTATAGTCATCCTTTGACATCTCAAACCCCAACTAAAAATTAACAGAAAATCAAGAATCGGACATACCTAAAACTGAACGGAAAGTGGCCGAAAAACATGGAACCCAAGAAAGTGTCCAAAGACGTCTTGAAAAACATAGAACCCGCCGAAATTTGGGACCCTGGTAGCTAGCTTTGATCGATTGCATGTACCTTCTCTCTCATACAAAATGAATGATCTAATGACAAAATCCTTCACCAGCTATGTAGCTCTAAAGAAAGAAGCCATGAAAGACCTTGAATGTGTATTTATAGAAAAGTTGGATAGAATGGTGGTTGAAGAAAGTTAGATGAAAAAGTTGGGTAGAATGATGGTTGAGGAAAGTTAGATGAGAAAGTTAAATAATAAAAATATCTTGGTTGAACCGTGGTTGAAAACGGTGGAATGAGAGTGCTATAATTGTGGATTGAAAAATAACGTAAATAGTTAAATTGGAGTTGAAAAAGTAATTAATAATGATACGGAGAGAAAGTTAGTTAAATTTGAAACAATTTGGTGTTAAAATAGAACCAACCACTGGAGACTGAGTTCTATTTTAGCACCAAAAAGCATTTTTTAGTGCCAAAATATAGCAATGACTATAGCCATTTTGACATTACCATTAGATTTGCTCTTACGTATCAACAAAAAAAAATGAAATTTACTGCTGTAAAAGAAACTGAAAATAAAGCACAAGTTCAATTTGTTGATTCTCTTGACATTTCATGCCAAAATTTGATTTTTATGAGTTATTTAACATGCAGCTAGGATTGTATATATAATTCCTAAGTAATCAAACCCAGGAAAGTAAACAGTGGAGGTTTGCAAGATCTGCTTGTTATGTTGATATTAAACATATAAAAAAAATTAAAAAAAGGAAATTTTTTTTGGGTAAAAGTTTAGATAGATAATAAATAGATAGATACCCTTACAAGAGGGTAACCAATTAGAACCTCATTTCTCATATGTAAGTACAGAGACTGAAAGTGAGAAAGGGTGTTTATACCTGGAGACCGGCACGAGATGACCTGGAAATTGGCCTTTTCTTATTATCCTTGTCCTTGTTCGCTGCTGCTGCTGCCGCTGCCGCCGTGGTCTTTCCGGCCAATAGCCCCTTTCCGCCTTTTCCCGCCATCAACTCGGCTAAATCAAATTACCCAATTAATTCAGTGAAAAACAAAACAAAAAAAACAAACATATTTATGTACGTGTGTATATATATATACGCAGAGCAAGAAAGACGTCTAATTTACTAACAATTATGAAAATATACAAGATCTAGAAAATTGAATCAATCAAAGTAGAGGGAGAAAGAGAAGAACCTGAGAGTTTCGTCAACTAGAGGAGAGAGAGAAAGTAAAAGGTGGTTATTGTGAGCTCAGATGGGGTTCTTCACCTTTAATAAATTTATTATTTCTTTTAAAAATGAAATATGTACCCCAAAATGGCGGGTCAATTTTGCGCGCGGAAAGTCTTTTCAGATTTTGAAAATTCTCTTGTTTACTGAAATACCCTTTACAATTCATCCAAATACAGGTCTGTCTCCTCACGCCGGCAACGTGACCCGATCCCTTTCATTCTGAATATCCGAGGATCTTATATGGGCCGGGAAATAATGATTTCTGATCGGGCCGTATTACTGGGCTTGTCTGGCGAGGGTCTTATATTGGCCGGTAAAATAATATGAATTTAAGAGCGTATCAGTGGGCTGGGCTAGCGTGTTAATGGATTAGTATCACACAGCAGATATTCGGAGGCGGAGTTATGGGCACTGGGCAATCCACCAATTTAGGACAAAATTTGGTCTTACGGTTATGCCGTTACACTATTTTAAAAACAAGCGTAGATTTATCCAAGTTAAGTAACTGTCATGTGCCCACAGCGAAAGTTCGTTGTTGGTGCCTATGTAAAAACAAAACGAAGAAGAAAAATGACATTTATGTCAAAAATATTGGATCCAACTTAAGGAAATGATTCATATATCACAAACATGAATTGCAACCGACGTGAAAATTTATATTATAGGATATAATAAATTAGAGTAAATATCATGTATGCACATAAGTCGTAGTAATAATTGAGCAGAAAATTATGGCAATACTCATATGATAAAGTTTTATTGAATTTATATTTATAACTAGTGCATCATACATATATGTTTGGAGTTGCATACCATTATTTTAATAATAACTCATCAAAGCCTTGCATTACAGTAAATTGGGGTATAATTAACTAACATTTTGGTAAAATAGGAAATGTATCTGAAGTTGGGATTATTATTATCCTTGTGTTGAACAAATGGGAAAATCAAGTAAGGAATTAGACATTAAACATTGTTAAATAGTACCCCATGTGAGTGTGGGACGGAGATTAATGGGATACAAATCTCAGCTTGGAGATTTACTCCAACGAAAGTAGACAATGGCAAATGTATAGCATGTACAAGGACTTTAGGAAATTTGTCACGTCTCATTCAAAACATTGACTTTGGAGCCTCACTTGTCAAATTTTTTTTAATTTTAAAAATAAAGAAAAAAGTCTCAATAACATAAAATAACACAATATTTTTAAATTTAATTAAAAATACAAGCTTGAATTTGTGGTTATGAGAATTTAGCATTATCTTATCAAAAGTGACAAACAAATAAAGTTGAAATATTAAATCTTAAAATTAAGTTCAAGTTCATATATATATATGCCGCCACAATTGTTAAACTAAACAGAGTTGGATTCTTGATGACATCAATGAGGGTGTGTAGGTCAATGTAACAAACAATGAATAAAAATACTTTTTGTAAAAGAATTAAACTGGGACTTTCTTGTGGGATAGTGGAGTAACCAGGTGGTGAAATTCACTGACTTGTTAAATTCAACCATCATCGTCACCATCTTGAATTCTGTGGATGACTTTATAACTTTCGCTGACAAACTACAATGGTTTCCTTAAAATGGAGATTAGGTTAGTGGGTGGTAGACCTGATCTCATATGATCTGACAAAGCAAGGAAGTTTGGACTTTGGTTGATCTTTGCCTTAATAACTACGACTACTCCCTTGCTAGAGTCTTAAAAGATATTATGATTATGTCACTAGCTACCTACATAGTAGTAGTATCATACAATGGGTAAAAATCAACAATTTTGCACATGAAAAGAAAAGGTAAAAGAGTGGAATGCGAAAAAATTATGGTGAACTTGACACTTCATCTACCACTCTAGAAGGAATTTTAAGGCCTCGTAACTTTGACGAGAGCAGATCCTCTATCTCTAAATTTTTCGTCTTCTTGTGTTCTTCTACTTAAATTTTAACACCTAGTCTCTTACTTAACACTAATTAATTCTAAAATTAAATAAAAAGACATGTGTCAAAATTTAAGCGAAGGGACACAAGGGGGACATGAAATTTGGAAACAGAGGATCTGCTCTCTAACTTGACACACACTGCCTTTTATTTAATTTTTGAATAATATAATATTAAATACAGATGTTACTTTATGATAAAATCAACTCTAATTGATATACTCAACCAATATCTAAACGGGAGAAAAAATCGTCCTTTTAAAACCCATAACATTAACCATTTCCTTTATAGCTCCTTTTTTTCCCCCTAGTCTTGACACCCATACCCATAATCTCTCTCTCTTCCTTTTTCTTTCCAAGTCATCTGATGGCAGGTTTTGGGCCACAAGGAGCTTGATCCCCAAAACATACACATTATCCCTTCAGGCCCACCATAAGATACATTTCCGTGAATATGGGCCATAATATCTTCATTCCTGGAACCCACTTCTGTCCAACCCAATTAAGAAACGTACAAAAATATATCATTACTTTTCTTTTTAGAAAATCTATGATATATATTACAAAAGTTTGATTTGTCAGTTCGTGGATAAATTTATAGAGATGTGTAATAAGTGAAGTCATCTTATAATAATTTATACAGATCACATGTATTGATTAGTTTCGTAATCGTAATTTGTCATAAGTTTATCTCAATACATAGCAAAACCTTTTTTTCTCTAACTCTTTTATTAATTTTATATTTTATTTAAAAAAATGAATATATCTGTACTTTGTTAAATGATCATGTTAAAATAACCTTTATTTTCTCTTCAATTCATAAGAAGATTTATAAATTATTCATAAAAGGTCATATCATTTCAACATCAAGTCTGACCCTTTATAGTTTATTTTATTTGTATACCTCTTGGCTCTTCTGCCTCATAAATGATAAAACATTTTTATGTTCAATTATAAACTATGGAGCATGACAAAATAAAATATATATATATATATATGTAATTATATATTCCATACATATTAGATTTTACAATATATTAATTAAAGGCCTATTTTTTGTTCTGTAGATTTGGTCTCAATCACTGACCTGGATAATTTATTTTTGGGTCCTTTACGTAAGTATACAACAAATAAAAAGTAATTACAAAAAAAAAGTCATCAACTAAATAATTATAAAAAGAATGTAATTATTACAAAAATAGTACAATTCACATTAATAAGAAAACCTAAAATCAAGGATAACTAATAATTCAAATTCAAATTCAAATCTTGTCTTTAACAACAATTTCAAATCCATAATTCAAAATTCAAATCAAAATGAGAAAATTAAAAAAAAATTATGAAGGAGTTATTGTACATCATCATCCTCCCCGCCTCCCGCCGTATGTTATATAAATAAATAAATAAATCATTCATCTAGATCGCCCTATCATGCGCCACCGCCATGCCACGGAGTTGTTATTCGAAATTTTTTGACGATTTGGTTACCAACAAAAATTAAAATGTTTACCTTTATCTGAAGTTTAAGGCTACCAATTGCATCACATTTAAAATAAAATAGTAATCAAATAAAATTGAATTAGTTACTTTTATCGAAAAGTTTGGTAACCAATTGTATGAAGTTTGGTTACCAATTGCATCACATTTAAAATAAATAGGTAATCAAATAAAATTGAATTAGTTATTTTATCGGAATGTTTGGCTACCAACTATACGACTGTTTTGATTTACCAACGACGTATTTGTTTGATTCTGGGTGGAAGTGGAGAATGAACCAGGTGGAAGTGGGGCGACAGAGGGAGGAGAAGAGGCGGGAGGAGGGGGAGGAGAAAGGGGATGGATGGAAGGAGGGGGGGGAGGGTGGTGGGGAGGAGGGAGGAGGGGAGGAGGAGGAGGAGGAGAGGAGGAGGGGAGGAGGAGGAGGAGGAGGGAGGAGGGGAGGAGGAGGGGGGGGGAGGAGTGGCGGGAGGAGGTGGAGGTGGAGGAGGAGGAGGAGGGAGGCGGAGGCGGAGGGTGGGACGGGAGGAGGAGGAGGAGGCGGAGGCGGAGGCGGAGGTGGAGGGAGGAGGATAAGAAGAGAAGAAGCAGAAATGGAGTGGGAGAAAATCGTGGGAGATGGGGAGAAAATTGTGGGAGAGATGGTAATTGTGTGCATAATTAAAGGGATAAGATTGTACTTTTTTTTGTAATTAAATATTGCATATCACTCTTTTTATAATTATTTTGTTTGTACTCTTTTTATGTAATTATTTTTAAAAATGTAATAGAATATGTAATTGTCCCTTATTTTTTGTCATTTCATGAAATTGAATCTATTATGTCCGCATGAAAAACATCGGTGGTATTTATTTATATATAAATTCATATATTAATTAGTCAATATCATATTCCTGCAAAATTGAATATGTCGTTAATATTATTCTAATATTGTTGCGGGAGTAACTAAGTTCATTTAAACTAGTATTTTATTTTTGTTATAATTAAGAAAAATATGTAAAGTACTATTTTATATATTGTACTACTATTATTATACATATATACATGTCGCTCCATTAATTAAAAAATAAAAATAAATTTTATTATACAATAAAATTCAAATGAAATAACTTAAAACACACTCAAATTTAAGTCGCAACTTGAGGTTGAAGAATGATTTAGACATGCGGAGTTTCTATATATATATATGATCACAAACTAACCAAGTTTTTTATTTATCAAATTATTTTCTACAAATATTTTATATTTTTAAATATAATAAATTTACTTCGAGACTCTCTCATTTGTTGAATTCTTTTGGATTACTTTTTTACTTTTATTTTGTATAGAAAATTAATATTTTCACGTAAAAATAATAATATTTTACATAAATTATCTCTCATGTAGATTTGAGATTAGTTTTGATCATATAGAAATATCAATTCTTAATTATATATACTTTCATCCAATGACACGTGTACTACGTGTATAAATTATGTGAAGTGAAATAATATAAATTCTATAAAATTGAATAAGTAGAAAAATTTAATAAAAAATAGTAATATAAAAAAAAAGAAATTATAAAGACAGACGAAAGAAGAAAAAATGTAACACAATATCACCGATATATAGAAAATCAGAATCGGTATTATAGATTATAGTACTATATTACGATGTTGTAGTAGTAAATTACTTAAATGTAGTAGTGGTACAGTATAGAAAGTTAGAATACAAATTTATTACAAAATTTGAAAATTAATCTTGACACGTCAAATCATTATCCCAAAAGTTTAGCCAACAAGCAACTACATTAACTAGCTGGTTTCAAGTTTAAACAGTGGTTGCCCAAAATTTAAATGTAATTAATTTGACGTGCACCGATCCAACGGTTGCTGGCGTAGGATACTCAACACGTGGAAAGATTGAAATCATTCATGACATAAACCGCTTTATCTTTGAAATTATTTTACCTCCATACCCAAAATACCCCTCAGTAAAAGGGCAACTCCACGCACGCACGCGCGGAAGAGTGTCAATATATTTTACTCAATCATTAATAATCCATTTTCATTTTACTCGATTAATTTAGAATTTATATTTTCATAAGATAAATTCATATTTTTACCCTATGTCAAACTACTCTAACTATGAGCTTTTGGTGTCAAGAAGATGACATAATTACATTTGATATGAAGAACACTATAATCGTGTACAATAAAGAAATGAATTATAGTATTAAATTATCACAGACACGTATTTATACCTCATATTATTTTTATAGCTATTATACTTTACCATAATAGAAGGTAATAAAAAAGAAACTCACATTTTATTTTTATAATTATTCTATTTTATCAATTGTTAGTCCAAATTGAGACAAAAACTAATCTATCATATAAATTATATTTCATTTTTTTTTGTATTAGCATATTTGACCCCGAAGATACACCGATTTATAATTGGTATAAAAAAGTGTAAATTTTTACACCTCGCTCCGCAAAGTAAGTATGAAAAATATGCGGTAAATTTTGAATCCCCGGAGGTTATTTGTGGTAAACTAGTGAGGTTTGTTTTTGGAGCTCGGCTCATGCCACGAACGTGAGTTAGTTTCGAAAGGTCTCCGTATCACGAGGATTAATTCAACATGTTTGTTAATTCCGTACGCGAGTCACCACGTCCCTCAGTCAAAATGTTAGGACATTTTCGGTATTTCGTCCTGGGCCCGTAAAACGCGTCTTCTGTGGGCGACGTGTGATCACAACAATCTCTGCTGAACCTGTTCAACGTCTGACACGTAGCTACCGAACGGATCAAATCCACAATGCCACGCAGGACTCCAGCGTGGCAAACTCAGTCCCAGTCAGCATCACCCACCTCCGTTCCTTTACAATGGCATAAGCTCTGATTTCCTCTTCAACCATCAGGAAGCCTTATAAGTTATCTCCACCTAACTAAAAAATATTTCCTTCGTGTGTACTCTACCGTCTCCGCCTATCGTTTCCCCTGAAAATGGTTATTCCGGTCGTTGATCGTTAACTGAACTGCAGAAATGCTGGGATGACGTCTTGCGCTGGTGGTGTAGTTGGTTAGATATTGTAGCTTGATGTGCAAAACCCTAAGCAAAAGCCAACTTTTTACTTGGCAGAGATTACAAGTTATTCCATGCTTTGTCTCGCAAATCGCAAGAAAAATATGATTATAGTATTGATAAAGAGCCCGATAAAGGTAACAATTTTAGCTTTCGACTCGAAATTTTGGTAGATCCATTGATATCTGGGCAAAATCTCCTTGGTTATCGTGTCGATTCTTTTGGTGATCCGATTAGGAGAGATATTAGGTTGATGTAGTATTGTAATTGTACTGTTTCTTAGCTCTTTTGATAAGATTTAAAGGTTTGTTAAGGGTTTAGAGATTAGAATTTTGAAAGTCTTTTGTTTGTTTGACTGAAAATTACTTGTAGCTAGCTCACAACAAAATGTATGCTTTGGAAATGGAGCGTAACATTGGATAACAAAATTCAAAAGTGGTTGAAAGGAGGAACGTTTTTGTTACTTGATCACACGAATCATGCCTTTTCCATCGAAGATCCAACCAATCGATTTTAGCACCCCAGTAGAATCGGCTCGCTACGAGCCGGTGAAGCCAGTGGCGAAGTCACGGTTCAAGAGGCTTTTCGAGCGGCCATTCGCCAACGTTTTAAGGACATCGGGGCCGGAAAAGTGTGCGGCCGGCATCGGCGTTGAAGAGTTTCAATGCAACAAAGACGTCTCGGATGAAATCGAGCCCAGTTCTGTTTGCTTGGCCAATATGGTTCAGAATTTTATTGAAGAGAGTGACAAACAGTCGTCGGCGCTGGTGAGATGTAGCCGGAACTGCAATTGCTTCAACGGCAATTGTAACGACTGTTCAGACGATGAATTTGACTCTAATCACACCTCGTCTACTGATGCATGCGAAATTCTCAAGGTAAAATCATAGTAATAAATTGTTTTATCAAAGTATTCTTTATTTGTTTTCTGTTTTTAATTTTTTTTTTATGAACAGAGCTTGGCCCTATGTTCAAGTGTTTCTGAAAGAAACCTGTTAGCCGACACTGCAAAAATTGTCGAGAAAAACAAAATCTGCAAATGTAAAGATGATTTTTGCAGAAAAATCGTCATCGATGGTCTGTTAGCTCTGGGACACGACGCTTCAATCTGCAAATCGCGTTGGGAAAAAGCTCCCTCATATCCCGCCGGTACAACACCAAAAAATTGGAACTTTGCATTTTCTATCAATAGAATTTCTGATAGAGATTACTAATTATCTGGTGTAAATATAATTTATACAGGGGAATATGATTACGTGGATGTAGTTAAAGAAGGGGAGGAGAGGTTGATAATTGACATCGATTTCCGATCAGAATTTGAAATAGCACGATCGACCAAAACCTACAAAACAATCCTCCAAACACTGCCTCAGATATTCGTGGGTAAAGCTGATCGTCTTCAGAAGATAATATATGTAGTTTCAGAGGCGGCGAAACAGAGCTTGAAGAAGAAAGGAATGCCCTTTCCGCCATGGCGTAAACCCGAATATGTCAAATCCAAATGGCTCTCTCTTTACACTCGAGCACCAGCACCAGCACTTACTATTATGGATTCCACTGACTTGAAGCCTGACAACAAAAATCCTTTAATTGGGAACAAGAAGATAATCCCTTTTGATGAGATTGACCGTGTTGAGACTGATCAGGGTGATCACGTGTTCAGTATGTCTGAAGACGAAGCATAAAATTTTGTCCTTTTGTTAATGTTTGATAAGAAAATACCCCTATAAATCTGTTTTGTGGGAAGTTTTCCGGCATTTTTTCAGTGTACCGGAAAATGAAAAAGTATAGTAGCAGTAGTATATGATAGAAGAACCTATTAACTCCTGTGTGTTTAATGAACCATCCCCCTTATCCTTTTTCATGTAAGGGTCCCCGGCTACTAATATGATATTAATCAATAAAATGCTAAAGAGCAGCTTACCAGTTTGTATTACAATATTTTGATTATTACTATTATATATTCTTTTCTGAAGAATTTATACGTGAAGGGTGTATATTCGATCTTGAAGCTTTTGCAGGTAGGATTGTTGAAGGGGTAAAAATGGGGGAGAAGAGAGGTATGTATGTATATTCGTTGTTCCTGTTTTGTAGCTTTAATTTTGTTTTTCCTCGTCATTCCTTTCTCTTGTATTATGGTTGTTTGATTAGTAATGAATTGTTTTTAGGAGACGAAAACAGTGAAGAACAATCTGGTGGCCCCTCATATTCTGTCCATAGTCTCTTTGATCAAATGGTAAACAAAGATTTTGTTTGTTCAGGGAGAGGTTCTTTAATTATTAGGGAGTTGGCTTCATTTCAATTTCTCGGTTCCACTTTGGCTGCAGTCTGCTATTTTATCTTGCTGTGATTTCTGTTCTTTTTGCTTTGCCACTATTTAAATCTTGTATACTCAGGGAAATTGGATTTGCATAACGTGTTAGCTCGATATATATAGTTGGGGACTTGGGGTCTTTCTTGATGTAAACTTTGACTACTTTACATGTTATTGGAGCTCTTTAAACTTTGATTACTTTACATGGTATTAGAGTTCTAATTGGGTTGTGCAAATGACTTTAAGGGGTGCATATTATGCTAAGTACTTGTCCTATTACCAAGAGGCTCAATGGTAAAACAAGCTCCAAGGCAAGAATGTTAATATTTCAGCTAAACCTAGCAAAACCAAAAAAGTACTAGTACTATTGAAGGAAGAGGTTGAAAGCTTGCTGTTGTTCTGGATGCTGGTACTAACTGATAAAGGCCGAAATTTTGAATTATTTTGTGGTAATATGAAAGCTACTACTAATGTCTAATTGTATATGCCAAAACTTTGGTGTAAAATGATGTAGATACATAGTATAGTTTGGGGAAAAGCAGTGTCCCACACCAACTTGGTTCATCTTTTACTTTTCGAAATTTAGGGGTGTATTCAATTAAGATTTTTAAAGACTTTTAAAGGTTTTAAAAATTTAGTTGTATTCAATCAAGACATTTAAAGAGTTTATAAAAGTTTAGTGGTATTCAATTACAATTTTTTTAATGTCTTTAAAAGTTAGATGGTATTGAATTAAGATTTTTATAAAGTATATAAAAGTATTTTGGTATTCAAAAAAGTCATAGATTTTAAAGATTTTTATCGAATGGTGTAGACTTTGATGAGAACTTTGAAGAAAATTATAACTAATAACCCATATCCAAAGTCTTACTCATCTCTAAAAGATTTCTAAAGACTTCCAAATAAACACAAAGGTGGATAAAACTAGTTATTAATTGGACTTTTTTCTTTTATTGGGTCAAATTAGTTATTTATTTTATATGGGCTAATAAATATTAAAATGTGATGGATAAATAATTTGATAAAATCTGGGCCATAAAAATAATTGGATTTATTATAATAAGAGAATTAACAAGATATATTAATAAATAAACAAATAACTGTAACCTAATCGAATTGTTGAGGAAAAAAAGCGTTCGTTAAAGCTTTCAATAGAAAGAGGAAGAGATTTGTTCAACAAAAAATGAGATAAATCATGAAACTCTCATATCAGTTGTAAAGATTATGTATATATAATATATGAAAATAGAAAATATATGATGTGTATATTTTTTTTTATATAGTTTTCTGCCATTTTAAACGAAGGAAATTACTGTTAATTTTTGAGACATCCTCCATATTCGTCTTCAAGTGTCTTTGGTGTATCATAGTGAAATAATGTAACATGTGGTTCTATTCCTGCATGACAAATATATATGTATTTCATTGTCATATTATTTTGTGAAAAACAGAGTTTGGTATTCCTACTAAAAAGCGATGACATGTCATAAAAGTATATATAATTTCGATGAAAAGTGAGTTTAATTTTTTTGTATTGTATATGTAGTTTTTAAAATTTTATTGGTATCGACGAGTATCCAAATGTATCATGAAATGAGTAGAATAATGTGAACGCTTTCAACATATATAAAATCTCATGCCACAATAATATAATGAGATTTACTCTTGTTCATGAAAAAAGAGGAGATGTTGTACACATGGGCTAATTAACAATTAATATAAATTGCAAAGATATATTGTAAGTATACAAAAGTTTCATCATGATCTTGATAAAAAAGTTTATAAAATTCTGTTACTTATTGCATGGAGTCTATGAAAGTCATTTTAAAAAAGTCTTTAAAGTCTGTGAAAGTCATTAAAATCCCATAAAATCTACAAAAGTTTGTCACTTAAAAAAAGTCATTAAAAATCATAATTGAATACGCCCCCTAATATTAAAGTTTTTTGGTATCTGGTAGAATTGTGGAGTTTGGAGGATTTACAATTTCATGTTAGTAATTATAATCTCTCAAATCCCAAAACATGAATTTAAAAGATAAATTAACCAACTTTAAATATATTTCTGAGAAGTTGGTTCTTCCATTGTTATGTTAAGTCACATGCTACAAAAATTGAATGGAAATCCCTATAAACAAAAGCATAGAATAATAGTGTATAGGATATGAAAAAGCATTTAATTAAAATAATAATAATAAAAAAAAGTGTAGAATTTCTGAAGAAGCCAGCTTTATAATAACAGTAATAGTAATAGTATTCGGTTGCAGAGGTCAAAATCATTTTGTCTCTGAAACTTGGGTTAAGTAATAGAGGAGAAAGGAATAAAGGGCAGGAGAATATTATTCAATATTTTTGTAAATATTTATTTATGGGTCGGAGAGGGAGAGGATTCATCATATATGTGGTCCGTCCGGCATCCTTCAAATTGAAATTGCAGTATCCCCAGAATCCGGTAAAGGTAGAGAATATTTGTCAAGGTAAAAGGCATGTGCTATTTTGTTTTTGTGGTCCGATGCCATGGGCAAGCGACTTAATTTGAGATGAGACAGAACAATATATTTTAAATTAAATTCACTAAAAAAATATACTATATGATAAAATTGATTATGGAATTGGTCAAGCCCAAACTGATGAATCCTATCACTAAAAAAAAACAAATGCAGAGCTGAGTTCAATTAGTTAACTTGTTTCAAAATCAAATTAGAAACCTCCAATCACTAAAAATCTGTTGTTAATAAAGATTGACTTCAACTATCTTTTTTAAGTCTTCTTGTATATTTTTAATTATGATATACATGTATGACATACATAATGTAATAGTCACTTCTTTTAAATGCAAGAGGTGATCTCCATGTTTCCAATTCAACTCCTTTGTATTTGGCTTCATGAAAATTACCCTTATATTGTGTTTGTTTCATCAAATTCAACAAGAATTCATGATCACAAAGCTACTTGTAATTATTCAGTCGAGGATGTTTTTGAAGCTGCAGATGAGATGAGGAATTTTGAAGTGCTTGGCTGCAATAGAGGAGTTGATGTATGCAATTGCAATGGACAAGGCAGTTGAGGAAGGAGTTGTGACATTTGAAATGTACATTAGGCATCTTGGCTAGAGACCAATTCTATTCTACCACAGGGCTATGCTAGGCTTGTGAATCTGGATGCTAGTTTAAGTTTGATTACTCCCTTTGTAAACAAGAGTCTTGCCTCCTTGAGTTTTAAAATTTTGAATAGCTGGATACCCATACCCATACACATAATTTTTAATTTTTAATACATATATATCTTCTAGTATTATTAGACTTTAAATTCAAATGCGATGCAGAGCTCTAGTATATACTTATAAAATAGAATTCTCTAATGCTGCTACTAGTCTCTGGCCCAACATGTATAATGTTTCATAACCTCATGTGGATCAAAACAAGCCCAAGATGAATGACCAACGGTTGAGGCTAGGAAGTTCTGACCCAAAAAGGAAAAGGGGGTTAATCTAGCCCGACCAATTACAACTACAAAGCCCAATCATAAATTAACAACTGGCATAGCCTCTGATGAGAATGACCGTAAAAAATCACTACGGCGTCGTTGACAAAAATTCTCCGACTTTCTCTTGCCTGCCGTTGTTGAGTTTCGCAAAAAAAAATAAAACGAAAGCACCAAAATTTCCAACTAGTTAAGAGTTTTTCCCTCTAAAACTCTGATTCACATTCCTTCTCTGGCGCCTGGCGGGCATGAATCCCCGTGTTCACCCGCAAAATACTCATCTCTTGGATTTTCTCTAATCTGAATATTGAAGAAGAAAACTCGCCCCAACTAGCAGGGTCCACGATTATTAACTTGTACCCTCGGTCATGGCTTCCTGAGATCACGCCTCTCTCTCTCTCTCTCTCTGTTATCGAAGCTTTATCGGAGTTCTTCTTTCCCTTCCCCCGTCTCTCATGAAGTTCGTGCAGTTTCGTTCACATGCTTATGTTTGTAACTTTACAGCATTTTCAAAATAGGAGATCAATGATGACGATTTCGAGCTGGTTCGCTGTTTTTCTGGTCATACTAGGCTTATTCCCGTCTGGGTCCTTTTCAATTGACGATGTCCCTCGAGCGTAAGTCAGTTAGACACATTTGATTCACCTTTACATAAACTGAATTTGAACTTTTAAACTTGACTGACTGCTATACGGAGTTGAAATATTTGATATGACCCATGTGTGTTCACTATGGCTTTTCAAGATCTTGCTGCTGACTGAATTTTTTACTGCTCTAATTTCAATACTGTTTTGAGCTTTATGTTTGTGCTTTTTGTTGGATGTTTTCAACAAAATATGATTGATGATAAACTTGTGTTTTTATGCTTAAATGTTTGGAAATCATCGGTTCTAATAAATTGCATAATGCTTTAGTTTGATACTAAGAGAAAGGTCGAAATTATATTTGTCTGGAGTTCTTAAATCGTGATGTGAGAAGTAAAATTAAAATGCAAATGAGACTCACACTTCTGTTAACTTCTGTAAATCAGTTCCTCCTATTCTGTACTCCCTCTTCTACCTAATAAAATTTCTTCTTTATCTAAAAAAAATAATAATTGTATATTGGGAAAGAGATTCTTGATCTCTCGTACATTCTTTATGTTGTCATGATCCTAGCTCAATCAAATTAATACAATTGAACATACATTATTCATTTTACCCCTGCACTGCTGCACCTGTGTAAGCCGTCAAAAAAATATAAAATTGAAAATTCTGAACAAAGAGAATGTCAGAGTTCTAGTTTTTCATTATAATACGTAGCTTGCTCCTCAAACATCATTAGCTGCTTTGACCAAATAAAACTCCTAATAGAACCAGGAAAGATAGCAATGTCCGACTCTTACTCTAAATAAGATGACTAAGTATCCCAGCCATGCGGGCTTGAGGTGGGGGGGGGGGGGGGGGGTCCTACAAATGGTAGCATTGGGCCCTTGGGGGTCAAAAATTGATTACTGTGAGATCTCACATTGATTGTCTACCGTGAAATTTATTGACTTATGGGCACTAGTGTAAGACCTCAATTGGATAACCCTTTTGTGTGAGGAAATCCCATGTGGCGGCCCGGTGGGGGTAGTGAATTGTTAGAGCTTTGATCTGCCAAATTTGATAGAGAGGCAACAAGTATTGATAAGAAGGTTCACAAGACAATAGAAACTCTTGTCAAGGACAAAACTTAGTTATTATGGTAAAACTTGTTTAAAAGAAAATTGATTTGGTTTATGAAGTCTGCCACTGCTGGAATCTTGCTCTGTGATGTCACTCTTGAGTTTCCTCTGATGAGTGTTGTTGGGCCAGGCTGTCTGTTTGTCATTTTTTTTCATTGTGGAGGAATGTCTGTCCTTACGGTAATGTTTTGCTAATGAGGGTTAGAGCTCCACTCTAACTCAGTAACTCAGAGCTCATATGAGAAGATAAGAAGGACTGCTGTGATAGGACTTAGGAGGAATGTCCCCTTCATCAATTGTTTTTGTTTTGGATTAGGTTTTGGTTTGCTTTTGGATTGTTTCTTAGAAGGATATGACCTTAATTTGTTTGTATTTTATATTACTAGTTTTAACCTAGTTGTCACATACTGTATAAGTGGTTCTGGACCCTGTTTTTGCCTAATCACTAAACCCTTTTATGTTTGTCATGCATCCCAAATCTCAAGTTGGACATACATCTTCTTACAAATATTGTTATATTCTTATTTTCTTCTCTTACAGGTTTCCTATTGTGGAACCTGATCCTGGTCATACAAAACTTCGCCTTTCGAAAGCTGGATTGGAAGAAATTGAAAAAATAAAGACCCCTATTGCAGTTGTCGCTGTAAGATTGAGAATAATATCCATTTGCATTTATTAGTTGTGTTTCTAGGCTTACCATCTCCAATAAGTTACAAATATCACATGATACCATAGTTTGCTTAATATTATGTGTTTCAAGTTTTCCAAATCAGGGAACAGGAAATTTAGTTAAAGCTGTTCTACCAGGTCCTCTATAATTGCTTGAACCATTTTAGGATATATTATTCAATCTTAATTCTTAAATGGCTATCATTTTTTAATCTCTGTATGTATTGTGTTTTGGTTTGGCTTTATCTGCATTAATGTCCTCCGGGTTGACCCTTCACGTCCCCCGGTATAAGCACATGCACTATGGCCGTATTTCCTGAATCCACCTTTATGGGTGTCTTACTAGGTGATTGGTCCGTATCGCTCTGGAAAATCTTTTATGCTGAATCAACTTCTATCTCTTTCTTGTTATGAAGGTGCTACCTCCTTCCTATGTTATTAGTTTATCCTGTGTTAATGAACTAGTCGCTGTTAGCATAGTTGTCAAGTCGAAGCGAGTCGGTAGCCGACTGCTTAAGCGACTAGTCGCCAGTAAAGCCACAAATTATTTATGATACTCATTTTATACACACACACACACACACACACACACACACATATATATATATATATATATTCAAATTACAGTAAACATAAAAAAAATTACAATTTCACAATCACACTATTAAAACTATTAAATATCATTGATATTGAAAATTAGCATCCTTGCTCATATCATAACTTTGATATAATTTTGGCTACCAAACTATTCCGCCATTTAGATATCTACATAACTCAATTACATAAAATTATACATAACTACATGATATTGACACATCACTAATGTTACTTATATAACATTAATAATATTGTATAATAATAATAATTATTATATATATGTAAATATATATAAGTATACTATAGGTCTATAAATTAATATGCTGAAAATACTATACTAAGTCGTCCGACAAGATACCAAGTCTGGTAAATAGTCTATTTGAATTGACTAGGCGATGACTAATTGCTCAAGTTGCACGACTTAGCAACGACAACTAAGTCGAGCAGTTGACTTGCACTTCCAACAGTGGCCGAACGACTAGTCGCCAACTAGTCACGACTTGATAACTATGGCTCTTAGTGTTTCATATGATCTAGGTCATTGTTCTAATTTTTGAACATTGATGTTTGAGGCTGCAGGTTTTGGTGTTGGACACATGCGTGACACTAAAACAAAAGGTAGATGCATGGATATTCCCTTCATGCCAGGGATCTCTACACAAACACCCATTTGTAGACACGACTCACAATTTCCTTTTTGTTTCTTTATAGGGATATGGGTATGGGGAACTCCCATTGAGCTAGATATTGACGGAGTTAAAACTTCTGTCTTTTACCTTGACACAGAGGGATTTGAAAGTATAGGGAAGTCAAATGTATATGATGACAGGTAATCTTCAAGTCACAGACTCACAATTTGGTCCTCAATATGCCTGCATGACTTTTCATGTTGGATCCTCATTCCTCCTTTTTGATTCCTGGCATTGCAGGATATTTGCTCTGGCAACAGTTCTGAGTTCTGTGCTTATCTACAATTTACCTGAGACGGTTTGTTACCAGTAACACTCTTTTTTTTTGTGCCTCCTCACCCCCCAATAGGTAGCCATTTATATTTCCTATAGGATGCATCATGGTAGGATATACAGAAAAATGATTTTCCGGGCAAAGTTAAGATAAACTATACTCAAATTCACTGCTAAATACCAATTTGATACTTGGTCTATTGATTTCTATTAATGGGATGTAATTTATCTTGTGCATGAACTATTTGTGGATCAATTCATTGCTAAATACCGATTTGATACTTGGTTGATTGATTTCTATTAATGGGATGTAATTTATCTTGTGTATGAATTATTTGTGGATCAGTTGGAGTTTGAGTTTGGAGAGAAAAGAAAAAGAAAGTTAAGGAAAACAAAAAGTGGTGTCTTGGAGTTTTTTAGTAGAAGAGAAAAGAAGAGAAAGCTAAGGAAATAGGTGCCTTGGAGTTTTAGTTAGAAGATAAAAGAAAGGAAAGTGAGGGAAAGTTGGTACATTTTGAGCCAAATATTTTCTTCTCGCATTTGAGAAAAAAGCTAGAGAAAAGAAAGTAAAGCTTTCTCTTCTCCAGCTTTCTTTTATTTTTTTTTCTTCAACTAAAAACTCTCAGACACTGTTAGTCATAAGTTAGTTGTGGAAGGTGGATCAGTTATCAATGCAGGAGAACAAGTTTATATGATAGGTAGAAGTGCTATATATCATTATAAAATATGTTAAAAGGAAGTTCCTAAACAGACAAATGAAAAAAAATTAAAAGGAGGCTCGACAAATATTTTCCTTGTCTTGAAGAACATTGGACCATGATTCAAGGTGCATTTATGAACAACTAAAGTAATTCTGCACAATCGCTGAATGTCCTCAAACAAGTCAAATTTCTGCAACTTTTTGTTTATGGTAGTATTGAACTTTTGATACTACTTGTTTTAAGTGAATTCTGGAGCATGCTGCGGCTTCATTCAATTGGTGTCAAACTCAAAAGAATTATACTGTGCAGAAAAAACCCATTCATTTATGTTTCCCTTGAATGACATCAAATACTTGTAGTTAAATTCTTCCTAACGAATGACAAAGACAAACTTTTCTTGGAGGTCTTATTTGCATTCATAGAAGCTACTCAAAACAAATGGACGACTTTTAAGCAATAAAAGACTATTATAAGGATATGATTTTTACTTATGCTTATTGTATATTGATGGGAATGTCATATTCATATTTCAAATTCTAGACTGGTATAGCAGACATGCTATGCTTGTCCGTGTCTTTCTGTTGCGTCTTTTCTTTTTGCTGATTTGTTATTTTTTACATGTCCTTGAAAGTATTCTTTGTAAAGGAAGAGGCAACTGATACATTGTCATTCCACATTTCAAATTCTCATAGAAAAGGCAGTATCTGAGGGATGACATAGCAAGTTAGCCTGTAGTTAATGCTGGAATGTAAATCACCTTCACATCCATACAAGCACTTGTTTTATGTCCCATGGATTTTTGGGGTTATTAATATGCTATCTTTATTACATGCTTAGATTCGTGAAGCCGATATATCTCGGTTGTCATTTGCAGTTGAACTTGCTGAAGAGTTCTATGGAAGGTATGCGCTTCTGAGATTAAACAACATATTCTTTTTTGCTTATATTTGGCATTACAATAATTTTCGTATTCACTTTGCGGCCCCCACTGACTTGTTTTATGTTTTTGTTTGTGATGAACAGAGTGAAGGTAATTCTCAAACCATCTCAATATTTTCTCATGTTGTATATGTTATATCCTCTTTTGCTATGCATATTATTGGTTGGACCATGGATGTTGCAGGGGCAAGATGTTGCCTTTGAACCGGCTAAGCTCCTATGGCTTATACAACGCGACTTTTTACGTAAGTTCAAACCAAATACTTAGAATAGTTTTTAAGAAGTATTCATAGTAGCCACTGAATTCTAGGGTTGTTGAAGTTCTGATCCTTGTTTGGATGCATGAGGGGCCCTTACTGATTTGACCGGATCCAATTCAGTATCGTAAGGTGCTATAAAATGAATATCCTAACACATTGATGTTCTAATAGTTAATATTCACCAAGTTTATAATCTTATTTTTCTTTTTAATAAAGAATTTATAGAAGTACTTATTGAAGAGGTATAATCAATGCAATTAATTGAAAGTAAGTACAAATTGCAATTTCCTTGTACATTTGGAAATCTACAGGAACTTGCAAAACATACATTAAATAAGTGCAAGTAGCTCAACTGATGGTAGTTCAGAAGGATATTATGTGACGCCCCCAAAATTAGGTATACATCACCCATCTTGGGTCGCCACTTACATGGTACAGAATTTAAATACAACTTATTAACATAAGCGTGGTGTACAATACGACATAAATCGTGAGTTTAAATACAAATATAAATCTACTAGATATTATACAAACTCAAAAAAAAAGTCCTCATTACAATTATTATCACACTATTTCACGAGAATAGTGAGGACTACTAATGCTATCTTCGTGACCATCACTTTCGTTTCCCGACTCGTCCCAAATTTATATTCTCATTTCAAGAGAAAAATTGAAAGAAAGGGTGAGCTCAACTAGCCCAAGAAGAAATATTATGATTAAGATAATGCGAGAATAAATTATCATTAGCTCTCAACACGGTGTTAAAGCGATAAAATATAATGAACATCAAGTTTAACTACGGTGAACCAAAGAATCCATTAAAAAGTCAAGTAGAAAATAAAATCTACTATCTTTTATGATTTAAAAGGTTTTTCATCATTGTTATAGCCGAGACTCGACTTTAATAAATATTCCACATCATCGAATCACCCCGCACTACTGACGAGGATATTCTTTAGTATCACGACCACAATTATTCATGCACTACTGCCGAGAATAGTTGTGTATTCATTAACGGTCGTGATCATGCCAACAATTTGCCCATCAATGCACTACTGACCATCGAGGATTTTTATCACATCATTTGTAACATTACTGGCCGTGATTACAAGAATAGTCTCTACCTCTCATAATCATACCAAGTCCATCTATGCACTATGTGCCACGAGATGACTTTCAACATAATATAAACATGAGGATGATGACAATGATATAAGAATTCAATAAAACAAGTTCAAGAATTATTTTATCCAGAATTATTAACGCCCAAATTATCAACATGATCTTTGTTTTGTAGAGTAAAATTCAAGAATGATCGGAAGAATATTTCCATGAAAAGATTTGGATGAAACGCATGAATATCGAGGATATTCCACTAATTTCATGGAGTATAAGTCAAAGTTTTAACCAATTTGGGTATAATAAACAAAAGAAATCACCATGCATGCGATAATCAAGACAGTGGGTTATTCAACAGAATAATAAATAACTTAATTCGGTCCCGGCGTAAAACGCTTAGACAGGATGTTCCAACGAATAATAAAGAATGGAACCGGTCCGGCGTAAACACATGCATGATGCAGGATGTTCCAGCGGAATAATAATAATAAAGAGCGGAACCGGTCGGTGTAAAACACATGCATAAGATGTTCCAATGAATAATAATAAAGAGCGGAACCCGGTCGGTGTAAAACACATGCATGAGGATGTTCCAACCAGAATAATAGAAGAATGTCACCAAGTATAGGGTAAACCGCAGATACAAAGTTATTCCAATGTAGAATAATAAGCGATGGAATAACAACAGATTCTCTTAGCTGAATAAGAAAGAATAACACCCCTTACTTTTGGTAGGAGATTGAATCTGCGGCAAAGGTGTAGTAACAAAATACTCTTCTTCTTTCTCTCTTATTCTTTCTATACTTTTCTCTCTATAGCTTGAATGAATTAAGTGAAAATAATGAAGCCCCCAGCCTCTATTTATAGAAGATTTCTAGCTTAAAGACCGCTAGTGTGTGAAAGGCAAAGTGGCTTGACGACTAATGATGTGAAAAGAAAAGTGGTTTGGCGCTTTGTAATGTGAAAGCGACAAGTGGTTCGGCGCTTTTGTAATGTGAAACGACAAGTGGTTCGACGTCTGGTAAAGGTAATTACTATTAACGAAGGTAAATACTATTGACGAAGGTAAATACTATTCACAAGGGTAATTACTATTGACGAAGGTAAATACTATTCACAAGGGTAATTACTATTGACGAAGGTAAATACTATTGACGAAGGTAATTACTATTCACAAAGGTAATTACTATTGACGAAGAGACTCTTAGATGATGACATATGAGCCCCCCATAAAATAATCAAACTTACCACAAATCATAACACATATTTAATCTTTCAACAATTATTAATCATTTATAACTTGTCGTCTCAATTATTGATTTAATACTATAACATATTATACAGATGATACTGTGACAATAATTGAATCAATAATATAAGAGATATGACGCGTGAATTATCAGTAGCAATAATTGAAGCATAAATGGTGACTTCTCACGTAAGCATCAATAATCAATACCAGGTGCTACTACTATGCAACCACGCAGTATTCTTGTACTTTTACCTACGGGTAGTTCAACGATTTTAATTCAGTAACACCTCCACCAAGTTATTTTTATAAAATATTTTTGTCGTTTTCTCAATCCAACAATAATTCTGTTGTGGGGTCCACCAATGATTGAGCCGTTGTACGAATATTCCCTAAAAAGAATATTCCTCGACCAAACGAATATTTTATAACAACTTGCATACTTTGCAAAATTTATAAATATTACCCACAACTATAACATTATATCAAATTTATTCCATAATATTCAAAAATAATATTTATAGAAAAATTCATCTTTATTTATAAAAGTTGGGGTCTTACATATTAAGAGTGCTTTAATTCTTGTCAGTTTTCCTTTATATATTCCTTATTACTGTATTATCATATACCTTCCCCACCCCCCACCCCCCACCCCCGGTGTTCATCCTTTGCCAACCTACCAATAGGGTTGTAACCCAAATCTTCTTCTAGGAAATAAAAAAGAAGAGAAAACCTGAATGTTTTTATTTTGTCACATAAGCATTTTATGGGCAAGTCATATCTTATAAACTTAATATCTTCCCTTATGACGTACATACTTCTTACTGTGCAATCCATATGAGTTTGATACTATTGTTGGCATTTTACAGAAGGGAAGTCTGTGAAAGAAATGGTTGATGAAGCTCTTCAACATGTTCCTAATTCTGATGGTTAGTATTCTCTTACTTTTTCTGTGTTTAGGGTGAGTTGTGCCTAAATATCATGCATGGAACACTTGTGGATTATGGGTGCTTATTTTTATTGCAGGTGATAAAAATATTGATCAGGTACTATTCACTCCCAAAACATCAAACAATAGATATCATTCTTAATTAAATTAACCCGTTACCTTTTCTGATTATATTACTTAGGTTAACCACATCCGCGATTCTTTAGCTATCATGGGTGATAATAGCACCGCCTTTAGCTTACCACAGGTATGCATTTACTTTATTACTTCATCTTCTTTTCCTTCTGTTTATTGGGCTATGGAATTTACCTAGGTACTATGGGGTGGGATGTCATTGTAAAGAGACTTAGTTGGGTGGAGAGGATGTTTATTGAACATAACTTCCATTAAGTAACATCTCTAAAGCATACTTGACGAAGGAAAATCATTTTCATTCCCTTAGGTGTTTCTGAACATATATCTACTTGTCAAAAAAGAAATAAAGATTTACCTAGTTCATAATTTTTTTTTAATGATGATGGAACCTGCAGCCACTACCCTTGGGGTGTGCACATTAACTTTTGTAAGATACATAATATGTTAATATGTGTTTTTATTATAATATCTTACAACCATGTGAACAAAGGCTATTATCTCATTCACTGTAACATCGCAAGAAGAGTCATCAGATCATTCCATTATCCACGGAGTCGTATGGTAATAATATGTATTTGGTTGGTCATTTGATTCATAAAACTCTAGTTGTTCAAGTCATTTCAGAAATGGAGCCTTTTGGTGGTTTTCACCATCTGTAGTGAATCTTATAATCCTCGTTCTAAAGTAAATATATAATTCCATTAAATACGACAACAGACTCAAAATTCATGCAGATATCAGAACTGACACCCTTAAAATGCTTTATACTAAAATATACGTGAATGTGTTATGTACTTATGTGTCTGTTAATGACCTTGATTACTTTCATTGGACAAATAAGATTTCTTGGAATGTATTTAGTTCATATATGATAGCCTTTTTCACATAATTTTGTTAAAGATCACTCACAAATGATCTAATAGCTTAATCTGAACTTCAAACAGCCTCATCTCCAACGGACAAAGCTCTGTGACATGAAGGATGATGAGCTTGATCCAAATTATGTTAAGAAGCGAGAAGAATTGAAAGAGCTTGTTGCATCTGTCATTCGTCCAAAGATTGTGCAAGGCAAAACTTTAAATGGAAAGGAGTTTGTATCTTTTCTGGAGCAGGTACCTTCTTTGACCTCATTTATTCTGGTTGTACATTAATAATTTTGAGAATCAGTGAGCTTCTTTGGCTGTCCAGAACTGTATGTCAGCTGTGGGTAGTTCTGAGATAGAAGCCAACTACTGATGACTCCTCTTAGAGCACTCACATTTAAGTTGGTGGCTTTCCTCTAGCCTGATGAGTGATGATTGTCACATGAAGTAATTATATATTATTACGACAGTAGTTGTAACCCAATAGTTTATTTCGGTAATTTAACGTGTACGTGTTTATATATAAAGGTGTATATATATATATATATATATATATATATATATATATATATGTGTGTGTGTGTGTGTGTGTGTGTGATGCTTCTTCGTGATGCTTCTTTATTAAGTCACCAATTGCTGAAAAAGCTTACACCGTTAAAGAATGGGTTAATAACAGTGTATATCGTGTTTTAATTTTAATACTGTCCCTCTGTTGTAATTTTCGCTTGCATGTGCAAATAAATTTTGAGGTACATCATGATGCACAAAGGAAATAGAGTGTGCTATACTCAGTCTTATCTTGAACTTTTGTTGGAGAGGTGAATGGAGAAGAGATGATAGGTCTTAGATATTATTAGCTTGAGTTGTTTATTTTGTCCAGTGCATTTTCACTTCATCAGAAAATTTTGTTATGTTAGATTCTTGAAGCCTTGAATAAGGGGGAGATCCCTTCAACTGGTTCTCTAGTGGAGGTTTTTAACAAGGGTATTCTGGAGCGATGTCTGAAATTGTACAGTGATAGGATGGTCAACTTGGTTTTACCTGTCTCTGAGGAGTCTCTGCAAATAGCTCATGCAGATTCAAGAGAAGCTGCAATGAAGGCTTTTGATGAGCAACATTTTGGTCGTCATCATGCAAAGAAATCAGTTGAACAACTGGATGAAGAAATTGAGAAGGTATGAATTGGATCTAAATTAAAACCTAGTACTGGAGTGGTTAGACTTTTGCTTACTAGAACTTCTGCGCAGATGCATAAGAACATCATTTTGGCAAATGAATATAAATCTGCAAAGTTGTGTGAGGGACTGTATACTAGATGCGAGGACAAAATGGACCAGCTTCAAGTCCTCAGACTTCCATCCATGGCAAAATTTAATGCAGGTTTCCTCCTATGCAACCAAAGTTTCGAAAAAGAATGTGTTGGTCCATCTAAAACTAGCTATGAGCATCGAATGATGAAGGTTGGATATTCTCCACATTTTCTTTCAGTTACCTTATTTTACGAATCATTTTACTCTTTCTTTTTCCTTATAATGCTCCACTGATAATTAATTTAAAACTAGCAAAGAGGATTTATGGACCACCTGGAAATGATAATGTAAAAGCTCAATCGTTTCAAAGCATGAGTGAACAGAATGCTTGTTTATTACTATAAACCAGTCGAGTTGTTCCATTTTCGGGTAGTGCCCAGTTTCATCCTTGTTCACCTGTTTTCAGACATAATGCTGTTCATTGTGAGTAATATGTATGTGCATTTACTATATAATTCTGCAGATGTTGGGGAAATCAAAGTCACTATTTATCAAGGAATATAACTACCGGCTCTTTAATTGGTTGGTAGCCTTCTCTCTTGTCATGGTGGTGGTGGGTCGGTTTATCATAAAGTTCTTTTTGATTGAAATTGGAGCATGGATACTCTTCATCTTCTTAGAGACGTACACGAGGATGTTTTGGACAGCAGAGTCTCTTTATTACAACTCAATTTGGCATGTTATTGTAGCGACTTGGGAAACCCTTGTTTACAGCCCTATCCTTGATTTGGACAGGTAATAACTTCTTCACCTACTACACGCATATTGTATTCTGGTGGGTGGGTTTTTATCTGGTAAAATGGAATTTATTGATATTTTTTTGGCTTCCTAGCATATATGCTCTACTAATGTGTTGCACAATTTTTAAAGGAAAATGAATATTTCCATTTTTGTAGTTACTTTTATGAAAGCATGATCCCCTTTAAATTCTTTCTATTATTGTTTCTGATCTCAGCCATAAGACACTTATGCGTAATTTATCAGATCCAAATGTAGGTACAGGGGAAAAAGTGGACTAAAATATATAATAATAAAACTTGTTCATGGATGTTTGAAGTATATCGCAATATTTGCTTGAATTTTATGGCCACCAATGTTGATTCGCTATTTTCACTGTTTACCTCCGTGTTGAGACAGATGGGCCATTCCTCTTGGTCTTATAGCATTGGTGTTGGTGCTTTACTGGCGGTGTTATGGAAGGAGAAACCATGGTCCTGGATGGCTGTTACCTATGTACAACAATCCCAAAGATCGACGAAGATCAGAATAGATGGACCATATTCTCATCTGTCTAGGCGAGCTTTTCTCTTTTATACAAGAAGCACGCTGGCCGGCCGTTGGTTCCCTAATGCGTGGAGAATCGTATTCCATCAGATGAAGATTAGTAGTTTTGCAGCTGTAGCAATTCATAGTGTTTGTTTTACTACCATCATCATCTGTTAATTATGTTGGATATGTATAAGTGGACAGTTACTTAAATTCCTTAGTAGGCAGCTAGCTGGGAATTTGCATTCTTTTACGGCTAGATTTTTTTATTATTTTCAAAAAAAAAAATAAGCTACACCTGTTGGGGTTTTGGAGGGGTTGTACTTGTAGCTGCCTGGATAGGCTTGTGGTTTATGTTCAGCCAACACTAGTGAAAAAGTTGCTTGAGAATATAGAATCTTTTATTGTATTCTATTGTTTTCGTTTTTAACAGTAGTTATTATTTATATGGTTCTTTATTGTGAATGATGTTTTATGGTCAAATGACATCTTATATCTGGAACAAATATTGATAAGGAAATTGCTGAATTGGTAATCAATAAATATTGAATTTTGCATATTTGTCTAAACAGAGGAAAGAGGACACTTTTTTCTTTTAGAATAAAGTGGACACCGTAAAATTCTTTGATAATTTTAACTTTAAAACCGTACTACTACTAACAAATTCTAATAATTAGAATACCTATTTAAGGAACCAATGTTTTGTCTCAATAATATTCTTAAGCCACTATAAATTCACCTCATGACAAAATATATTAATAATAACAATTTGAGTCTGTGTATACATTTTCAACTATCTCACGTTGTACAATGTATAAATGAGGTGTTACAAACTTCTCCACTTGAATACTTGATCAGATTATGATGTGAAACTAGTGTTACAAACTCTCCACTAAAATACTTGATATCCCCTAAACACAGTCACACATAGCCCACAGATCTCTAACCATTATGAGAGAGTTTTTCTATGTGAACATAAAAATTAGACATGAGTGTATTTGAATTTCAAATATTTGTATTTTTATCCTTATTAGGAGTCAAAACACAAATAAGTGAAATTTAAATACATTCATGTCCAATTTTTATGTCCAAATAGAATTTTTGTATCAGATATTATTAGCGAGGTCCGCCTTGTTGTCCTTACCATCAATAACCTGATTGACTCTGATGTTATATGTAAAAGTTTGGGTTAAATTCTTGGTCCAAATATAATAAGACTCATTATACTATTTTAATAATAGTATTTTTTTGAATCATTTTCAAAAAAAATTATAACTGAAAGTATTAATGATAACAACTTAAATTTTTATACACACATCTAAATATTTCACATATTCCGATGTGAAAGGGAAGTGTTACAATAAGAGTAAAATACACTGAAACCCCTTCTATATAACCATAATAACAGTCACCTCCTTTCTAGTTTTTTAAGTAATAGTTAGTACCACTGTAAGTTTTTAGGGTTGACTAAATAGATAAAACTACATATTTACCCGTGTATGTTATCAAATTTTAATTCCTGAATATATATACATATATACACACAGTCTGGATCTTAAGCTTACGTCTTATCTAACATACCTTGCATACCCCCTTTAGCGACAGACCGGACGACGATTCGGTCCGTCGCTATATGTTGTCTGTCGCTAAAAGCTAATATGACGATTCTATATATAGCGACGGACCGAATGGTCGTCCGGTCCCGTCGCTAAAGGGGGGTATGCAAGGTATGTTAGATAAGGGGTAATGTGACGCCCCCAAAATAGGTATACATCACCCATTCTGAGTCGCCAGATACATGGTGCAGAATTCAAAATACAACTTAATTATACAACTGTTATGTAAAATACAACAAAACATAAGTTGGGAGTTTCAACACGAATATTGCCTTTTAGACAATATCCAAACTCAAATTCAATAATATTGTATCAAAAATGATTTGGATCGAAAAAAATCATTTTTTTTATCATGAATAGTACTCCGAGTAAATAGTACTTTGGGAATAGTACTTCGACATGAAAAAGTTAAAACTTATCAAGAATGTTCAGAATAATATTTTCATGAAAAGATACTGGATGAAGCGCAAATTTCAAAAATATTCTATTAATTTCATGGAGTATAGAAGGTAAAACTTAACAAAAGGAGTGTAGAATTCTGAATCTGAAACGAAATAATATTACTTATATACTACAGGGTATGGAAGAAAATATTATTTCATACAAATATTGAACAAAAATAATATCTCTTACCTTAAAAATGAGAGTATTCCAACTGGTACAGCGGGGATATTCTTGAAGAAAACCTGAACTGTTTTCTACGCTCAAAACTTCCTAAAACTTGAAAGAAATACGTTCAATATTATAGAAGAAGAATTCTCTGATTCTGGTGTGATTTTCAATTCTAAACTAAGCATCCTATTTTATAGGAAAATGGAAAGGATACTATTTGAATTTTAGAATCACGGATGCAACAGTTTTGAATTCACGGACGCCGAAAATTTTTCAAAAGATTTTCTGATTTTTACTATGCAAACACTATGCATAATAAAATATAATATACTCTATTTTTCATAAAAAAACAAAACTTATTATAATATAATATATATATATATATAACAAATTTAGTACTCCCTGTGACCAAAATAATTTTCCACCCCCCCCAAGACTTTTCTCCACACGTGGGCCCCACCTGTGGCCCCCCCTTAAAATAACTTTCTACCAATTATTTTTAAAAATAGGTAAATGGGGGTCCAAATAATACACCAAAATTTACAATAAATATTTCATAAAATTCACTCAATATTTTTAACAATATTTATTCATCATTATTATAACCCGCAATATTAACAACCAGATCGTTCCCAGGAAAGAAGGGGCTTTCCGATAAGGATTTCTCCCTATTGGTGCGCAATTAGGTGATCAAACCCCTTTCCTCGATAGAACTTTTAGACATTGTTAATTATACAAATAATAATATGAATAACTTGTTGTCTCAATTATTGATTTAATAATATAAAATATTAACAATAATTAAATCAAATAACGTGAGATACTATGCAGCAATTACTGTATTAATAAGTGAGTATAACTGAGTGACTTCTCACGTAAGTATCAATAATCAATATTGTGTGCTATTATGCAAATTACACATCGTATTCATTGTCTTGTATTGAACGAGATTTTTGTAATTTAATTTTAATATTTATTGAATTAAATAAATATTTTCGATGATTTAATTATTGGATTAAATAATTATTTGATGCATTGTGGTAGATTAATTTAATTATATGTGTTACATTTATTAAATTAATGTGGAGAATAATTATTATTCAAGTATGTAATTAATTAGGTTTATTGAATTAAATAAAATATTTAATTAAGCATGATGTTATTTTAATTAAATTAATTATTAATTAGAGAGTTAATAATTTGACATTATTAATTAATGAGAAAATTAAATATATGACTATGTGAATTTATGAGAAGTTATTATATTTTATTTATATTAAATAAGATATTTGATTATTCAATGCAAGTGGGGGTGTGACATGAATTAACTATGTGATAAAGTTTTATTAAATTAAATGATTTTTTTTAAACCTATTCTAGCTAAAGCAAACATGGCCTTAAAGGGAGTTGGGGGCGATTAACCCATGACTGGTAACCACCACCAAATCGATTGTTCATTATTTAGTTTACGTATTCTTTTATTTCTTCTTCATTATTCGCCTAAGTCTAGAAAGCATATGAGAGAGAAATACGAGAGAAAGAGTTGAGAAGTCGAGTTGTTAAGAGGATTGTGAGAGTCATCTCGAGAAGGAATTCATCTTCCATTAATTATACTCGGGTAATTCTCCTTCCCAAATTCTATTTTACGTCATTAAGTTTTTATAAGAAAATGGCTTTCAAAGTTTCGTAAAGCCTCGTGATTGAGAAATGAGTAATATTTATGAGTTATTTATGGGTTAAGATGTATCAAATCGTATTTTATATATATATTGCATGATTCCATATCATCGGTTTCATAATATTACATCGTATATGATTTCTACAAAATTACAGTAGTATGGGTTTTTGGCCTTATGGCCTTATCGTGATATTTTATGTATTGATCATATATTATCCCTAAATTTTACACTCGTATATTATTATGCATGTTGATACGAAGAGACCAAAGTTTAAATAAAGCGGATTGATTGTTATAACGAATCCGTAGTGACACTTTTCATGTTTTATTTTCAAAACCTTCAAGAACATCAAGAACAATTGAAAGTAAATGTGTTGATTTTACAAATTATGTGTTGTAACTTGTTAAAAATCATGCTAGATGGGTTAAGTAATGATTATATATGTATTACAATGATTGAGTAAGTCTAAAATTCGTGTAAAAATAACTAATTGAAAGTTATGGCCATATTCACGTATATAATTTTACGTGATTGATTTTTGGCCTAATTTGGCCTTGTTATGTTGTTAATGAATCTGCAGAAGCTATAAACGCAAAAAATGAGCTTAGGTAACCCACTTTACGTGGTACGTTACTAAACTAAATTACCCACTTAAAACGGTTAAAAAAAATAATAATAAAAAAAATAAAAAATAAAAATAAATATTTGATGAGAATTATTATTAAAATATTTATAAAATAAATTAAATATTTTAATTGAGATATTTATGGAATAAAATAAATATTTGATAAAATTATTATTAAAATATTTATAAAATAAATTAAATATTTTTATTGAGATATTTATGGAATAAAATAAATATTCGATGAAAATTATTATTAAAATATTTATAAAATAAATTAAATATTTTAATTGAGATATTATGGAATAAAATAAATATTCGATGAAAATTATTATTAAAATATTTATAAAATAAAGTAAATATTTTAATTGAGATATTTATGGAATAAAATAAATATTCGATGAAAATTATTATTAAAATATTTATAAAATAAAGTAAATATTTTAATTGAGATATTTATTGAATAAATTAAATATTCGATGGAAATTATTATGAAATAATTTATTCGAGTGTAATAATAGTAAGAGAATAAAAATATTCTAATTTAATTAAGTAATTAAATTAGAAGGGTAATGATTTGTTAAATAAAGTGGAGTTTATATTAAATAATTAAGTGAAAATGTAATTAATGAATGTCGTGAATACATATGGTATGTGTGTAGGATTTGTGGTGAACTAAGTAGTAATCGTTTAGCTACTCACGCGATGCAGGCAAGATTCCTAACCCTACTTGTCATTATTGTTCAAGTTTATTAATTACCTCGAGTAAATTATCATTATTATTATTCATGTTCAAATGTTATATTAAAGATTGATTATCTTTTCAAAGCATGATTCGGTTATACAATAATTGTCCTATTGTATATTTCACGAGATTATTATTCAATTTGAATATCATTATTATTGAACCTTATTAGACTAGCGAACCCTTATTGATTCGACTAGTCCATAGTTGATGAACGTCTAAATTTTAGAACCTTGATGAATTGTCCAAACCAAACTTCCTTTGGTGTGGACTCGAATGTCAAACCGAGATGAACAACCTGCAAAGGATTTACTTATGCGTTAACGTTAAGATATTGTGCGATGATTGCACTTCAAAGGTGATCCCCCAAATGCAGTAGAAAGGTCCATAGTCTTATGATCGTTAAAGGTTTCAAGTATAACCCTTGATAACCTAGGACATAGTTCAAGGTCTTATGACCCTCGTAATTCTTTTGTTTCTTGTTATTCATTCTTGATTCAAAAGTTGAGCTTTTATTCGAGATGTCTTTGATTTACTTTCGCATGTTATTATCTTTGTTATATCATTATTATACTTGTGGGCATTAGTGCTCACTCTTGCTTAATAATAACATTGCAGTTAAGAACGAAAGAACTGACGAACCTTCCACTAGTAAAGGTAAGGGCAAAGTTAGCAAGTGTTGAAGACTTGTTATTTTATTTGATGATGTATTTATGTTAGACTTAAGTTAATGATGTTGTTTAAGACTTAATTGTTTATAATTCCGTACAGATGTTTAAGGTTAGAGTAACCTGAGATTGTATTTATTATGTAGTTGATGTAACCCCATAAGGGGAGATTTATTATTATTTTTATCTATTGCATGATTTGCATTTATTATGGGTAGATAGATAGATGATATTTGTACAGTGAACACCAAATCCTGTGGAATTGAAGTACCCGGATTTGGGGGTGTCACAGTACTTTTCATCATCGAATATTTCAATAGTTAACGGTAAAACTTTCGCCGTTATTTTTATTAAAAGATATTTCTGTCGTTTTCTAACTTCGACAATAATTTAAATCATGGGTCCACAATTATTGTGTCGTCGCATTTAATATTCCCTGTTAAAACGAATATTTCCCGACCAATCGAATATTTTATAACAACTTGCTTACTTTGTAAAATTTATAAATATTACTCATAACTATAACATTATATCAAATTCACTCCATAATATTCAAAAATATATTTTGAGAAAAATTCATCTTTATTCATAAAAGTTGGGGTCTTATATGTAAGCTTAAGATCCGGACCATAGTATATATATATATATATATATATATATATATATATATATATATGTGTGTGTGTGTGTGTGTGTGTGTGTGTGTGTGTGTGTGTTTAACTATTTTTTTAATACAATACATTTTAATTATAATTTTATTTGTAATTAAGACTATCTCACTCAAATAATTTAATTTAATTGGCACATATTTTTGGATAAATGATAAAAATATTAAGAATTTTAAATTAAATTATTAATGTGGGTTTTCTAACTAAAGTAAGTGAGTATATATGTTGATAGTTTAGTTTTTGATGTTTAACAACAAAAATTATTATTTGAATTCGTAGTTTCATATTATGATTTTTAGATGTTAAATTTTCTTGAGTATATGTGACGCCCCCAAAATAGGTCCAATCCATCCAACCTATTCTGAGTCGCCAAATACATGGTACAGAAAATAACTACAACTTTATTACTACAATTGTCGTGCAAAATACAACAACATATATATTGTGAGTTTTAATACCAACTATGACTCATGTCCCAACTATGGACAAGACCTCACGCGTTGATACCTTACATATAAAGGTACAATCTAACTTATTTTAGAAATTAAAATCTTTGGAAAATGCTCAAGGAAACCTTCATATACATGGGAGGCTATGCGTGCCAGGTTATGATAGATATCATATGCCCACAAAATTATCCTTGGTTGACCCAATAGACCCCAAAGAAAAATGGGAAGATTACTATCATCTTCTTTCCAATGGTGAGTCTTCTCTTGACATATAACTATCTCCACCGTCTGCAATTGAACATTATGTTTCAAATAAACTCCAAGATCATATAGGTAGTGCTCGTAGATATACTCAGGGAGTGGATTTGCACAACCATGTCTTATGATAACGCGAGATTGTATGTCATTAGACATCTTGTATGATAGTGATAAAACACCCTTCCAAAGTTGGGTTCGCCTCACCCTATTGTTGTTCACCAATATCAATTATTAAGTGACGTAAAATATACGACACACACATCTTAGGTCCTCAATACAATTATATATTGTATGTCATGCCGTTTTATAATGTGTTGAGAAACTTTGAAAGACCCGAACCATCACACTATTCCCTTGTTATTCTCGCTTGACCCAGCTACACTCTTATTACCTGAAAGGAATTGTGAAGCAAAAGGGTGAGCACAACTAGCTCAGTAAAGAATATTATGACTAAAGATAATTACATTATCAATAGACTTCATCCGTAATAAATCAGAGATTTAGAACATATGGTAGATAATAAAACTTTTCAACCATAGTTGCAGCGGAACGAGCAATCCATTAGAAGAGTCAAAAATAGTATATAAAGTCTATTATCTTCTCACGTTAAAAGTCTACCAACAATGTTTTATCCTTGTAACATCAATCAACAGTTCCTTTCCACAATCATATGAATAACTCATAATCATAATTGTGATTCTAAATTCCTCTTCGCATCCAAGACGAAGATAATTTTCATCACCTGTCTTTACCTGAAACATCAAAGATCATGGATATACCAAATCACAGTTCCTGTTCATAATCATACTAATAAATTCATCATCTGCACCACGGGCCAAATATATTCATCATCAGTTCATCTTTGCACTACATGCCAAAGATATTTAACAACAAGTCATCTTTACGAAGACATGTCAAAGATATTCAACAACGGGTCATCTTTACACTACGGACCAAAGATATTCATCAATAATTGATCTTCAGACTACTGTGCCAAAGATATTCATATCTCAAAGAAATACATAATCATTTCAGAATTTATATAAACCATAATTATAACCATATATGTTGATCAATTCACATTTGCACTTACGCTTAAAGATATTCAATTATAAATTCAATGGTCATGATCATACCAATTCAACAATTCAACTTTGCTTTCTTCGCCAAAGAGAACCTATAGTCGCGATCATACCAATAATCTACCCATCTTTACACTCAAGTCAAAGAAAGATATAATCATTAGGGTTATAAGAATATTATATATGATAATAAAAACAATATATTCAACATATAGATTTAATCTCAAGAAGTAAGATTCATAAATCAATGATTTCATAACACCTTAATCCAAATATTATAAATCACTTAATAATATCAAAATCTTAATATTATTAATATTACAATAATATTTAATCATTTCTTAAACTTATAAATAATTAATTAGATTGTTTACACTTTACTTATTAATGCATTTAATCATCTTAAAATGCCAAACTCATAAAATTTCTTCACCAATAACCAAAATCCTCATCAAAAATCTGCATATACGTCATATATGATTCTCAAGCCATAAAATCATATTTTCCAATTTTCTTACTTCACATAACATATTTAATTCATTTATTCATAACTAGAACATTTTCATAAAAATACCAAATCAGTTCCAAAAATATTCTTTTCTGGGATTTAGCATAATATAGTCCCATATTGAACATATATTTTTCTCGGAATTTTTAAAATTCATTTACTATTTTTCATATGGCCAAAACCACCGAATATTCAGACATTTATCATAAATTGTACTTTTATCCAAAAATTCTAAAATTCACAGGGTATACTGATATTATATAGATGTACTCTCAATATAAATTTCATCAATTTTGGAGTTAACCACAAGGAGTTATAAGGGTTTACTTTTAAAATAGTCTTTTCTCATAAAATCCATAACTCCTAATCTATACATCCAAAAATCGTCATTTTTGACACAATTTACAAAACTCATCAAATTATCATTTCAAATTTTTCCAGAATTTTTGAACGTTCAGAAAAATTTTGAAATTGAAAAACATAATAACCCTTACATACTAACGACAATATCCCTTACCTCAAAAGAGCAATACTTCTGACTGGAATAACGATGAACGAACTTGCACCGTATAGCAACACTCAAGATATCAAAATACTCACAAGGATACACTCAATAATATAGAGAGGGAAGTAGAGAGAAAACTTCAGTTTCTGGTGTGATTTTTCATTCTAACTTAAGCACCTATTTATAGGAAATTGCTTAGAACATGAAAGCAGAAAATACAGTAATACTCGTGGTTGCACAGTAGCACACGGTATTGCACAGTATTGTTGAATTATTGATCCTTACGTAAGAAGGCACTACTCAATAATTTTCACAGTAGTTACTGTTCAATATTTTATTTTATTGATTCAATAATTGCGTTGATATTTTATATTATTGTTGTTCAATAATTATCACCGCACATTATCTCCATTATCGGATCAATAATTCATATTATTAAAATAATATTATTAGATAGCATTATTGGCAATGTCTAGAAAGTTCTGTCAAGGAGAGGTTTGGTCATTTAATTGTGCGCCAGTAAGGAGAAATCCTTATTAGAAAGCCCCTTCTTTCCTGGGAACTGCCTGGTTGTCAGTATTGTGATTCTGTAGTATTATTTGTGAATAATTAATTATTGATTTATATGATAAGAAAAATATTCATTTTATGTGGTTATAGATGGAGAAAATTTTTAATGTGACAATTGTAAGACCAAGAAATTTTTAAATAAAAGGAATTTCCTTTATTTATTATTTTGAAATAGTAAGGGTTGATTTGATTAATGTGGATAGTTAAGGGTTAAATACGCAAATATTTCAAAATAAGCAAGTGGTTATAAAATATTCATTATCGTTAGGGAATATTCGTTTGGTGGTGGAATATTATACCTTGTCGGGGAATATTAAATGACGACCTTGACCATGACCATGTGTGGGCCCCATAACGAAAAGCGATTGGATGAAGAAAAGCGACAAATATAAGTTGTTTTTAAATAACGGCGTAGTTATTCTCAAGTATTATCTTTGTTGGAATACCCATTGGTTAAAAACACACTAATGTCTGGCGTTGTTGAAGAAGGCACGCAGTATTGCACCAATTATTGATTCTTACGTAAGAAGGCACTTTACTCAATAATGGTTACGATAATTCATTATTCAAGATTTTATTGAGTTAATAATTCTTTGCGTTGATATTTTATATTCTTTGTTGTTTCAATAATTGTCATTACGGTATTTTTCATTATCGAAGCAATAATTCATATTATCTCGAATAATATTATTAGATAACATTATTGGCAATGTCTAGAAAGTTACATCTAAGGAGAGGTTTGGTCACCTAATCAATTACCGCAAGAAGAAGAAATTCTTATTGGAAAGCCCTCTCACTCTGAGGCGCACGGTTGTCAATATTGTGATTCTCGTAATATTATTTGTGAATAATTAATTATTGATTTATATGATGAGGAAAATATTGATTTTATGTGGATATAGATGGAGAAAATTTTAAAATGACAATTGTTGAAAATTAATATTTTATCTTTTTGATAAAATAATTCATTTAAATATATTATTTTAATAATATATTAACGGTGATATTTTTACAACGAATGTGGGATATATGAGTATACGAGGAGGAAGAGTATTTTTGTTGCAATAAATGTTTAAAACATGTTAAACATGTCGATTGGACCCCATTTATTCGACCGAAATTTGATTATAGCTTGTAAAATCGCCTGTTTGTGGATTTGGTCAATTTCTATTTAGAATTTAGAAAAACTTTCTTCTGCAAAGTTGTAGAGAATTGAAATTCCTATAAAAACTCATGAGATTCGAATTTTCTGATGAAAGGGCTATTTATTATGAATTATTGAAGTTAGAAGCTCAAATAATTGATTTTGGGAGTTTAAAATATTTTTGTAAGAAAAACGTTTTTTGTTGTAATTGAGTGGCTCACATGTGTTATAAATGATCTGAAATCAGATTTCTAAGGTGGGCTTGAATATTTTTAAGAAATATTATTATTTTATTAAATTTTTCGCTTTGGTGTTACAAAGATTTTCTATAAATAGGGTCTTGGGTTAGAATTGAAAATCACACCGTAAGCTGAAGTTTTCTCTATCTATATTATCGAGTTTATTCTTGTGAGTATTTTGAGTATACTTTGAGTATTGCAGAGGCGGTAAAGTTCCTTCAAAGACTATATCCTAGATTCTAGCCTAAATCTTGATCTTTCGAGGTAAGGGATATTAATTTTTTTCGTAATGATATTATTTCTTCAATATCATTATTTGAAATATTGATCCAAGTTTTTATCAAATTTGAAACTTTTGGTGTCTGAGTTTCTTATTCACGTATACGGCACTTATTCACGATATCTGCATCTTATTCACGAATACTGAAGCCTTTATTCATCGAAAATGAAAATTTCTTCTTTTGTCCAAAATATCTACTATGGATACTAGCTTTGATTGTATCCATGTTTTGATCATTCTTGAATTTTACACCACTATGATTATTTTGGAGGTATTTTTGGGCGTGGATAAAACCAAGTACGAATCCTTAATCCTTAATCCTTGTCATTTTGTTTCTTTGGATTCGTTTCTTTAAAAAAAAAATATTTTCATCATCCTCGGTCTTAAATGATGATATTATGGAATATCTTTGGCTGTAGTGCAAAGATGAATGATTTCTTAAGAATATCTTTGGCACCAGTAGTGCAAAGATGAATGATTTCGAAGAATATCTTTGGCCAGTAGTCAAAAGATGAAGCAGTGTTTAAATGAATATGACCGGTGATGAATATCTTTGGCCCTGTAGTGCAAAGATGAATATTTGATTCTAGATGTATATTGATTGATGTTCTGAGGGATAAAAGATAGAGCGATGTGTAAGACCCGAAATTTTTTAAATAAAAGGAATTTCCTTTATTTATTATTTTGAAATAGTAAGGGTTGATTTGATTAATGTGGATAGTTAGGGGTAAATACATAAATATTTCAAAATAAGCAAGTGGTTATAAAATATTCATTGTTGTCGGGGAATATTCGTTTGGTCGTGGAATATTAAATGCTGTGTGGGAATATTAAATGCGCGACACTAAAGCAGCCCATGTGTGGGCCCCATGTGAAAGAGATTGGATGAGGAAAATGACAAATATAAGTTGTTTAAAAATAACGGCGTAATTATTCAGATTAATCATTGTTGGAATACCCGGTGGTTAAAATACGATGTCTGGCGTGGTTGCATTGAAGTTATTACGCAGTATTGCACAGTATTGTTGAATTATTGATCCTTACGTAAGAAGGCACTACTCAATAATTTTCACGATGAATTCTTGTTCGATATTTTATTTTATTGATTCAATAATTCTTTGCGTTGATATTTTATATTATTGTTGTTCAATAATTGTCACGCACATTATCTCCATTATCGGATCAATAATTCATATTATTTAAATAATATTATTAGATAGCATTATTGGCAATGTACAGAAAGTTCATCAAGGAGAGGTTTGGTCACCTAATTACGCCAAGTAAGGAGAAATCCTTATCGGAAAGCCCCCTCTTTCCTGGGAACGGCCTGGTTGTCATAATTGTGATTCTGTAATATTATTTGTGAATAATTAATTATTGATTTATATGATAAGAAAATATTTATTTGATGTAGATATAAATGACGGATTTATTTATTTTATGTGGTTATAATTGAATGATTTAATGTTGAGGTGTTTTATCAGTAATTTTGTTGGAATGGAGGTATTAAAAATCAAATCAGTATTTTTACGATATATTGCGTGAGTTATAATTTTTAATCCGACCGTTGGATCGTTGTAATTTTTGGATATGTTATACATACATAAGTTGAGTATATGTCCACAAATTTTGAACCGTTAAAATGAACGAATGATTTGTTATGAATTTTAAGAGGTGGTGATTAGGAAATTAGGTTTATAATTGATTTTGGTGGAAAATTCTAGAATTGAGTGGGCCCCACTTGTGGTTAGTGAAAAATGTCTTTGAATTTTATTTCAAATGTGGTGGGTGGCAATAGTAGCGAGGTAAAGCCATCAGTAGCAGTGTCAAGTGCGCTTGGCTTGACTAACATTTTCCTATAAATAGAGGGTTAAGTTAGAATTGAAAATCACACCGTAAACAAAGTTTTCTCTCTTCTCTCTATATTATTGGCGTATTTTGTGAGTATTTCGATACTTTGAGAGTTCTTTATTCAAGTCAAGTTTCATTCAAAGATCACTTCCGATCTTTCCTTCCAAGAAATCTTGATTCTTTGAGGTAAGGGATGTTATTTTCTTCTCAAATGATATTATTTTTTCAATATCATTATCTTTGAAATATTGGTTGAAACTTTTATCAAATTTGGAACTTTTTTTCATGTCGGGAGTTCTTTGTGGCGCCCCAAAATTAGGTATACATCACCCATCTTGGGTCGCCACTTACATGGTATGTAAATTTAAATACAACTTATTAACATAGCATGCCGTGTCTGATATGGCATAAGCGTGAGTTTAAATACAAATATCGCGTCTACTAGATATTATACAAACTCAAACAAAAGTCCTCATTACAATTATTATCACACTATTTCACGAATAGTGAGGACTACTAATCTTATCTTGAGGACCATCACTGCGTTTCCCGACTCGTCCCAAATTTATATTCTCATTTTTCAAGAGAAACGGTGAAAGAAAGGGTGAGCTCAACTAGCCCAAGAAGAAATATTATGACTAAGATAATGCGAGAATAAATTATCATTAGCCTTCAACGATGTTAAAGCGATAAAATACAATAGACAACCGGTTTAAGCTGCGGTGAATAAGCAATCCATTAAAAGAGTCGAGTAGAGAATAAAGTCTACTATCTTTTAGGTTTTAAAAGGTTTTCATCAATTTTTATCATTTGAGACTCAAATTTTTAATAAATAAACCACCACATCTAATCATCCCCGTACCACGCGGTCAAGGATTTTCATCAAATTATCAATGGTCATGACTAAACCGAATCACCCCCGGTCATAATCATACCAAAACTATCCATCATCTTGCATTATAAAAAGCCTTCGAGGACTTTTGTCACATCATTTATATCAAGTCATGATTATCTTAGAATGATCCTTGGTCATAATCATACTAAGTTCATCATATGCACGTAAACCAAAGATAACATAATATAACATGAGGATGATGACAATGACATAGTAATTCAATAAAACAAGTTCAAGAATTATTTAATCCATGAATTATTAACGTCAAATTGTCAACATAATCTGCTTTTACGTGAGAGTAAAATTCAAGAATGATCGGAAGAATATTTCCATGAGAAGATTTGGATGAAACGCAAATATCAAGGATATTCTACTAATTTCATGGAGTATAGAAGTCAAAGTTTTAACCAACCGAGTATAATAAAGAATGGAATAACAAAAGAAATCACCATGCATGCAGATTTTGCGATGTATAGGCGAGTTATTCCAACAAAATAATAATAACGGAACAAAGTCGGTGAAATTCACAAGCAGGATGTTCCAACAGAATAATAAAGATGGAACCGATCGGTAAAAAACACATGAGATAGGATATTCCAACAGAATGATAAAGAGGCGGAACCGGTCGGGTGTAAAACACATGCACGTGATGTTCCAATGAGAATAATAATAAAGAAGGAACCGGTCGGTGTAAACACATGAGACAGGATGTTCCAAATGAATAATAGAAGAATGTCACCAAGTATAGGGTAAATCACAGTATACAAAAGTTATTCCAATGAGAATAATAAGCAATGGAATAACATAAGGATTTCACCAAGTATAGGGTATCTGGCGTATCACAGGTTATGTATAGGGTATGCCACTTTTACAAAGTTATTCCAAGCAGAATAATAGTGAATGGAATAATGAAGTTCTCTTCAAGAAGAAAGAATAACACCCCTTACTAGTAAAAGAACTGAATATGGAAGTAGTGAAGTAGTAGAATACTCTTCTTCTTTCTATAACTTTCTCTCTACCTTAAACCTCTCTATAATTTTCTCTACAGAGTTTCAATGAATTCGTAAGAAAATAATGAAGGAATGAGCTTCTATTTATAGGAAAATGGAATGCATAGTAACTAATCCATGAAGCAGTCAAGATTGATTTACTTTAATCGACGGTCCATATTTAAAGAAAAATCTTTTAAATAAAATATAATATATTCTATTTATATAAAAACATTTTACTATGCAAACACTATGCAATACTATGCAAAATACTACGAAACACTATACAATACTATGATAATAAAATATAATATATTCTATTTATAGAATAACTTTAATAAAGTATTCTATTTTATATAAAAAGATGTTTGAATAAAACAAAACGTCATTATCATTTATAATAATTCATATTATTAATAAATGATAATGGAATCTAACCGGTGACTTCTCACATAAGCATCGATAATCAATACTGGTGTCTTCTTACGCAACCCACGTATTCATCGTACTTTTACTACCGAGTAGTTCAACGGTAACCACTAGTAAAACTTCCACCGTTATTTCAATAAAATATTTTTGTCTTTTTCTCAATCAAAATGATAATTACATTGTAGGGTCCACCAATGATTGAGTGGTTATGCGAATATTATTCCTAAGCTAAATAATTCTCCCACCAATCGAATATAATATAACCACTTGCATACTTTTGCAAAATTTATAAATATTACCCACAACTATAACATTATATCAAATTATTCCATAATATTCAAAAATAATATTTATAGAAAATTCATCTTTATTTATTAAAAAGTGAGGTCTTACAACCTCCCTTCTTATGAAATTTAGCCCTCGAAATTAGTGGTGCGTACACGGTATGTCGAAGAGGTAAGGATACCTTGATTTCATTTGATTCTAACTCCCAAGTCATTTCCTCAACATCGTGGTTTCTCCACAAAACTTTGACTTGAGGTATAACCTTCGGGCGTAGAATATGTTCCTTCTTATCCAAAATTTGAACAGGGAACCTCTTCATACGTCAAATCTTCCGCTATTTAAATCCGGGTTCTAACTCAATAATATGGTTCGGGTCTTTCATATTTACGTAACATGGATATGTGAAAAGCGTTATGAACACGAGACATATTTGGCGGAAAGCGAGTCTATAGGCCACGGTTCCTACTCGATCGAGGATTAAAATGGACCAGATGAATCGAGGATTAAGTTTTCTCTCTTTCCAAATCTTGTAACTCCTTTCCACGGAGCAACTTTTAACAACACATGATCTCCTATATCAAATTCCACGTCCTTTCGATGAAGATCAAGATAACTCTTTTGTCGATTTTGTGAGGTTTTTATACGTTGTCGGATCGTTTGAATCTTTTAGTAGTCATACGTACCAACTTCGGTCCCAACAACGTTGCTTCACCCACCTCATCCCAAAGATACCGGAGAAGCGACACTTTCTTCCGCATAACGCTCGAATGGAGCCATGCAATACTTGCTTGATAAGCTGTTGTTGTAGGAAAACTCCACCGATGGTAAGAACTTGTCCCAACTCCCTTGAAATCAAGAACACTGAGTCTTAATAGATCTTCAAGAGTTTGAATAGTCCTCTCCATTGTCTGGGTAAAATCGAGGATGATATCCGAAGCTAAATCGTAAGTCTGTGCCCATAGCTTTTGCAAACTAACCCAAAATCGTGAAGTGAATCTTGGGTCTCGATCGAAACTATGGATCCCGGCATACCATGCGATCTTACAATCTCGTTTATGTACATCTGAGCGAAGGCGTTCAAGTGTATAAGTTTCTCGTGTCGGTAAGAAATGAGCGGACTTGGTCAATCTATCAACAATGACCCAAATCGCATCAATGCCTTGAGAAACCTTAGGAAGGCCGGTAACAAAATCCATGGTAATGTGCTCCCACTTCCATTACGGAATTTCAAGTGGTTGCTGATGGACCTTTTGGTACTTGATGTTTCCGCTTTAATTAGTTGACAAGTTAGACACCTTGAGATAAGCAGTATTATCTCTCTCTTCATATTGCTCCACCAAAATGTATGGCCGAATATCATGATACATTTTGGTACTCCCGAGATGGATTGCAAATGGTGTGTTGTGCGCCTCCATCATGATATTATACTTTAAATCGTGGTCGTTAGGAACACAAAGTCCGGAGTTGACTCGAAGTATTCCTTCTTCATCGATTCTTGCTCCCAGATAGCACCCTCTTGCACTTTCTTTCATCATACGCATCACTCTCAGTGCTCGTAGCTTGAGCGACTTTAACTTTATCGATTAAAGTCGGTTTACTCGTATATTCGCTATCATCACATGCGTCTCTGGAGTCTTTAACTCTATCTCCATCCTTTGCAAGTCACACAAAATGGGCCTTTGTGTTGTAATAACACTTCAGCATCTTGCATACGATCTTTCACTCAATGCATAAATTTTACCACGTTCTTTTCGAGGATGGTATTGGATGGTATGATCATAATCTTTCAGCAGATTCAAGCCAACGTCGTTGTCGCGTGTTGAGTTCTTTTGAGTGAAGAAATATTTGAGGCTTTTATGATCCGTAAAGATCTCCACTTTCTCCCCATACAAGTAATGCCTCCAAATTTTAAGTCTGAAAGACAACAATTTGCTAACTCGGATCATGAGTAGGATAATTCCTCTCATATTCTTTGAGTGGTCGTGAGGCATAAGCTATAACTTTCCATGTTGCATAAGAACACATCCCAACCCTTGTTCGAAGCATCATCGTAGATGACAAATCCTCCGAGGCGAGATGGTATTGTCGAGCAGTCTTTGAAATAAGTCTCTTCTTGAGTTCTTGAAAACTCTTCTCACATTCTTCGCTCCAACCGAACTTTGTATTTTTTCGAGTCATTTGAGTCGATGGAGTAGCGATTCGAGAAAATCCTTCCACGAATCTCCGATAATAACCACTAAACCGAGAAAGCTACGTCTTGATTCATCGATTTAGGTTGTTCCCGACTTTGAATAGCTTCATCTTTCTTTGGGTCAACAGATATTCCATGACTTGATACCACGTGCCCAAGGAATGCTACTTTTCTGACGAACTCGCATTTCTTCAACTTGGCATAAAGCTTATATTCACGAAGCTTTTGGAGGGTCGACCTCAAGTGTTGCTCACGTGATCTTCACGACTTTTGGAATAAATAAGGATGTCATCAATAAAGGCGACCACAAAGTGATCTAAATATTCCTTGAATACTCGGTTCATCATATCCATGAAGGCAAAGAGGGCATTAGTCAATCAAAGGACATGACTAGGAATTCATAATGCCCGTCTTAGGAGTTCGGCGAAGTCTTTGGAATGTCACGATTCTAATCTTGATTGGTGATATCCGGACGAAGATCGATCTTTGAAAAGAATTTGGCTCCTTGCAATGGTCAAACAGTCATCAATACGTGGCAATGGATACCTATTTTTGATGGTGACATGATTCAACTCCAGATAATCAATACAAAGTCGCATACTTCCATCTTTCTTCTTCACGAATAGAGTAACGTGAGCACCCCCAAGGAGAAGTACTAGGAACGAATAAAGCCGATGTCTAACAATTCTGCAGTTGGGTCTTTAACTCACGAAGTTCAATAGAGCCATTCGATATGGGGCTTTGGAAATAGGTTTTGTACGGGTTCAAGAGTCGATACAAAATTCAATTTCACGCCTCAGGGTAGGCGGGGAAGTTCTTGAGAATACGTCGGGAAATTTATTAACAATAGAAATATCGCTCAAAAGCGGCGTATTTTTGTTTAAATCGTGACATGAGCTAAGAAAGCTTGACATCCATTTTTCAATAAACGAATAGCTTTATGGCTTGAGATGGTAGTGATTGATTTTAATGGTTTGGTCGTTTGAATTAGCATAATAGGTTGATTAGGAATATGAAAGCTAACAACCTTACTTAAAACAATTAATTTTTGCATGATAAGTAGTTAACCAATCAATCCCTAGAATCACGTCAAATGCAAGTATTTTAATGAAATAAGATCGACGGTGGTAATGTGAGGTACTGCGATTTGAACCAAACAAGACTTATAAGCAATTGGATGTAATGAAGGTTTCTCCCAATCTGAGTTTCCACAGATAAGTCAAAGTCTAATTTCTCCGGAGTCAAATTTAATCGATGAGCGCAAGTAGGAGAAATAAAAGAATGGGTAGAACCGGTATCAAATAAAGTGTAGACTTCATTAGAGTTTATGATAAGCTTACCCGTGATGACCTCATTCGGGTTCCTTGCTCTCTGGGAGGTCACAACAAACGCTCTCCCTTGCACTCTACCTTTTGACTTTTAGGGGGACCTTTGGTGCCTCCATCCTAGTTGAATTTGTCTTGATGAACGACAAAATCGAGCTAAGTGACCTTCTCTTCCACAATTATAACATGCTTTTTGCACGGTAGCGCGATTCGAATGATGTGTCCCTCTTCTCCGCATTTGAAGCATATGATAGGTGGTCTTTCTCCTTCCTTAACAACTTGGTCTTTGGTCTTGACGTCTTTCCATCATTGTTGAATCTCCGTTTCTTGAAATGTCCATTTTATTGTTTTGGCCCCGATTACCACCAAGTGGTTACCATATCCGGCTGTTGATTCCCTCCACGCTTGTTGTCACCACTCGATGACTACTTACATTTGGTATTATAACTTCTGTGCCCGCTTTCTCTTTTAGTAAGCGTTGACTCGTTATCGCGCTCCACTAATCGAGCCCTATTTACAACATCCGAATACAAACACGGTTTATGAGAAATAAGATGTTGGACGTATCTCGACTTCAAACCTCTTAAAACATTCGCGCCATTCTCTCTTCATTATCCACCAAGTGGGAATAACCGTGATAACTCGCAAATTTTGCCTCGTGTTGCGACACCTGGCCATATTGTTTTGTTCCAACTTGATAAACTCCACCTCCTTCACGTGTGGCGAATACTTTCGGGAAAGTATTTGTCGTTAAACGACTCTGGAACTTCTCCCAAGATATCTTCAAGACAAAGAAGTTGAGTCGTTTACCGATTCCCACCGATGAATCACTCTCCACGCAACATAAAGCGCTACAAAGGGAACCTTTGCTCCTCGGAGCATCCCAAGACATCAAATATCTTGGTAATCTGCTTTATCCATGCTTCCGCCGGAAGTGGTTTTCGCTCTCCCTTAAACTCCGGTGGTCCGGCTCCTTGAATTGTTTAGCGGTGGCCTCGAGAGTTTTTCGTATTTCCACCTACGTTTTGGGCGAGAGTCGCTCTACTTTCTTGTTGCATAAATCGCATAAAGCCTCACGAACATTTGATCATTCATCATTTGGTCGGTGTTGTTGTTTTGCATGAGGATTATCGCTTTTCGATGCACATTATCACGATTATTGATATGTGGTGAATCAACGATCGCTTTGTGCTCCATTCTTATTCTCAACATTCTCGGATGTCATTTTTAGAGATATCGCCATTAAAAACAAAAAATAATTGACGTGAAACAATTATCTTTATATTCGTGAACCAATAAAATACACGTAAATTTAGGTAGGTCATACTTAGCGAAAAGTATTCCCGAATCTCTCTCCCTCCTAGTACTTTTCTCACATCTTAGCGAGGATCATATCCCTTAGCTCGATATAACCAATGTGGCGCCCCCCAAAATTAGGTATACATCACCCATCTTGGGTCGCCACTTACATGTAATGTAAATTTAAATACAACTTATTAACATAGTACATGGTATGATATGACATAAAGCTGTGAGTTTAAATACAAATATAAATCTACTAGATATTATACAAACTCAAACAAAAAGTCCTCATTACAATTATTATCACACTATTTCGCAGAATAGTGAGGACTACTAATGCTATCTTCAGGACCATCACTCGTTTCCCGACTCGTCGTCAAAATTTATATTCTCATTTCACGAAGAGAACAAGTGAAAGAAAGGGTGAGCTCAACTAGCCCAAGAAGAAATATTATGACTAAGATAATGCGAGAATAAATTATCATTAGCCTTCAACAAGTGTTAAAGCGATAAAATACAATAGACAACCCGGTTTAAGCTGCAGATGAATAAGCAATCCATTAAAAGAGTCAGTAGAGAATAAAGTCTACTATCTTTTAGTTTTTAAAGGTTTTCATCAATTTTTATCATTTGAGACTCGAGCTTTTAATAAATAAACCACCACATCTAATCATCTCTCGTACTGCGGTCAAGGATTTTCATCAAATTATCAATGGTCATGACTAAACCGAATCACCCCCTGGTCATAATCATACCAAAAACTATCCATCATCGCATTACATGAGCCATTGAGGACTTTTTGTCACATCATTTATATCAAGTCGTGATTATCTTAGAATGATCTTGGTCATAATCATACTAAGTTCATCTATGCACGTAAACCAAAGATAACATAATATAACATGAGGATGATGACAATGACATAGTAATTCAATAAAACAAGTTCAAGAATTATTTAATCCATGAATTATTAACGCCCAAATTGTCAACATAATCTTGTTTCGTAGAGTAAAATTCAAGAATGATCGGAAGAATATTTCCATGAGAAGATCATTGGATGAAACGCAAATATCGAGGATATTCTACTAATTTCATGGAGTATAGAAGTCAAAGTTTTAACCATTGAGTATAATAAAGAATGGAATAACAAAAGAAATCACCATAAATGCGGTGCTTTGCAGAGGCAAAGTTATTCAACAAAATAATAATAACGGAACCAAAGTCGGGTGAAATTCAACAAGCGGGATGTTCCAACAGAATAATAAAGATGGAACCAGATCCGGTGTAAAACACAGATAGGATATTCCAATGAGAATGATAAAGAGCGGAACCGGTCGGGTGTAAAACACACGATGCGAGGATGTTCCAACGAAGTAATAATAATAAAGGCGGAACCAGGTGGGTGTAAAACACATGTGAGCAGGATGTTCCAATGAGAATAATAGAAGAATGTCACCAAGTATAGGGTAAATCAGCGTATACAAAGTTATTCAGCAGAATAATAAGCAATGGAATAACATAAGGATTTCACCAAGTATAGGGTATCGGCGTATCTGAGGTTATGTATAGGGTATGCCACTTTTACAAAAGTTATTCCAGCCAGAATAATAGTGAATGGAATAATGAAGTTCTCTTCAAGAAGAAAGAATAACACCCCTTACCGTAAAAAAAGAACCTGAATATGGAAGTAGTGAAGTAGCGAATACTCTTCTTCTTTCATAACTTTCTCTCTATAGCTTCTCTCTATAATTTCTCTCTACAGAGTTTCAAAATGAATTCGTAAGAAAATAATGAAGGAATGAGCTTTATTTATAGGAAAATGGAATGCGTAGTAATTAATCCATGAGCAGTCAAGATTGATTTACTTTAATCGACGGTCCATATTTAAAGAAAAATCTTTTAAATAAAATATAATATATTCTATTTATATAAAAACATTTTACTATGCAAACACTATGCAATACTACGCAAAACACTACGCAAAACACTATGCAATACTATGATAATAAAATATAATATATTCTATTTATAGAATAACTTTAATAAAGTATTCTATTTTATATAAAAGATGTTTGAATAAAAAGCAAAAACGTCATTATCGCTTATAATAATTCATATTATTAATCGATGATAATGGAATCTAATCGAGTGACTTTCACATAAGCATCGATAATTAATACCTGGGTGCTTCTTATGCAACCACACGTATTCATCGTATTTTTTACTACCGAGTAGTTCAACAAGAACCACGGTAAAACTTCCGTAGTTATTTCAATAAAATATTTTTGTCTTTTCTCAATCGACAATAATTACATTGTGGGGTCCACCAATGATTGAGTAGTTGTATTTAATATTCCTTGCTAAACCGGAATATTCTCCTAACCAATCGAATATAATATAACCACTTGCATACTTTGCAAAATTTATAAATATTACCCACAACTATAACATTATATCAAATTATTCCATAATATTCAAAAATAATATTTATAGAAAATTCATCTTTATTTATTAAAATTTGGGGTCTTACGATTCTTATTCATGAGTTCTTATTCACGAGTTACTATTCATGAGTTACTATTCACGAGTTCTTATTCACGAGTACTATTCATGAAGCGTGAAGATGTTTTTGTGGAATTTCTATCTTTTGGTGTCAGATTCTTATTCACATTATACTAAGACTATTCACGCGAATCTGACTTTATTCATAGAAAATGAAAATTTTTCTTTTCGTCTAAAATATCTATTCGGATACTAGCTTTGATTGTATCCATATTTTGATCATTCTTGAATTTTACACCACTATGATTATTTTTGAGGTATTTTGGACGTGGATAAAACCAATGCAAAGATGAATGATTTTCGAAGAATATCTTTGGCACGTAGTCTGAAAGATGAGCAGTGTTTAAATGAACATAATTAATGATGAATATCTTTAGCAAGATGAGTGCAAAGATGAATTATTGATGAATATCTTTTGCTCGTAATGCAAAGATGACTTTGTTGTTGAATATCTTTGGCCATTAAGTGCAAAGATGAATTATTGATGAATATCTTTTTGCTCGTGAATGCAAAGATGACTGTTGTTGAATATCTTTAGCTTTGTAGTGCAAAGATGAATTATTGATGAATATCTTTGGCTTCAGAATGCAAAAGATGACTTGGTTGTTGAATATCTTTAACTTTGTAGTGTAAAGATGGCTGTTGATGAATATCTTTGGCCGTAGTAAAAGATGAATTTATTAGTATGATTATGAGCAGGGCGTGATTTGGTATAACCATGATCTTTGATGTTTGGGTAAAGACAAGTGATGAAAATTATCTTTGTCTTGGATGAGGAAAAGAAATTTAGAACTACAATTACGATTATGAGTTATACACGTGATTGTGGGCGAGGAATTGTTAATTGGTGTTACGGGGATAAAACATTGTTGGTGGATTTTAACATGGAGAAGACAATAGACTTTATAGTCTATTTGACTCTTCTAATGGATTGCTCATTCCATTGCAACTATGGTTGAAAAGTTTTATCATCTACCATATGTTCTAAATCTTTGATTTATTCTTGATGAAGACTATTGATAATTTATTTATCTTTAGTCATAATATTCTTTCTTGAGCTAGTTGTGTTTCACCCTTTTGTTTCACAATTCCTTTCTGTGTAATAAAAGTGTAGTTGGGTTTGCGGGGGATAGCGAGGGAATGAGAGTGGAGGTATACATAGATGTTGAGGTGAGGTGAATTTAACTTGGAAAGGTGTTTTGTCACTATCATACAAGATGTCTAATGACATACAACCTCGTGTTATCATAAGACATGGTTGTTTCATCCACTTTCTTGAGTATATTTACAAGCACTACTATATAATCTTGGTGTTTGTTTGGAGTATAATACCCAATTAGAGGCAGTGGAGATAATGATATGTCAAGAGAAGACTCACCATTGGGAAGAATATGATAGTAATCTTCTCGTTTTTTCTTTGGGGTTTATTGAATCAACCAAGGATAATTACGTGGCTATATGATATCTACCATAACATAAAAGCATGGCCTCCCATGTATGAAGGTTTCTTGAGCACTTCCCAAAGATTCTAATTTCTAAAGCAGTTTTTGACTATACCTTTATGTAAGGTGTCATTGTGACGACGCTCACAGTTGGTATATATTTGTATCAAACTCACAAAGATATGTGTTGTTGTATTTTGCACGACAATTGTTGTAATAAAGTTGTAGTTGTTTTTCGCATTACCATATATTTGGCGACTCGTGAATGGGTTGGATGGAATGAACCTATTTTGGGGTTGTTACGATGAACTTTTAAATTCATACATAGAAGATAGTAGTTTGCATTCTCTACTTAACTCTTCTAATGAATTATTATTTCACTGCGAATATTGATTTAAAATTTGTTATCTATTGTATTCTATTAGATTTTTTTCTGTTGAAGACTAACGATAATTTGTTGTATATTATCTTAGTCATAATATTCTTTCTTGAGCTAGTTGAGCTCACCCTTTTCCTTTTGTTCCATTTTTTTCTCGGGAGGCGAGAATATAGCGAGTACGTAGTGGGGTATGGAATGAAGGTTTTAGAAAGGATTGTTTAGTAGTCCTCACCATTTTTGTAAAATAATGTATCAATAAATGTGATGAGGATTTATTTGAGTATAGATATTATACAGAAGATAATATTTGTATTCAAACTCACAGTTTCTTGTTGTAATAATAAAGTTGTAGTGTTTTTCGCACTATGTATTGACAACTCGAGAATAGGTGATGTATACCTATTTTGGGGCGTCACGGTTGGTATCGAGCTTAGGATATGATCTACGGCGGAGATCGGGGAATAGAACTAGGAGGGAGAGGCGAGTAAATCCTTCATTTAGTGTGTCCTACTAAGCTTATTTGTTAGTTAGTCGGTATATAGGGCTATTATATGTGATATATTAATTTCCTTAATTAACCCTTGTTTTATGACAAGATTTGAGAATGTCGTGAGAATATTAACAATGGAAATGAGACCAGTGGAGATGCTCTGTACTCACCAAAGAGGAGAACGCGTCTGTGCAGTGGCAATGTTCCTCCCATGAACAACACCATTGAAAGAGATGATGAGCGAGGGGATGTTTAGAAGTTTTTGCGAGTTCATTCAAAATCGAGACGAGGGAGACTTCGTGTTCAAAATACTGAGGAGAAATGATAGCAATTCACGGGTTGTCACTGACCAAGCAGATTCAAAGTTGGGACCACGAATTTAAGGAAAGCGGATCCGATCATGGCGGAAACATGGGTCAAACAAATTACCAAGATATTCGATGTCTTGGGATGCGGAGGAAGAAGGTTCCATTCGCCACCTTTATGTTAGTGGCGAAGGCGGACTTCTTGGTGGGAGTGCGTGAAGCGTACCCATCCGGCCCGACTCAAAGATGTCTTGGGAGACGTTTGAAAGCTATTTAATGACAAATACTTTCACGAAAGTGTTTCGCATATATGAAGGAAGTGGAGTTCATCGATTGGAACAAAACAACACGGCGGTGTCTCGATGACGAGGCAAAGTTTGCGAGTTATCGAGTTTGCACCTCATTTGGTGGAGAATGAGGAGCGTATACGCGGATGTTTCTTAGAGGTTTGAAACCCGTACGTCGATATCTCATTTCTCATAAATTTTCTCTTTATTAGGATGTTGTAAGCGAGGGGCTCAATTATTAGAGCGAGATAACGAGTACGGTCAACTGAGGGACCACTGACGAGGATTATATCGAGATAGCGATCAATGAATAATGATAACTGCGGAGAAAGAAAAGATGGACGAAATGGTAACCACTCTGGTGGTAATCATGGCCATGAAAATAGAAGAAGCGAGTGGGAGGAGATTTTAAAAGAGGAGATTTAACAACGACCATATGAAGATGAGCAAGTCTACGGTGAAGAATGGTTCTAAGGGAGGAGAAACGACCACCGGTTATATGCTTATAAATGCGGGAAGAGGACATATCGGTCAAAGCTGTCCCAATGATTCAAGGTATGCTATAATTGTGGAAAGGAAGGACATATCGCTCGAGATTATGCAGATGGCGAAACCTAGTTCATTGGGACGGTGACTCAAAAGATCGTCCCGGAAAAAGTCAAAGTCAACGATTAGGGAAGGCGTTTATTGGATTGGTCAAATCGAGAGAACCCAAACGAGGTGATCACGGGTGTTTATTTATAAATTCTTGCGAAGTTTATACCTTACTTGATCTGGGTCTTTACCCATTAATTTATCTCTCCGCTTGTGCTCAGCGTTTAAACTTGACTCAGGAGAAATTAGACTTTGACTATCTGTGGAAACTCCGTTAGGAGAAACTTTCATCACATCCATTGTTTATAAATCTTGTTTGATTCAAGTTGGCACCATTACCTTACATTGACCTTATCTCTTTAAAGATACTTGCTTTTGATGTGATTTTGGGGATTGATTGGTTAACTACTCATCATGTCAAAATTGATTGTTTTCGTAAGGTTGTTAGTTTTCATATTCTAACCAACTGTTGTTATGCAATTCAAACAACTAAACCATTAAAATCAATCACTATCATATCTAATCATAAAGCTATTCGTTTATTGAAAAAGCGGATGTCAAGCTTTCTTAGCCCATGTTATGGATTTGAATAAAGACACGTCAAATTTGAATAATATTCTGTTGTTATTGACTTTCTGACGTATTTCTGAAGAACTTCGGTCTACCTCCGAGCGTGAAGTTGAATTCTTTATTGATCTTGAACTTAGTACAAAGCCCATTTCTAAAACCCATATCGAATGGCTCTATTGAACTTGAGTTAAAGGTCCAACTACGAGGAATTGTTGGACATCGGTTTCATTAAATCTAGTACATCTCCTTGGGGTGCTCCTGTTTTATTTGTAAAGAAGAGAAAAGGCGGGAGTATGCGACTTTTGTATTGACTATCGAGGAATTGAACCATGTCACCATCAAGAATAGGTATCCTCACCTCGTATTGATGACTTGTTTGACCGATTCTGAGGCACAATTCTTTTCAAAAATCGATCTTAGATTACGGATATCATCAAATTTGAAGATTAGGCGAGGATATTCCAAAGAGCGCCTTGAACTTCGGTATGGGCATCATGAATTCTTAGTCATGTCTTTCGGATAAACTAATGCTCCTGCGGCTTTCATGGATATGATGAGCAAAGTATTCAAGGAATATTTGGATCGATTCGTTGTTGTCTTTATTGATGACATCCTCATATATTCCAAAAGCCGTGAAGATCATGAGCACCATTTGAAGTTTGGTACTCAAAGGCTTCGTGAAAACCAACTATATGCCAAATTGAAGAAATGCGAGTTACGGCTTGAGAAGTAGCATTCCTTGGGCACGTGGTGTCGAAACATGGAGTATCTGTTGATCCGTGAAGATTGAAGCAATCTGAAGTTAGAACAAAAGTCGGTGTTCAAATCACGTAACTTTTTGAGAGCTTAATTGGTTATTATCGGAGATTCGTGGAAGGTTTTCTCGAATCGCTACTCCATTAACTTCGACTAACTCGGAAGGATACAAAATTCGTTTGGGCGAAGAATGCGAGAAAAGTTTCAAGAGCTTAAGAGGAGATTTATTTTCGGACTGTTCAACAATACCATCTGGTTCGGATGGATTTGTTATCTCTGACGATGCTTGAGCAAAGGGTTAGGATGTGTTCTCATGCTAAGCGTGGGAAAGTCATAGCTTTATGCCTCGCGACAACTTAAAGAGTATGAGAGGAATTATCCTACTCGTGATCTAGAGTTAGCGGCCCGATCGTTTATTAAAAATATGGAGCACTATCTATATGGGGAGAAAGTGGAGATATATTCGGACCATAAAAAGCCTTAAATATTTCTTCACTCAAAAGAACTCAACACGCGGCGGTGACGTTGGCTCGAGCTATTGAAGACTACGACCACCTTATTGATACCATCACGGTAAAAGCGAGCGTGGTAGGCGACGCATTGAGTAGAAGATCATATGCGAGGAACGAGTGCGATGATGTCAAGTATACGCGTAGAGCCAACTTTAATAGAAAAGTTAAGGTTGCTTTCGAGCACCAGGCCGAAATGATCGTATGAAGAAGAAAGTCTGAAGGAGCTATCCTAAGCGAGAATTGATGAAGAAGGAATACTTGAGTCCACTCTCAGAACTTTGTGTTCTAACGACTTCGATTTGAAGAACAAGATTATGATGGAGGCACACAATACACCATTTGCAATCCATCACGGAAGTACTAAAATGTATCGTGATCTTGACATACATTTTGGTGGAACAATATGAAGAGAGAGATTGCAAAGTTTATCTCGATGTGTTTAACTTGTCAACGTGTAAAAAGCGGAGCATCTTGTACCTAAAGGTCCGTTGCAACCACTTGAGATTAGGAATGGAAGTGGGAACACATTACTATGGATTTAAATTACGGGTCTTCCTACGGTTTCTCAAGGCATCAATCTTATTTGGGTTATTGTTGATAGATTAACCAAAGTCTGCTCATTTCTTGCCGTCACGGAGACTTATTCCTGAACGTCTTCTTGCTAGTATATGCGTGAATGAGATTGTGAGGTTGCATGGCATGCCCAGTATCCATAGTTTTGGATCGTGACCAAGATTCACTTCAAGATTTTGGGTTAGCTTGCAAAAAAGTATGGGCACGGAGTTTGCGATTTAGTTCGCATACCATCCCCAAAGCGGACGAGACAATCGAGAGGACTATTCAAACTCTTGAAGATTTATTAAGACTCGTGTCCTGAGACTTCAAGGCGGTTAGGATAAGTATTTACCATTCTTTGAATTCTCCTATAACAAGCAGATTATCGAGCAAGTATAGGTGTGGCTCCATTTGAAGCATTATATGGGCCGAAAATGTCGCTTTCTCCAATATGTTGGGATGAGGTGGGTGAAGCAACATTGTTGGGACCCGAGTTATGCGCGGATCTTCATCGAAAGGGCGATGGAATTTAAAAAAGGGGATCAGTTGTATTGTTGTGAGTTGCTCCATTTGGAAGGGAGTTATGAAGTGTTGCCCATGGGAAGAGAGGAAAGAAAGCTCGATCCGATTTATTGGTCCATTTCAAATTCTTGAATCGAGTAGGAAATGTAGCCTATAGACTTGCGTTACCTCGAGTATGTCTCGTGTTCATAATGTGTTTCACATATCGTACTTCGTAAATATGTGAAAGACCGAACCACGTTATTGAGTTAGAGCCGGATGAGATAATAGAAGATTTAACGTGTGAAGAGGTACTTCGCCAAGATCTTGGATAGGAAGGAGCATGTCCTACGCCATGAAAAGGTCATACCTGAGTTAAAGTTTTATGGAGGAATCATGCTTATAGAGGAAATGACTTGGAAATTGAAAGCGGAAATGAAAGCGAGGTATCCTCACCTTTTGAAAACACCCGAACGCGTACGTCGATTTTGAGACGAAATTTCATAAGGAGGGAGGTTGTAAGACCTCAAATTTTTAAATAAAAGGAATTTCCTTTATTTATTATTTTGAAATAGTAAGGGTTGATTTGATTAATGTAGATAGTTAAGGGTTAAATATATATATATTTCAAAATAAAGAGTGGTTATAAAATATTCATTATATTAGGGAATATTCGTTTGGTCGTGGAATATTCGTATTTACGGGAATATTAAATATGTGGGCCATATAACTGAAAGTGAGCGATTGGATGAAGAAAGCGACAAATATAAGTTGTTTTTAAATAACGGCGTAGTTGTTACAGTATTTATTGTTGGAATATCTTGGTTAAAACACACTAATGTCACGCGTTGTTGAACAAGTAGATGTGCGGTATTGCACAATTATTGATTCTTACGTGAAGAAGCCTTTACTCGATAATGGTTACGATAATTCTTATTCGATTATTTTATTGAGTTAATAATTCTTTGCGTTGATATTTTATATTCTTTGTTGTTTTGATAATTGTCATTACACGATATTTTTCATTATCAAAGCAATAATTCATATTATCTGAATAATATTATTAGATAAAATTATTGGCAATGTCTAGAAAGTTACATCTAAGGAGAGGTTTGGTCACCTAATTCTTGCGCTTGATAGTAAGAAGAAATTCTTATTGGAAAGCCCCTCTTTCACAGAGGCGCTGCGGTTGTCGATATTGTGATTACGTAATATTATTTGTGAATAATTAATTATTGATTTATATGATGAGGAAAATATTAATTTTATGTGGATATAGATGGAGAAAATTTTTAAAATGACAATTGTTGAAAATTAATATTTTATCTTTTACGATAAAATAATTCATTTAAATATATTATTTTAATAATATATTAATGGTGATATTTTTACAACGAATGTGGGATATATGAGTATATGAGGAGGAAGAGTATTTTTTGTTGCAATAAATGTTTAAAACATGTTAAACATGTCGATGGACCCCATTTATTATTTGAAATTTGATTATATTTGTAAAATCACCCGTTTGTGAATTTGGTCAATTTCTATTTGGAATTTAGAAAAACTTTCTTCTGCAAAGTTGTAGATAATTAAAATTCCTATAAAAACTCGCGAGATTCGAATTTTCTGATGAAACAACTATTTATTATGAATTATTGAAGTTAGAAAGCTCAAAATAATTAATTTTTGGGAGTTTAAAATATTTTTGTAAGAAAAACGTTTTTTGTTGTAATTGAGTGGCTCACATGTATTATAAATGATCTGAAATCAAATTTCTAAGGTGGGCTTGAATATTTTTAAGAAATATTATTATTTTATTAAATTTTACGCTTTTTGGTGTTCTAAGCATTTTTCTATAAATAGGGTCTTGGGTTAGAATTGAAAATCACATCATCGGCTGAAGTTTTTCTCTCTATATTATCGAGCGTATTCTTGTGAGTATTTTGAGTATACTTTGAGTATTGCTAGATGGTGCAAGTTCTTCTTGACTATATATCCGGTATTACAATTAGAAGTCTTGATCTTTTCGAGGTAAGGGATATTATTTTTTCGTAATGATATTATTTCTTCAATATCATTATCTTTGAAATATTGATCTGAAGTTTTTATCAAATTTGGAACTTTTGGTGTCTTATTCATGAGATTCTTATTCACGATATCTTATTTATTCGCAGTTCTTATCTGATCTTATTCACGAATCTGACTTTATTCATGAAAATGAAAATTTCTTTTGTCCAAAAATATCTACTATGGATACTAGCTTTGATTGTATCAGTGTTTTGATCATTCTTGAATTTTACACACTATGATTATTTTTTATTTTCATGGATAAAACAATGAATCCTTAAAAATTTCTTCTTTGGATTGTCAAAATATCGATCTTTAAATGATGATATTATGGATATCCTTGATTGATGATGAATTTTGAATATCTTTCTAGTGAATTTTATGGTATTGGTGATGAATATCTTTGGCTTTTGTATGAATGAATATTTTTGATGAGATTGATATTTTTAGGCGATGAACATTCTCTGTAAAATGTTATTTGTCTTCAAATTCTTAACGATAACATGTATATTATCTTGCTTCATAATATTGGCTAACTCCTTTTCCTTGGTTGTTCCATTGAGGGGCGAGAATATGTTATTTTGGGGGGTATGGAATGAAGGTTTTAGAAAGGATATACCGCTTTCTTAAAATAATATAAATGTTACGTAAATTGAGTATGAAAGACTCAAGATAATATTTTATCGATGTAAGAGGTTATTCTTTCTTATTCGAGAAGAGAGGTGATGTATACTATTGCGTGTTATTCCATCGCGTATCCATTATTCTATTGAATAACTTCAGGCGCTTTTAAAAAATAGTATACATCACCTATTTACGAGTTGTCAATACATCACATGCATGTAAATGCGAAAACAACTATAACTTTATTATTACAATGAGAAAAGCGTGAGTTTGAATACAAATATTATCTTCAGACAATATCTATACTCAAATAAATCCTCATCACATTTATTGATACATTATTTTACAAAAATGGTGAGGACTACTAAACAATCCTTTCTAAAACCTTCATTCCATACCCCAGGCTACTGTGCTATTTATATTATCGCCTCCCGAGAAAAATGGAACAAAAGGAAAAGGGTGAGCTCAACTAGCTCGATAAAGAATATTATGACTAAGATAATATACAACAAATTATCGTTAGTCTTCAATTGAGGAAAAATATAATAGAATACAATAGACAACAAATTTTAAATCAATATTCGCAATGAAATAATAATTCATTAGAAGAGTTAAGTAGAGAATGCAAACTACTATCTTCTATGTATGAATTTAAAAGTTCATCGTCTATCTTTTATCCTGTAACATCAATCAATATACATACGGAATCAAATATTCATCTTTGCACTACGGGCCAAAGATATTCATCGATTAGTCATGTTCATTTAAACACTGTTCATCTTTTGACTACTGGCCAAAGATATTCTTCAGAAATCATTCATCTTTACACTCATTACAGCCAAAGATATTCTTAAGAAATCATTCATCTTGCACTACTGTGCCAAAGATATTCCATAATATCATCATTTAAGATCGAGGATGATGAAAATATTTTTTTTAAAAAGCGAATCCATTGAAACAAAATGACAAGGATTAAGGATTAAGGATTAGTACTTGGTTTTATCCACGTCAAAAATACCTCAAAAATAATCATAGTGGTGTAAAATTCAAGAATGATCAAAACATGGATACAATCAGAGTTAGTATCCGAGAATATATGTTTTGACGAAAAGAAGAAATTTTATTTTTGATTGAATAAGTCGTGAGTACGTGAATAGATCAGATATCGTGAATAGTCTTCGTATACGTGAATAGTAACTCGACACCAAAAGATAGAAATTCCACAAAAACATCTTCACGCCATGAATAGTACTCGTGAATAGTAACTCGTGAATAGTAACTCATGAATAGTAACTCGTGAATAGTAACTCATGAATAGTAACCCATGAATAGTAACCCCGAGCATGAAAAAGTTCCAAATTTGATAAAACTTCAGATCAACATTTCGATTATAATGATATTGAAGAAATAATATCATTACAAAAAAATAATATCTTACCTCGAAAGATCAATCTTAAATTAAAAAACAGGATATAAGCTATGACTTGGACTTGCACCAGTATAGCAATACTCAAAGTATACTCAAAATACTCACAAGAATAAACTCGATAATATAGAGAGAAAACTTGAGTTTACGGTGTGATTTTCAATTCTAACCTAAGCACCTTTATTTATAGGAAAATGCTTAGAACACCAAAAAAGAGAAAATTTAATAAAATAATAATATAATTAAACAAATTCAAGCCCGCCTTAGACCAACTGAATTCAGCACATTTGTATCACATGTGGGATTGAAAAACGTTTTCTTAAATAAAACAATTAAAACTTCCAAAAATTAATTATTTGAAACGGAGATTCAATAATTCATAATAAATAGCCCTTTCATCAGAAAATTCGAATCTCGCGAGTTTTTATAGGAAATTCAATTCTCTACAACTTTGCAGAAGAAAGTTTTTCCAAATTCCAAACAGAAATCGATAGAAATCCACAAGCGGGCGATTTTACACATTTATAATCAAATTTCGATCAATAAATGGGGTCCACCGACATGTTTAACATGTTTTAAACATTTATTGCAACAAAAATACTCTTCCTCCTCGTATACTCTTATATCCCACATTCGTTGTAAAAATATCACCAAGTTAATATATTATTAAAATAATATATTTAAATGAATTATTTTATCGAGAAAAAATAAAATATTAATTTTCAACAATTGTCATTTTAAAATTTTCTCCATCTATATCCACATAAAATCAATATTTTCCTCATCATATAAATCAATAATTAATTATTCACAAATAATATTACGAGAATCACAATATTGACAATGAGGCGGTTCCAGGAAAGAGGGGCTTTCAATAAGAATTTCTTCTTCTTGGCGTAGCCTTGATTAGGTGACCAAACCTCTCCTTAGACGAACTTTCTAGACATTGCCAATAATATTATCTAATAATATTATTAGGATAATATGAATTATTGCTTCGATAATGAAAAATCTTGTGTAATGACAATTATTGAACAACAATGACAATATAAAATATCAACGCAAAGAATTATTAACTCGATAAAATCTTTGAGCGGTAATTATCGTAACCATTATTGAGTAGTGCCTCTTCTACGTAAGAATCAATAATTGGTGCAATCTGGTGTCTTTCTTGTTCAACAACGCAGCGTATTAGTGTGTCTTAACCAGGGTATTCCAATGATGATAAGCAGTAACAACTACGGTAGTTATTTAAAAATAACTTATATTTGTCGTTTTCTTCATCCAATCGCTTTAGTTATGGGGCCCACACATGGTCGCTTGCGTCGCATACGAATATTCCCAAGCGATGCACGAATATTCCACGACCAAACGAATATTCCCGACAACAATGAATATTTTATAACCACTTTGCTTATTTTGAAATATTTGCGTATTTAACCCCTAACTATCCACATTAATCAAATCAACCCTTCTTATTTCAAAATAATAAATAAAGGAAATTCCTTTTTATTTAAAAATTTGGGGTCTTCTGACCTCCCTCCTTATGAAATTTCGTCCTCGAAATTGACGTCACGTACTAGTGTTTGAAAAGGTGAGGATACCCGCTTTCATTTCCGTTTCAATTCCGGTCATTTCTCTATAGCATGATTCCTCCATAAAACTTTAACTTGTGGTATGACCTTTCTTGGCGTGGGACATGCTCCTTCCTATCAAGATCTTGGCGGTGTACCTCTCATACGTTAAGTCTTGATTATCTCAAATGGGTTCTAACTTCAATAACGTGGTTGGTCTTTCACATATTTCGAAATACGGATATGTGAAACACATTATGAACACGAGACATACTACGGAGGTAACGCAAAGTCATAGGCTACATTTCTACTCGGTCAAGAATTTGAAATGGACCGATAAATCGTGGATTGAGCTTTCCTCTCTTCCCAAATCTTGTAACTCCCTTCCATGGGAAGCAACTCATGACAATACATGATCCCCTACATTAAATTCCCGTCCTTTCGATGAAGATCCGCATAACTCTTTTATCGATCTTGTGCCGTTTGTATCGTTGTCGAATCATTTGGATCTTTTCGGTGAGTCATACGTCTTAACTTTCGGGTCCCAACAATGTTGCTTCACCCACCTCATCCCAATATATTGGAGAAGCGACACTTTTCGTCCATATAATGCTTCAAATGGAGCCACACCTATACTTAACGATAAGCTTTGTTGTTGTAGGAAAATTCCACCGATGGTAAATACTTATCCCTAACGCCTTGAAGTGCAGGACACGAGTCTTAATAAATCTTCAAGAGTTTGAATAGTCCTCTCGATTGTCGTGGTTTGGGGATGGTATGCTTAGAACTAAATCGCAAATCCGCGCCCATAGCTTTTTGCAAGCTAACCCAAAATCTTGAAGTGAATCTTGGGTCACGATCCGAAACTATGGATACAGGCATGCCATACAACCTCACAATCTCATTCATATACATACTAGCAAGGCGTTCAAGGAATAAGTCTCCGTATCGGCAAGAAATGAAGCAGACTTGGTTAATCTATCAACAATAACCCAAATAGCATTGATGCCTTGAAACCGAAGTAGGAAGACCCGTAACGAAATCCATAGTAATGTGTTCCCACTTCCATTCCAGGAATCTCAAGTGGTTGCAAAGGACCCTTAGGTACAAGATGCTCCGCTTTTTACGTTGGCAAGTTAAACACATCGAGATAAACTTTGCAATCTCTCTTCGTATTGTTCCACCAAAATGTATGTGAATATCACGATACATTTTAGTACTTCCAAGATGGATTGCAAATGGTGTATTGTGTGCCTCCATCATAATCTTGTACTTCAAATCAAAGTCGTTAGGAACCTGAAAGTCTAGAGTGGACTCGAAGTATTCCTTCTTCATCGATTCTCGCTTCGGAATAGCTCCTTCTTGTACTTTCTTCTTCACACGCATCGCCGGCTCGGGGTCGGTGGCTTGAAAGCAACCTTAACTCTTTCTATTAAAGTTGGTTCTGTCGTACTTGACATCATCGCTTTTCGTTCGCGTATGATCTTCTCTACTCAATGCGTCATTTACCACGTTTTCTTTACCGGGATGGTATTGAATAGTGTGGTCGTAGCCTTTCAATAGTTCGAGCCAACGTCATTGCCGCGTGTTGAGTTCTTTTGAGTGAAGAAATATTTAAGGCTTTTATGGTGCGAATATATCTCCACTTTCTCCCCATATAGATAGTGCCTCCATATTTTTAAGCAGCATCCATCGCGCTTACTACTCAGATCATGAGTAGGATAATTCCTCTCATACTCTTTAAGTTGTCGCGAGGCATAGGCTATAACTTTCCCACGTTGCATGAGAACACATCCTAACCCTTTGCACGAAGCATCATTTGTAGATAACAAATCCATCCGAACCGGATGGTATTGTTAGAGCAGTCTTAGAAATAAGTCTCCTCTTAAGCTCTTGGAAACTTTTCGCGTTCTTCGCTCCAAACGAATTTTGTATCCTTCCGAGTTAATTTGAGTTAATGGAGTAGCGATTCGAGAAAACCCTTCCACGAATCTCGATAATAACCGGTAAGCCAAAAAACTACGTCTTGATCACCGACTTGGTTGCTCCAACTTTGTATTGCTTGATCTTGACGGATCGATAGATACTCCATGTTTCGACACCACGTGCCCAAGGAATGCTACTTCTCAAGCGAACTCGTATTTCTTCAATTTGGCATATAGTTGGTTTTCACGAAGCCTTTGGAGTACCAAACTTGAAATGGTGCTCATGAACTTCACGGCTTTTGGAATATATGAGGATGTCATCAATAAAGACAACAATGAATTGATCCAAATATTCCTTGAATACTCGGTTCATCATATCCATGAAAGCCGCGAGGAGCATTAGTTAGTCAGAAAGACATGACTAAGAATTCATAATGCCCATACCGAAGTTACGAAGGCGGTCTTTGGAATATCCTCGATTCTAATCTTGGTGATGATATCGAGCGAAGATCGATTTTTGAAAAGAATTGTGCCCTTGCGGTTGGTCAAACAAGTCATCAATACGAGGTAGAGGATACCTATTCTTGATGGTGACATGGTTCGATTCCCGATAGTCAATCTGAAAGTCGCATACTCCCGTCTTTCTTCTTCTTTACAAATAAAAGCAGAGCACCCCGAGGAGATGTCTTGGGGCCGATGAAACCGATGTCCAACAATTCCTATAGTTGGACCTTTAACTCTGAAGTTCAATAGGAGCCATTCGATATGGGGTTTTAGAAATGGGCTTTGTACGGGTTCAAGATCAATAAAGAATTCAACTTCACGTTACGGGGTAGGCAAGGGAAGTTCTTGAAATCGTCGGGAAAGTCAATAACAACAGAATATTATTCAAATTTGGCGTGTCTTTATTCAAATCCATAACATGGGCTAAGAAAGCTTGACATCCGTTTTTTAATAAGCGAATAGCTTTATGATTAGATATGGCGGTGATCGATTTTAATGGTTTAGTTGCTTGAATTCGTACAACGGGTTGGTTAGGAATATGAAAACTAACAACCTTACGAAAATAATCAATTTTGGCATGATGAGTAGTTAACAATCAATCCCTAAAATCACATCAAAAGCAAGTATCTTTAAAGAGATAAGGTCAACGGTAAGGTAATGGTGCCAACTTGAATCGAAAACAAGATTTATAAGCGATTGGATGTGATGAAAGTTTCTCTAACGGAGTTTCCACGAGATAGGTCAAAGTCTAATTTCTCCGAGTCAAGTTTAAGCGTTGAGCACATGCGGGAGAGATAAATGAATGGGTAGCACCGGTATCAAGTAAGGTATAAACTTCGCAAGAATTTATAAATAGCTTACCCGTGATCACCTCGTTTGGGTTCCTCGCATTTTGACCCGATCCTGACAAACGCTCTTCCGGAACCGATTGACTTTGACTTTTACCAGGACGATCTTTTGAGTCACCGTCCCATTGAACTAGGTTTTGCTAACGTCTGATCTCGGCGATATGTCCTTCCTTTCCACAATTATAGCATACCTTGAGCTGTTGTGGGCGGTTTGGTGATATGTCCCTCTTTCCGCATTTTGTAGCATATAATGGGTGGTGGTCGTTCTCCTCCCTTAGAACCGATTCTTTAAGACCCATCATCTTCACATAGTCGTTGTTAAATCTCCTCTTTTAAAATCTCTCCTCGACTCGCTTCTTCTATTTTCATGGCCATGATTACCACAGAGTGGTTACCATTTCTGTCCGTCTGTTTCTTTCTCATGAGTTATCATTATTACATTGATCGCTATCTACGATATAATCACTGGTTGTGGTCCCTCGGTTGGCCGTACTCGTTATCTCGCTCTAATAATTGAGCCACATTTACAACATCTGAATAAAGAGAAAATTTATGAGAAATGAGATCTTGGCGTATCTTGGGTTTCAAACCTCTAAGAAACATCCGCGTCATCGTTCCTCATTCTCCACCAAATGAGGTCTGAACACGGATAACTCTGCAAACTTTGCCTCGTCTTTGAGACACCGTCGTGTTGTTTTGTTCCAATCGATGAACTCCACTTCCTTCGTATAGCCGAACACTTTCGGAAAGTATTTGTCATTAAATAGCTTCTGAAACGTCTCCCAAGACATCTTTGATGTGGTATTTGGATGGAGTGCGCTTCATGACTCCCACCGATGAGTCGCCTCGCCACGGAACATAAAGGTGGCGAATGGAACCTTCTGTTCCTCCGTGCATCCCAAGACATCGAATATCTTGGTAATTTGTTTGACCCGTGTTTCGCCGTGATGATCGGATCGGCTTTCCCTTAAATTCGGTGGTCCCTGACTCTTTGAGCGCTGGGTTGTGACAACTTGGTGAATTGCTATCATTTCCTCTCGTATTTTGAACACGAGTCTCCCCAAATCGATTTTGAATGAAGCGCAAAAAACTTCTAAACATCCCTCGTTCATCATCTCGCTTTCGATGGTGTTGTTCACGGGAGGAACATTTCTTGCTTTGTTGCCGCGTTCTCCTCGTTGGTGAGTCTGAGGCATCTCCACGGTCTCATTTCCATTGTTAATATTCTCGGTCGACATTCTCAAATCTTTGTCATAAAACAAGGGTTAATTAAGAAATCAATATATCACATAATATCCTATATCTTGACCAACTAACAAATAAGCTTAGGTAGGATACCTTTAGCGAAGGATTTACTCGTCTCTCCCTCTAGTTCATTCCAGATCTCGCCGGAGATCATATCCCTAAGCTACGATACCAATTTGTGGCGCCCCCAAAATAGGTATACATCACACAATACGAGTTGTCAATCGTAGTGCGAAACAACTACAACTTTATTATTACAATGATAAAGCTGTGAGTTTGAATACAAATATTATCTTACAGACAATATCTATACTCAAATAAATCCTCATCACATTTATTGATACATTATTTTACAAAAATGGTGAGGACTACTAAGCAATCCTTTCTAAAACCTTCATTCAATACCCAGGCTCGTACTATTTATATTCTCGCCTCACGAGAAAAATGGAACAAAAAAGGAAAAGGGTGAGCTAATTAGCTCGATAAAGAATATTATGACTAAGATAATATCTGACAAATTATCGTTAGTCTTGACGAGGAAAAATATAATAGAATCTGATAGGCAACAAATTTTAAATCAATATTACATGTGAAATAATAATTCATTAGAAGAGTTAAGTAGAGAATGCAAACTACTATCTTACATGTATGAATTTAAAAGTTCATCGTCTATCTTTTATCCTGTAACATCAATCGATATACATCTGGAATCAAATATTCATCTTTGCACTACTGGGCAAAGATATTCATCGATTGGTCATATTCATTTAAACACTGTTCATCTTTGCACTACGGGCCAAAGATATTCTTGAAATCATTCATCTTTGCACTCTGGGCCAAAAGATATTCTTAAGAAATCATTCATCTTTTGCACTACTGGGCCAAAGATATTCCATAATATCATCATTTAAGGCGAGGATGATGAAAATATTTTTTTAAAGAAAGCGAATCCGGTGAAACAAAATGACAAGGATTAAGGATTAAGGATTCGTACTTGGTTTTATCCACGTCCAAAAATACCTCAAAAATAATCATAGTGGTGTAAAATTCAAGAATGATCAAAACATGGATACAATCGAGTTAGTATCCGAGAATATATATTTTAGACGAAAAGAAGAAATTTTATTTTTCTAGGTGAATAGATCAGTATCGTGAATAGATCGTATATCGTGAATAGTGCCGATATCGTGAATAGTAACTCAGACACCAAAAGATAGAAATTCCAAAAACATCTTCACGCTTCATGAATAGTACTCGTGAATAGTAACTCGTGAATAGTAACTCATGAATAGTAACTTCGTGAATAGTAACTCATGAATAGTAACCCATGAATAGTAACCCCGAGCATGAAAAAGTTCCAAATTTGATAAAAACTTGGATCGACATTTCAAATTATAATGATATTGAAGAAATAATATCATTCTGAAAAAAATAATATCCACTTACCTCGAAAGATCGGTACTTACCAATTTGAAACACTTGGGATATAGGCTATGACTTGGACTTGCTTAGTATAGCAATACTCAAAGTATACTCAAAATACTCACAAGAATAAACTCGATAATATAGAGAGAAAACTTGAGTTTACGGTGTGATTTTCAATTCTAACCTAAGCACCTATTTATAGGAAAATCTTTAGAACACCAGCAAGCGAAAATTTAATAAAATAATAATATAATTAAACAAATTCAAGCCCGCCTTAGACCAACTGAATTCAGCACATTTGTATCACATGTGGGATTGCAAAAACGTTTTCTTAAATAAAACAATTAAAACTTCCAAAAATTAATTATTTGAACTTGAGATTCAATAATTCATAATAAATAGCCCTTTCATCAGAAAATTCGAATCTCGCGAGTTTTTATAGGAAATTCAATTCTCTACAACTTTGCAGAAGAAAGTTTTCCAAATTCCAAACAGAAATCGGCCGAAATCCACAAGCAGGCGATTTTCATTATAATCAAATTCGATTCGATAAATGGGGTCCACAGACATGTTTAACATGTTTTAAACATTTATTGCAAAAAAAATACTCTTCCTCCTCGTATACTCTTATATCCCACATTCGTTGTAAAAATATCAGTTAATATATTATTAAAATAATATATTTAAATGAATTATTTTATCAGAAAAAAATAAAATATTAATTTTCAACAATTGTCATTTTAAAAATTTTCTCCATCTATATCCACATAAAATCAATATTTTCCTCATCATATAAATCAATAATTAATTATTCACAAATAATATTACAGAATCACAATATTGACAACAGGCGGTTCCTCAGGAAGAGGGGCTTTCGATAAATTTTTCTTCTTCTTGGCGCTTGATTAGGTGACCAAACCTCTCCTTAGGCGAACTTTCTAGACATTGCCAATAATGTTATCTAATAATATTATTAGGATAATATGAATTATTGCTTCGATAATGAAAAAAATCTTGTGTAATGATAATTATTGAACAACAACAATATAAAATATCATATGCAACAATTATTAACTCGATAAAATCTTGAGCAAGTAATTATTGTAACCATTATTGAGTAAGTGCCTCCTCACGTAAGAATCAATAATTGGTGCAATCTGGTGTCTTGCTCAACAACGGCGTATTAGTGTGTCTTAACCATAGGGTATTCCAACAATATTACTTGTAACAACTACTGTAGTTATTTAAAAATAACTTATATTTGTCGTTTTCTTCATCCAATCGCTTTTAGTTATGGGGCCCACATGGTCAAGGCTGTGCCGTCATACGAATATTCCCGACGATCTGAATATTCCACGACCAAACGAATATTCCCGAACAACAATGAATATTTTATAACCATTTGCTTATTTTGAAATATTTGCGTATTTAACCCCTAACTATCCACATTAATCAAATCAACCCTTACTTATTTCAAAATAATAAATAAAGGAAATTCCTTTTATTTTAAAATTTGAGGTCTTATAAAGATTGCACCAATTATTGATTCTTACGTAAGAAGAGACTTTACTCAATAATGGTTACGAGTAATTCTTATTCAATTATTTTATTGATTTAATAATTCTTCGCTGCGTTGATATTTTATATCTTTGTTGTTTCAATAATTGTCATTACACAAGATTTTTCATTATCGAAGCAATAATTCATATTATCCGAATAATATTATTAGATAACATTATTGGCAATGTCTAGAAAGTTACATACAAGGAGAGGTTTGGTCACTTAATGCTTCAAGTAAGGAGAAATTCTTATGGAAGCCCCTCTTCCTTGAACCGCCTGCGGTTGTCAATATTGTGATTCGTAATATTATTTGTGAATAATTAATTATTGATTCATATGATGAGGAAAATATTGATTTTATGTGGATATAGATGAGAAAAAATTTTAATGTGACAATTGTTGAAAATTGAAATTTTATCTTTTTACGATAAAATAATTCATTTAAATATATTATTATATTTTAATAATATAATAATGGTGATATTTTTATCTTGAATGTGGGATATATGAGTATACGAGGAGGAAGAGTATTTTTGTTGCAATAAATGTTTAAAACATGTTAAACATGCTTGATGGACCCCATTTATCGATCGAAATTTGATTATAAACAGAAAATCGCCTGTTGTGATTTTGCTAACTGCTTGGAATTTGGAAAAACTTTCTTCGCGCAGTTGTAGAGAATTGAATTTTCTATAAAAAGTCGCGAGATTTGAATTTTTGACAAAAGGGCTAGTTATTATGAATTATTGAAGTTTTTGGATTAATTGATTATCATTTTTTGAAGTTTTAAATGGTTTAAGTGAGAAAACGTTTTTTTGTTGTTTTTATTGGGGTGTGGTTGATGGCTGAATTCAGTTAGTATGCGTAGGAAAATTTAGAAAAAATAATAATAATATTAAATTAAATTTTTACTTGGTTGATTTCTAAGATTTTCTATAAATAGGTGCTTAGGTTAGAATTGAAAATCACAATTTAAATCAAGTTTTCTCTCTATATTATCGAGTTTATTCTTGTGAGTATTTTGAGTATACTTTGAGTATTGCTATACGGTGCAAGTTCAAGTCATAGCTTATATTCTGTTTCAACTAGTAAGACTTGATCTTCGAGGTAAGGAATATTATTTTTTCAGAATGATATTATTTCTTCAATATCATTATCTTCGAAATATTGATCTGAAGTTTTTATCAAATTTGGAACTTTTGGTGTCTGAGTTACTATTCACGATACTAATGACTATTCACGATACTTATAATTATTTACTAATACATTTACACTATTCATCGAAAAAATGAAAATTTTCCCTTTTCGTCTAAAATATCTATTGTGGATACTAGCTTTGATTGTATCCATATTTTGATCATTCTTGAATTTTACACCACTATGATTATTTTGTTGAGGTATTTTTGGACATGGATAAAACAAAGTACGAATCCTTAATCCTTGTCATTTTGTTTCACTTTGGATTCGTTTCTTTAAAAATATTTTTCATCATCCTCGCCGGTCTTAAATGATGATATTATTGAATATCTTTGGCCCAGTAGTGCAAAGATGAATGATTTTCGATGAATATCTTTTGCCCGTAGTTCAAAGATGAACAGTGTTTGATGAACATGACTTAATTAATCGATGAATATCTTTCGCCTCAGTAGTGCAAAGATGAATATTTGATTCAGTATATATATTGATTGATGTTACAGGGATAAAAGATAGACGATGAACTTTTAAATTCATACATGTAAGATAGTAGTTTGCATTCTCTACGTAACTCTTCTAATGAATTATTATATCCATTGCATAATATTGATTTAAAACTTGTTGTCTATCAGATTCTATTAGATTTTTCCTCGTGAAGACTAATGATAATTTGTTGTATATTATCTTAGTCATAATATTCTTTACTTCGGGCTAGTTGAGCTCACCCTTTCCTTTTTGTTCCATTTTTCTTCTCGTGAGGCGAGAATATATATGAAAATGCAGCCTGGGTAATGGAATGAAGGTTCTAGAGAGAGTTGTTTAGTAGTCCTCACTATTTTTGTAAAATAATGTATCAATAAATGTGATGAGGATTTATTTGAGTATAGATATTGTCAGAAGATAATATTTGTATTCAAACTCACAATTTTTCTTGTTGTAATAATAAAGTTGTAGTTGTTTCGCATTTCATGTATTGACAACTCGTAATGGGTGATGTATACCTATTTTGGGGGCGCCACACCCATTAACGTAAATTATTCATCGGATTGAGAAGCGACAAAAGTATTTTATTGAAAATAACGGTGAAAGTTTTACAGATTAATCTTGTTGAACTACTCAGTAGTAAAAAGTACGATGTCGCGTGGTTGCATAGTAACTTGCGGTATTGATTATTGATGTTTACGTGAGAAGTCACTCGGTTATACTCAATTATTGCTATAGTAATTGTTGCATCATATCTCTCATATTATTGATTCGATTATTATCACAGTATCATCTGCATTATATGATATATTATTAAGTCAATAATTAAGATGACAAAGTTATTCATATTATTAAATTGCAATATTTACAATGTCAGAAGTTCTATCGAGGAGAGGTTTGGTCACCAAATTGGCTACCGATAAGGAGAAATCCTTATTGGAAAGCCCCCTCTTTCCTGGGAACGACCTGGTTGATAAATATTTTGAGTTATAATATTAATGATGAATGTTATTAATATTGAAGTTATGCTCGGAGTTGAATTTGGAGACGCGGACGTGATATTTGAGTCCGGAACGATGAAATTAGTAAAATAGACTATAAACACAAAATTTTTGCGGTTTTTTACTATTTGGTGAAAAGTCAATGATTGACTTTTTTTGGGAAAAGTCAAACTTCAAAATTTCAAAATTTATATTTTTGATAAAAATAGTTTCATTATGTTGGAATTATTTGTGTTAGTAAAAATCGACATTTATTTCGATAAAGATTGATGTCTGGAGGTTATTTTGACCAATCAGGTATTTAACCGGATAAATGAGCAATTGATTGCTATTATTTCACATGATTATAACTATTTGTTCACATGTGTATACTATTGTTTCACATTATTTACTATTAGGGGAGGTGGTGTAAGTTTGATAATACTTGCAGGACTAAATTAAAAATGAAAGAAAAGTTGGAGGTATTGTTCTGTAATTTTTCGAGCCCCAAAATGTGCAATTATCGAAACTATATTTTTCTATAAATAGAAGCTCATTCTTCCTTCATTTCTCACCAATTCACTAAAGCTATAGAGCACTTATTATAGAGGGAAATTATAGAGAGAAGCTATAGAAAGAAAATCTATAGAAGAAGAGAAGCATGTTACTTCACTACTCCTATATCCAGTTTTTTTTTACGGTAGGGGGTATTATTTCTTTCTTTCGTCTTCATGAAGAGAACTTCTGTTATTCCATTCTTTATTATTATGTTGGAATAACCTGTCTATATAAAGTACCGCATGCATTGTGATTTCTGTTATTATTCCGTTCTTTATCATTCCGTTGGAACATCCTCGCATGCAATGGCGTTTATCTTTGGACTGGTTCCATTATTAATCATTCATTGGAACATTCATGCTCATGCGTTCACGCTTGGGACTCGGTTAAAATCTTTATTATTCTGTTGGAATATATCTCATGCATGCGTTTTACGTGGGACCGATTCCGTCTTTTTATTATTTGGAATATGAATATGCATGCGCTTACGTGGGACCAGTTCCATCTTTATTATTGTTACGTTGGAATATTCTCGTTCATGAGTTTTCTTGGGACCGATTTCGTCTTTATTATTTTGTTGGAATATCACGTGCGTGCGTTTACTCGGGACTGGTTCCATCTTTATTATTGTTACTCGTTAGAATATCATGTTTGTGCATTTTCGCCTGGGACTCGGTTACGTCTTTATTATTACATTGGAACATCCTGTCGATGCAATTTTACCGACACGGTTTCGCCGTTACTTATTATTCATTTGAATAAACATGCATCGCAAGCACTGCATGCATGGTGATTTCTTTTGTTATTCCATTCATTATTATACTCGGTTGGTTAAAGTTTTGACTTCTATACTCCATGAAATTAGTGGAATATCCTCGATATTTTGCGCTTCATCCAAAGATCTTTTCATGGATATATTTTTCTGAGCATTCTTGAATTTTACTCTACAAAGCAGTATCATGTTAACAATTTGAACATTATCAGTTCTTGGATAAACTAATTCTTGAACTTGTTTTATTAAATTCTTATATCATTGTCATCATCCTCATGTTTATATTATGTTGAAAGTCATACGTGGCTTTGTAGTGCATAGATGGACTTGGTATGATTATGACTGGGGATTATTCGGTATAATCATAATAGTAATGTTAAATGATGTGGAAAAAGTCCTCCTCGTTGGCAGTAGTGCATTGATGGACATTTTTGGTATGATTATGGCTATGGATTCTCTTTGGTAGTAGTGCAAAGATGAATTGTTTTATGGCGTGATCGGGACCAGTTGATGAAAACATGATTATCTTAAGTAGTAGTGCATGGATAATTCGTGGTCGTGATACTAAAGAATATCCTGGCCGTAGTGCGAGGGGTGATTCGATGATGTGGATTATTTATTAAAGTCGAGTCCCAAATGATAAAAGTGATGAAAACCTTTTAAATCATATAAGATAGTAGATTTTATTCCCTACTTGACTCTTCTAATGAATTCGCTTGTTCATTTGCAGTTAAACTTGATGTTTGTTATATTTTATCAGTTTAACACTGTTGAAGGCTAACGATAAATTATTCTGCATTATCTTAGTTTTAATATTTCTTCTTGGGCTAGTTGAGCTCACCCTTTCTTTCACATTCTCTTCGGGAAATGAGAACGTAAATTTGAAACTAGTCGGGAACAGTGATGGTCCTAGATGGTGCATTAGTAGTCCTCACTATTCGTGAAATAGTGTGATAATAATTGAAATGAGGACTCCTTTTGAGTTTGTATAATCTCTAGTAGACAATATTTGTATTCAAACTCACGCTTTTATGTTTTATCGTCGTATTATACTACACAGTTGTATTATTAAGTTGTATTTGAATTCTGTACCATTTATCTGGCGACTCAAAATAGGTGATGTATACCTATTTTTGGGGGCGTCACAATAATAATGTAAATTAACAGTTTCTCCTTGCTACAAAGACTTAATAGAACTTTCACTCAATGTCCTTGCCACAAAGGTTAAAGACACTCAATAATTATATCGTCTTTACACCCTACACTAAAGATATTCAAATGTAACAATTATGGTCATGATCATACCAATCAATTGTCTATCTTTGTACTACGGGCCAAAGATATTCAACTGTAATATCAATGATCATGATCATACCAATTAATTTTCTATCTTTGCATTACGGGTCAAAGATGTTCAACTGTAAAATCAATGATCATGATAAACAATAGTCTATCTTTGCACTACGGGCCAAAGATGTTCATTTGTATCATCAGTGATCATGATCATGTCTAACACTTGTCCATCTTTGCACTATGGGCCAAAGATATCAATCAACAATTCTTCTTTGCATTACGACTAAATATATCAATAACAGTTCTTCTTTGCACTACGGGCCAAAGAAAACTTTCATCACAAGTCTTTATCTGTAACATTAAAGGTCATGATTATACCAATACACACTTCCTAGTCATAATCATACCAATCAACAGTTCATATTTACACTACAAGTCAAAGATAACTTTCACCACAATATATAAGCACGAGAATGATGACAATGCTATAAAAAATGAATCAAATTAGAAGTTCAGATATTGCACTCCCCGCCGAATTCGACGGAGGATGCCGTGAAACAGCTTCTCCGTCTAAGTTTGAATTCTCCGAGAGATGTGAGATCTATGTTTGATGCACTTGATTGGGTCGGAATGGGATACAAATAGAGTTTGTCAAATTTGCCTTTCAATATATAATAAATATTTAATCAAAAATTAAAATACTTTTTTTTAATTATACATCAGTTGAGTTATGCTCCAACCAGATAGTCATGTCAGCCATTTCTGACGTGGCATGCTCAATTAAATGAAATTTTAAAAAAATAATAGTTCAATTATCTAATTAACAAAATTAAAATGTGGATGACCGAAATAAAATATAACCTATAATTTAAGTTACTAAATTATATTTAAGCCTAGTTCGTTTTAGTTTCCCCTGTCGTGACCAATCCGAAATTTTAAAGAAAATTGGGAATATACTTAACTGAAACATAGGCATCTCAAATCGATCTCAATTTTCTGTTAAACCCTACGTTTCTGGCAAAATCTATCAATCCAAACCTTAATAAATCATTCTGCCTGTCGGGAAAATGGACACTCACTTGACGGCACCGGTACGGTCGCGGAGCTCGCAGTCTCCTTCACCCTCACACTCCGCTTCGGCCTCCGCCACTTCGTCCATTCACAAGCGCAAGCTCGCGTCTGACGACCACGCGCCACCATTCCCTTCCTCCTTCTCCGACACTCGCGACGAAGCTCTCACCTCCAACGACGACCTCGAGAGCATCAGTGCCCGCGGCGCCGACTCCGATTCCGACGACGAGTCGGAGGAGGTCGTGGACGAAGATGAGGAAGAATACGATGACTCCATGCGAACATTCACCGGTTCTCGGTTGGAAAACAATGTGGGACCCTCATCACGAAATACGAAGCTCAAGACTGAAAATTCAGTCAAAGTCGAGCCTTCAGTGGTCGGGAAAGACGGTGGGAACGCCCCTTCTGCCGCTCCGGTGGGACCACCTGCTGCCAGCTTGGTAGTAAAGGAGGATACAGTGAAGAGTATATTTACTGAGAATATACAGACCAGTGGTGCTTATAGTGCTAGGGAAGAGAGTTTTAAGAGAGAGGTAAGTTAATTATAAAGTATTTTCTTTTAATTGCTTGTTAAGTATTACTTCGGCACTTGAATGCAACACTGCTTTGTTTATATTAAATTGAAATTTACTGAATTCTGAAAAAAGGAATGAACTTGCATTGAAATGTAAATTAGTTGAAAAATGTCTGTGGGCATAAGACCATTTAAACATGATTAAGGTTTATGTGTAATTCTTGATTTGATGGAACATATGGAATTGTAATTAGTTTCTGCATGTGTTAAAGTAAAGTGTCATATTGTTTATAATGCTTTTGCAGCAAAATAAAAAGTAAAAAAAAAAAATAGCTTGCTCATATGTCTTGACGAAGCATGTAAAAAAGACACATAGTAGCACTGTGAGTTGTGAATAGACTATTAGCAATTGGGGAAGTGTTTCCTACTTTCTCTATGTCCAAAGATTGCACAAAATACCCTTTTAACTTATTCATTTGGAATTACCCATCCATCAAACAAAGTTATTTTTGAAATTTGCAGGAGGAAGCAGGAATGCTCAAGTTTGCATGTGTAGGAAATGATGGTATTGATGAGCATATGGTTTGGTATCTATTTCTCTTTCTTGTGTATCTGTGCTAGATCTATATTTCTTTTACATGGAACATTTTATTTTGAAGTTGTTCTTCACCATTGTTGAACTGCAAAGACTACTGTGTTTACCATTTCCTCATAGAATTCTGAGTGTGCCAACTTAAATTTTATATTAATTTTGTCTTGGTATTCCTCAGGTTAATAGGATTGAAAAATGTATTTGCCAGACAACTGCCTAACATGCCGAAGGAGTACATTGTTCGTCTTGTGATGGACAGGTAATGCTTAGTGAATTCATTTTTAAATCTTAATACTAATAGCATTGCTCTTAAAGCAGTGTTGTTGCTTGAACAGAAAAGCTTCTGGATTCCTCACTAATGAGCCTGAGCTGTACATATAACATATGACTTATCCACGTATATATTTGAGAATCCAAGAAGTAACTTGTATCTATATCTACATGAATATATGGTAATTTGAAAGAGGAGATTGACAAATTTACTCCAACACTCCATCTCTTTTTTTTTTTTGGTGATGGTGGTACGGTGGTACCCGGGTGTATAATGGCCCAGACACTAGGTCCTCACAGGTCCCATGAATCAAGCACATTGGGTAAGCTCATAGTAAACTATGTTTGGGTGGCCCCAAAGGAGATAATCAACTCTATCTCCTTATTTAGTTAAACACAAGGAGTGAAGTGACAAACATTTATCTGAGTGCATATACTTTATTCTAGTTTCCTCCAGTTTGGATATCCAGGGACTTGGAACTAAGAACTATGATTCAAGTTATATAGTTCACAACCTTTGAGTAGCTGTCAATTTCAATATGTATATTTAAGCTTTTGCTGTTTGTCTTGTTTAAAGAGGTGGATGCATTGTAGGAGCTGGTAATTGGATTTATGATGTTTCCTATACCTACAAGTGTCTGACAGTATATCGCTCTTCATGTATAAATGATTCTCATATCTTTTCCTAATATTGTTTGCTGCGGAAGCCATAAATCTGTAATGGTTATCAGTCGTAAAACAGTTGTTGGTGGCATCACATACCGCCCATATGTGAGGTATTAGTCGCATACATGTGTTATACATTGGTTGTCATTCTTTCATTTTCTATTTGCGAATCAGCCTTTTGCTTTATCTGTCTTATTATTTCATCTGATATTCAGTATGGTAAAAATCAAATTTCCATGTGAAATTCTCTTGTTGACACTACCCTTTGAATCCTGTAGCCAGAAGTTTGGGGAAATAGCTTTTTGTGCAATAACAGCAGAAGAACAAGAAAAAGGTTATGGCACACGATTGATGAATCATTTAAAGCAGCATGCGCGTGATGTAGATGGGCTAACACATTTTTTAACTTATGCTGACAACAACGCTGTTGGATATTTTAACAAACAGGTCAGAGGTTTTCCTTTTTATGTAGTAAGGTTGTTACTTGTGCCTGTTCAGTTTGACAGTTGGCACTCTTTCTTCTTCTTTCTTTTTTTGGGGCTAAATTGGCACCCTTTCTTTTGAAAAATATCTTTTACCAAGTTTTCTTTTCCCCTACACTATTCCTGAATAGAGTAATATCGTTGGAGCAACTTGTATGCCTTTTTTCTTAATTTAGGGCTTCACAAAAGAAATTTACTTGGAGCAAGAACGGTGGCATGGGTATGTATATATTGAACTCCTTTGTGGCATAAGATTTTAGAAGTTTATATTTGCATGAAATAATTTATAAAAAGCCATGATCTGCTGCTTTTTATTTTTGTGGTTTTATTTTTCAGACCTGTTTTCCTTTTAAATTCAGAGCGAGATTTTTGTCCTTCACTGAATCTTGAACGGATATATTTCTACAAGAATAACAGTATTTTCAGTCATGGTTGTACGCCACCTGTTAAATTCTCATTCTGTGTCCTTCTAGGCTCTTAGTAAGAACTCTTTATGTTCCAGGTATATTAAAGATTATGATGGAGGAATCCTTATGGAATGCAAAATTGATCCCAAGCTTCCATACACTGATTTATCAACTATGATACGCCGTCAGAGGCAGGTATGATACTATTTCTCAGCTGATGTTATTACGTTTTCATAGGTGTATAAGAATAACCGAGTAGAAAGAAGAGTTGGGCACATAATCATTACATCTGCATTTTGACTATACATATCTCGTGTGTGCATGGTTTACACTTTCATGTTAAGCACTATGATCTTCAAATAAACCTGTATTTGTGGTCGTCTTGGCAGGCAATTGATGAAAAAATAAGAGAACTCTCAAATTGTCACATTGTCTACCCTGGATTCGATTTTCAGAAGGTATACACTAGCTCATTGACTTCATCTGGAAGCATCCATGCCATTCTATTGAATATGTTCTGTACATATTATCAGGATCATCTGCCTTCCTTTTAGAGTTAACAATATCCCTAACAATGTTGGATACTTGGCCCCATTCCCGGAAAATAGGGTTCGACCAATGTTGAGTATTCTCATTTTGCCTCCAATGAGAATACTTCCAATGTTGGATATTACTTACAATGTTGTGTATTCCCATTTGGCCTCCAGTTTTTACATTTAATCTCTTTCTTACCAAGTATGATATTTCTCTCTACTCCAAATCTCAATTGAATCATATCCTCTACTGACTTATTGCCTCTCCGGCCAATTCGCTATCCCTAATTGGTTAACTTGTGATTTTTTCATCTACAATATATTTGTTAGATTTATAAAATGGGTCCAAAGTCTAGTATATAAAGACATCAAACTTCTTAACTCAAAACCAATTGCCAATGAGAATAGTTGACCCAAGTCATTATATACTAGACATATTTTCTCAAGGTATTCAATGCGGAACAAGATATCTCTAACACTCCCCCCTCATGTGTAACCCACGTGTAATCCGGTGTATTGAGGGTTGCATGTGAACCTGATGAATATGAAGACTCACACAAGATAAGCAAGTCCGGAAAAAGCTAGTCACAAGACAAGCCAAGAAGAAATCTAGTAAACCACGGGCAATTATTTGCCCAATTGATAAGTGGTACTAGTTAAGAAATGGGTAACTTTGACCCATAAGAAATGGACTGGAAGTGGATAAAAATGAAAGCTAAGAAGAATGTTTAATTAGGCCCTATGATTAACCTGCTTTGATACCATATTAGATTTATAAAATGGGCTCAAAGTCTAGTATATAAAGACATCATGCTTTCTAACTCAAAACCAATTGACAATGAGGAGAGTTGGCCCAAGTCATTATATACTAGACATTTTTTCTCAATGTGGAACAAGATATATCTCTAACAATATCTAGTAACCTTTTTCCTTGTGCTTACAAACAACTCAATTGGACAAGATACCTAATGACAAGATTGCCACGTTCTTCTTAGAAGCTAAGATATATTTTTTTGAATATTGATTTTCTTTTTACAGTAATAATATGTACAATTGATTTATGTATCTCCCAAGATATGATCTAAACCTTGTTTTCAGAAAGAAGCCGGTGTACCTAAAAAAGTCATCAAAGTTGAGTATATTCCTGGCTTGAGTAAGTTTTTCCTCTCCCTATGTTTTTCTTTGCTTAAAGTTGAGGATATTCTTGGTTTGATGTTGCTAAGTGTAGGGTTCTTTCTTGAATGCGGTACTATCTAAATTGAGTTGGTGGATGGATTATTGATGACTTTTCTTAATATTAATATGCTTGTTTTTTGTAATGGAACTCTCATATTGGACAGAGGTAGTAGTATAATGCTCTATGTTGCGATCAACATATATTAAATATAATATATGATGGGGATCGATAATTTAATTTCCTTGTTTATTATCGATGATTTAGTTATCTTGTTTATTTCATTATTATGGAATTGTTTTAATTAGTTGGTATATTTTTTTCTTTAGTTATTTTCTTGGTCTCCAAGTCTAATTTAGGGTTGTTTTGTTTAAATACTGACATAATTCTCACAATTCTGATTATTACGATTATTATTATATTTACCTTGAGACTCTAAACCCTAGAATTTAAGCGTTGAGCTTAGATCCTAGTTCTACATATCTATCAATTAATAACAAAATTCATTTTACAAAGGTTGTCCTACATCATTTGTGGTATCAGTGTCGTACCCTGGGAATCACTCCAAAGTCACTGGTCATCACCGAAGTCCTGTCGGAACCATCTAGCACACAACCACTACCACCGCTTCTATTATCATCAACCAGTTTGCTCATCCCCAGAATTACCCAACCATCCATCGATCCCAAGATCGTCGATCTAAACAACGATGTCCGGTCGACAGTCATACCACCATCACCGACGTATTGCACCACACCGCGATTGAAAAGGAAAAGAAAAGAAGCGAGAAAGAGGATAGATCAGGAAAGTGACAGAGAACGCGAAGAGAAGTGCAATAATACATACAGGTGTCGTATGCGGTTGCCTTTGCGATTCCGATGTAGTCACGCACGCACGTCATTGAACTCTCTTTCCATTTTCATCTTCGTCTTCACTGCTACGATTGTTTCGGAAACAAGGGAGGTACCCTAAAACTTCTCAGTTCTCACTTTCCTAATTCGTGATACTAGCCTAATATATTTTCTTTTTTAAATTACCACTCTATCCTCATAGTTTCTAGTAACTTCGTTTTCTACCTTGATTTTTCCCTTAAATAGGTAACCTTAACAGTTTTCACCCATGTCTCACACTTTATGATTAGTGAGGTCCAAAAAAAAGGAAAAAAGAAAAGAGTACAAAAACTACTCTTAAAAATTTTCACAAAATATAGGATAAGTACTTCAATTACTTTGATTTTTTTTATTCGTTGCTTAGTACTAAAAATTTTCTAAACTCGTTTGGTTTTATTCTCTTAAATTGCACATTATTCCTATTAGTTGGACATCATTTAGTCGTGATTGTTGATTTTTTGGAAACTGCGATTGCATTTGTTGTAGGTTATAATTTAATTGTTACAATTAATTATCTCAGTATTGCATTTATATCATGATGACCCGTAGTGGAACTCAATATGTCCCAACAATAAACGACAAATTTGATCTTTTAATCACTAAAATGGCTAATATGTAAAACTGTGTGGATGCTATGTTCGAGGAACTTGTCCTATTATCTTGAGAGGGTTCGAGTCATTGAGCGACGAACACAACCTTTAGTTGAGGCTATAGGAGAAAATGCGGGAAATGATGGCATTCCCGTTAATGAAGAAATCTCTGAGGGAGAACCTAAGCTGAACAGGCCAAGGGAACACCTTGAGCTTAGAAATATTGAGTACCAAAACCTTGACCCTCAAAATATTGAGTACCTCAAGACGAGACTGTAGACACCGAGACGTTAGGTTTGGCGAATGTAGAGATTATGGATACCGTGGACCTAGTAATGTTGACCTTTACCGAGGTTATGATGATGACACTAGAAAAATTAAGGTTGATGCACCCGAGTTTGACGGTAGGTTTGATCCTAATGTCTTCCTTGATTGGTTGTCCAATATTGATAAATTTTTTGATTGGTATGAGATGTCCGATGAGCGTAGAGTTCGTTCTGCCAAGATGAAGTTAGTTAAACAAATGGATTTATACTGGGCTAGTATTAACAGAGACATTGAGCGTTTAAGGGATCCACCTATTAGGCACTGAGAATATTATCTACCCATCGGTCACAAGGATAGGATGTTTGAACAATTGACAAATTTAAAGCAAGACAATTTATATGTCTCTGATTATGTTAATAGGTATAGGGAGTTGATGGAGCGTTGTGAGCTCGTTGAGGAGACGAGATTGACCATCATTAGGTTTAGGGAGGGGTTGAGAGATGATATTAAATTATAGATTTTCCCTAGCCAACTCACTTGTCTAGATGATGCTTACTAGGCTGGCTTAGATCAGGAAAACAATGTGAAGAGATTCTCTTTCTAGAGAGCAACCTTTTATCCAAGCCAATTTAGTGGACTCAATGCCCCACACAGTAGGTTTTTTTTCACACCTTAAGATACTAGTATCTAGGGCTAATAACACCGCAAGTGGGCCAAGTCAGGACCTTAGACTAGGGAAGGGTACTCCAGTACCCAAACCTACGGTCAGTAGCAGGGATATGTGTTTCTCCTACAAAGAGCTTGGCCACAAGTTCTTTGAGTGCCCTAACAATCATCGAGTGGGAGTAGTTCATGAAGGGTAGGGTGAAGAAAGTGAGTCGAAGGAAGGTGAGTATTACACGGAGGATGAAGAGGCGGATGAGCACCTTGAACAAATTGATCAACCGTTCAATGTTATGAGGTGCATTTTCGCTAGTCCTAAGGAGGAAAATTGTAAGAGAACCGCCATATTTCAGACATATAGCAGAGGTGGTGGTATCTCTTCCAAGCTGATTATTGATGGGGAAGTTGTTTAAATGTGGTTGCCACGACATCTGTAGAACGATTGAAGCTAAGGCAGAACCACACCCCATCCTTATAGTCTTGCTTGGGTCAATAAGACATCTATTCCTGTATCATATAGGTGTCTAGTGCCGATCCACCATAAGGGTTATGAGGAAAAAGTTTGGTGTGATGTCCTTCCTATGAATGTTGCACACATTCTTTTAGGGCGACCTTGGCTATATGATCATGATGGACCCCGAGTGTCTCCCAAGGGTCAACCAAAAGAGAGTACGCCTGTACTAGAAACCAAATTTCTTCATATCTTTAGTCAGAGGCCTTTGAGAAGGGTGTGAGAGAGGAGAAGGTTGTGTATGTTGTTTTGGCTAGGGAGATTAGGGACGTCCCTAAGAAGAGTAGTAATGTCGAATCTAGTGATGTTAGGCAGATTCTCCATGAGTTTGTTGATGTGATGCCTAGTGAGTTACCTAACTGATTACCACCTCTTAGAGATGTCCAACGTGTTACTGACCTCGTACCAGGGTCTTCTTTACCTAACTTACCCATGAACCCTACGAACCAAGAGAAGATGCGACGCCAAGTAGGTGATTTGTTTAGTAAGGATTTTGTGCGCGAGAGTCTTAGCCCTTGTGAAGTGCCAGCCTTGTTTACCCCAAAGGCTGATGGGAGGGTGCGTTGTCATAGTCGAGCTATTAATAAGATCATCGTCAATTATAGGTTTCCTATACCTAGGCTTTATGACATGTTAGATATGATTAGTGGAGCTCACGTGTAAACAAAAATAGATTTACGGAGTGGATATCACTAAGTCCGCATCCGTGAGGGAGACGAGTGGAAAACTGCCTTTAAGACTAGTGATGGCCTTTATGAGTGGTTAATCTTACCTTTTGGCCTAACCAATGTACCTAACACCTTTATGAGAGCTATGAATAAGGTGTTGAGGTCTTTTATTGGCAAGTTTGTAGTTGTTTATTTTCATGATATCCTCATTTATAGTCGCACCCAAGAGACACACTTCACTTGCGCCAAGTTTTGTGCGCTCTCCAGCGTGAGGAACTTTATATTAATATGAAAGTGTTCTTTCGTGCAAGAATCTGTCATATTTCTCGGGTTTGTTGTCTCTAAAGATGGGGTTTCGTGCAAGAATCTGACATATTTCTCGGGTTTGTTGTCTCTAAAGATGGGGTTTTTGTTGACCCTGAAAAGGTGAATGCTATTAAAGAGTGGCCAGAACCTTCTAAGTTCTAATATACATGAAGTTAGAAGCTTCTACGGACTTGCTACTTTTTATAGGAGGTTCAGTAGGGGATTTAGTACAATTAGGCTCCCGTCACTGGTTGCTTAAAGGGGAGTTTGTTTGGTCTAAATCGGTTGCCAAAGCCTTTGTGGAGATTAAGGATAGGTTGACACATGCATTTGTCCTCGCGTTACCAGATTTAGCAAGGTTTTTAAGGTAGCATGTTACGCTTCCAGCGTAAGTATAGGGGGAGTACTTAGTCAAGAGGGCCATTCCGTTGAATTCTTTAGTGATAAGTTAAATGAGGCTCGACAAAGGTATTCTACCTATGATGGAGAGTATTATGTTGTAGTTCAAGCACTTAGGTATTGGAGGCATTATTTGTTGCCTAAGGAGTTTGTGTTATACTCCTATCATCAGGCACTTCAGTATATAAACTCACAGAAGAAGTTGAGTCATCGACGCACTAAGTGAGTTTAGTTTCTTTAGGACTGTTTTTTTTGTCTTATCGAGGGGTAGAGAACAAAGCCGTTCATGCGTCGAGTAGGGTATCTATTCTCTTTAATACTTTAAGTGTGAAGGTTATTGGGTTTGAGCGTATTATCTATGAGTACCCTTCATGTCGAAACTTTAGAGAGACATATATTGCCCTACAAAATTCTAGTATACCACCATCAGGCGATTTTTCGTGTCCATGATGAGTATCTTTTTAAGGGCACTCTCTTGTGTACTCTTAGCACGTCTATGCGTGACCATTTAGTTTGGGAGTTAAATGCACGAGGGATCACAGGTCATTTTGGTCGCGACAAGACCATTGCGATTGTGGAGGATAGGTTCTTTTGGCCTAGCCTCAAGAGGGACGTAGCTCGTGTTGTTTCCGAGTGTCACACATGTCAAACTGCTAAGCAAAAACACAGGTTGTATATGCCTTTGTCGGTACCCCATGCTCCCTGGGAGGGATATTAGCATAGATTTTTTCTTGTGGTTACTGCAGACCCCTAGAGGTCATGATTCCGTTTTTGTTGTAGTGAACCTTTTTCTAAGATGACAAATTTTATTCGATGCAGCAAAACCGATGATGCTTCACACATTGCATCAATTTTTCTTTAGTGAGGCTATGTGGTTACGTGGTTTGCTTTGTCTATAGTTTCTGATCAGGATGTCAAATTCATGAGTTATTTTTGGAAAACTTTACGGAAGAAACTAAATACCACACTTGAGTATCACCCACAGACTGATGATCAAACTGAGGTAGTTAGTAGGAGTCTAGGTGATTTGGTGAGATGTCTTATAGGAGATCACGTGTCTAGTTGGGATAACGTTTTACCTATGGCTAATTTGCCTATAATAGTTCAATTAATCTCTCTACTGGGGCGAGTCCTTTTCAAATTTACTTTGGTTATCAACCTAGAAAACCTATTGATTTGGTCCCTCTTTCCTATGCGTATAGAGCTAGTGAGTCTGCTGAAATTTTTGCACGACACATTCATGATTTGAATGTTGAGATAAGACAGGAAATTAATTTGAGCAATGAAAATTATAAGTCTGCTGCAGATGAGTTCAATGAGAATGATCAGGTGATACTTCGACACTGTGTCGAGAGGTTACCTCTGGGCACATGGAAAAAGATGCATGCTAAGCGGATGGGTTCATTTCGTGTTAAAAAGAAGGTTAGTGTTAATGTTTATGAGTTGAATTTTCCTAGTTATATGGGTAGGGATGCACAACAGGCCGGCCCGACCTAGGATTGCCAGGCCTTGGCCGTTGATTAGGCCTTAGACTTTCAGCCTGCAAGGCCAGGTCAGGCCAGGCTATGCAAAATAATATGTGGTCTATTAAGGCCTGCTGGCCAAGCCAGGCCCGAGCCAAGCCCAACTTTTGGACTTCCAATTTGGACTTCCATGCTTTTCTTGAGAATATTAATCTTACTCTCCTCTATTTATAGAACGAAGGTAGGAGAAGAGAAGTATATTAGACAATGTGGGACTATGAAACAAAATTGCATTTGAACCAAAGGTATACTAGTTCAACAGGCTTTGCCACAGTGACCTCTAAATTGTGAAAATACAAATACAAAAACCAAGTCAAGCAAATACAATACAATACAATACATAGGCATGATTCAGAAGAAGGTGACCTGTGCTGCAATACAAAATAAAATAGTATTAGTATGTAAATCACGTTCTGCTAAAACAAAAAATGATGAGGACTTAGAAGAACTTATAATAGACTTGTTTGTATCTATCACTCCATGTTCATGCCTTGAATATCAATTTAAACTACACTTCTAATACTATCTTAATAGAAACACTTTTTTCAATCCAACATATGCCTCCTCCTGTAGTCCTGTGCTTTCAATTTATTTTCAAAACTGACAGTCAAATGTCATCATCTTTATTGCATTTCTCCTTGAAGCTAATTCTTTTGATTAGTTTGTTTTTTCTTTTGAGATACAGATATTCAAATGAATAAGTTCATACATACAACCATTAGCAACATAAGGATGCATATATCACATCATTGACGTAGACATGCAGTTGAATATTAGAATATTCCAAGGAAAGGAAATAGATATTAGCTTGGTTGCCAGTATTTGCAAAGTTGATCAAAAGAATTTATACACAAACATTGGCTTCCAGCCTTCCATCAAGCTCATGTATAATCTTTTACTTAAGCAATGGATACCAGCCTTGGTATGTACACTTGAAGCAAATATCAATTCTAACAACAACTATTCTGAGAAGTTTGGAAGCCCAGCGGCGAACACGTTCTTCAGCGTGTACCCAACAACTATTCCAGCAACAAAGCAAATGACACATAGCTTGGATAAATCTAGTCCCACATTGGTTAAAATGATAAAATTCTAAGGGAGTTTTCCTTATAAAAACACTAGCAAGTACTAAGACAAGCTCACTACACAAGTCCAGGCCTAGGACCCAGGCCTCAGGCCAGGCTTGATTTTTAAGAAGGTCAGGCCAGGCCAATTCTGAGTCTAAAATCATAGTCTGATTCTAGCCTTGAAGGCCGGGTCGGGCCGGGTCGGGCCTTGACTAGACCTGTTGTTGGCCTGGCCGCGGAATATTTGTGCACCACTATAATATCGGTATTGATCTATTTAATGTGGCTAATCTTGTGAAACCCCCAAATCCCGGTACTTCATTACCTCAAAATTTGGTGTTCACTTTATAAAAACATTCATATATAACTACCCAATCATAATAAAAATTGAATAATAAACCTTCCCTTAAGAGATTACATTAATAAAAATCTCTCAGGTTATCTAACCTTTAAGTACAATCATTCAAATGCGGAAATTAAATAAATACTTCATTACATCAATCAAATTAAAGTCTGATGAATAACTGTCAACATATTACAAGTCTTCAATAGTTGTTCATCTTTCCCTTTCCCTTACTGGTGCTAGGTACATCTACCTTCTCATCCTTTGTTGTAATAGTTATATAAGCAAGAGTGAGCAAACAAAGCTCACTTGAAATAACAATGAATAAAATCTTACAACATTTGCCAACTAATAGGCTCAATAGAACTGAACATTATGTTCTATTAACATTCTGAAATATACAACTGAGGGTCTAATGACCACAAACCATGTCCACAGTTATAAGTAATCTTTCAACTTAAACTTTAACAGTCAGAAGACTATAAGGACTTCACGTACTTAGGGGGATCAGCCCTTCGTACAATGTATTGTGCACAACCATTTCAACGCTAAGCGTAAACCCCTAATAATAAGGTTGTTCATCTCAGTATTTAGATTACAAGTCCGCACTAAAGTAAGTTTGGTTTGGATACATTTCAAGGTAATTTGGAATTCAACGAACATCAACTAAGGATTAGTTGAATAAAAAGGTAATAACTGTTACGGAATAAACCATAATAGAATCAACATTGTATACTAAGTTCATGCTTTAGGAATAATCTAATAACATAAAGATTGAATAATATATCATACCTTGCTTTGAGCAACATTAAGCTAAGGTTAATTCTTGGAATTGAATATTAAGCATGCATAATAAGTAATAACTTGAACGATAAACTTGTCCATCAGAATAAAGATACTTGCATGCTAAAAGTAACAAGTTTAGATTTAGAAAAACATACGCAACATAATAATAATAGGACTAGCTCAACGAAAGTGTTGAGTTAGGAAAACTTGCATAATTGTAATTGAATTAGAAGCAATAACTTGCTCAACGAAATTTAACTTGCACAACGAAGTTTTTGGGTTAGAAGAACTTGCTCAATCGTAAGAATAAACTTGCACAATTAGTATAAAAGTAGAGTTAAAGGACTTGTCTTGCGTATAAGCTATACCGAATTAACTTGAATCACAATACCCTATAAATATATATGTCATCATGACATAATTAGTCACTACCACATTATATATAACTAAATACATTCATCATGTAATATTTGATTTTTAATCACATAATCAAATTACATTAGTCATAAAACTAGTTAATCATTAATAACATGTTCATTATTGGTATAGAAATACTGAAATCATAATTTAACAGTCCTACTATTAACACATAACAACTTTTTCAGACTTTTGTGTAAATAAATCACATTTCGACTATTTATTTTGTTAAGTCGTCTTTACGCTACGCATACAGATTTACACTGTGAAATTTGGAGTATCTTTAAACAATGCACATGAGACACATGACTAACAAATGGCGTCACATGACGTCTTGGCATGTATAAGCTGTGAAACTTACACTCTTTGGCGTACAATGCGCTATACCAGACTCTAGACTTCAAATGACCGGCCTCGGCAATAACATGAACAAAAAGTCAATTTGGCCTACAAGCTCCTTTCTAACAACCTAATTAACATGTAATACATACAGAGACTTCATATAAACATAATTTAAAGACTCTTAACATGTTTTTACTCATATAATAACATAAACATCGAATTTACAACACCCAATTTCACTGTTTTCGATAAAACTCCATTTTTGACATTTTCAGTGAAACTCATCACTGTAACTTTGTTTTTCAACCAAAACAATTAATTAAAAATACTTTGTTTATGTTTTGTTCATCCTTTTTCAATTTAATAGTTAAAGTTATAATTTAAACAACTACTAAAACCTTAATTTTACTTTTAAACTAAGCTATATTTATACATATTCATATAAACTCACTGTAATATGGGTTTCTTCACAAAGTACAAACATACATGAATTAATTGACTATTCACATATATAACTTATGAAAAACAGTTTTATAACAAACAATTTATCATAAAAAACCATAAACCACACAATTTATCCTTCACAAAGCTTTTTCATAAAATTTTGGAAGAAGAAGACAATTAAACTTTAAAGAATTTTAAAAAGGGTTTAGATGATACCTTGTATGCTAGAAAATGATAACTTTCTTCCTTTGATCAACAAGATTTCTTTTTTCCAATTCTTCTCACAAAACTCTCTAGGATTCTCAATTTTTCTCTTCTTCTCTTCTTTTTCTTCTTCTGAGTTTTTCTCCTAACTCTATTCTAACTTACGTATTAACCAAAAAGATAACGTATGGTAATAATATATATTAATTACATAATATAAATATAGATATAACTGATATCAGTTATCTAAGTTTTGAAAATCAAAAGCCATAAGGCTTGTTTGGCTAGCTAACTAAAAATAACACATTAACTTTTATACCTTGTTTGGTAAACCTAATTCAAATAAATCAATTAATCCTTATACCTTGTTTGGTAAAACACAATTAGACTCCTTTAATTTATTTTAATAACTCCTTTATAGTAAGGTTATTTGTCACACTTTTATTTAATTAAATTTTAATAATCAATTTAATAAATTCTAATACTAATTTATTAAATTACTTTAACACATAAATCAATACCACACTATTATAATTTCCTTTATAATTATAACTTTATTAATCAACTAACACTTCATTTTAATTACAAATTCAATTTAAAATATAATAATTCATTTAATTATTATAAACTCTCTAACTTAATTATTAAATTAAATTAGTATATTATCTCATAACAATTAATTTTCTTAACTCCTTAATTATTTACTTAACAAATAATTAATAAATCAAATTGAACAATTATTTATTCAACAATAAACATATCCATTAAATATTTATATAATTCCATAAATATTTAATATTACAATTTAAAATTCTGGAATGTTACAAATCTTACTCCATATCATGGACCTTCTATTCCGTCGACCCCATCTCATACTTCTTCATCTACTAACCATGTTTAGTCTATACTTGTTTCTCCTTTACATGTTCCACTTGCACCTCTTGTTTTTTCACAGTCTACAGCAGATGGTATCGAGGATGTATTGGAAGAGAGGATTGTGCTGACTAGGCGCAGAGGATATCGCCAAGTTTTGGTTAAGTGGCGAGGCAAGCCTGACAGTGATTGCACGTGGATTGGGTAAGGATGAGTTACATCGCCTTGATCCTGCATTGTTGGAGTGTTTCGAAGATTTCATTTTGACATAGCCGAATTTTTCCCAGGAAGAGATGATAGAGATCGATGATCTAGTTCCCCTGTTTATTATCGATTATTTAGTTATCTTGTTTATTTATTTATATTTATTTTGTTATTATGGACTTGTTTTAATTAGTTGGGGTATTTTTGTCTTTAGTTATGTTCTTGGTCTCCAAGTCCAATTTAGGGTTGTTTTGTTTAAATACTAGTGTAATCCTCACACGGAGGACATTATTCTGAATATTACGATTATTATCGGCTTTCCTTATATCGTGGAGATATTTACTTAGAGTTAATAGACGCCGAGTTGAGACTCTAAATCTTAGAATTTAAGCGCAGAGCTTAGATCCTAGTTCTACATATCTACCAATTAATAACAAAATTCGTTTTACAAAGGTTGTCCTACATCAATATATATAAATATGTGCTTCACCCATTCTAAAATCTGTGAATCTCAAAAATGTGTTGCAATGAATATGTGATTTAGGTAATCTTTGCTATTCAATTTATACATCATAATGCAACCTGAGTGTCAGTTTTCATGTATTCTAAAGATCTTACTCTAAAATTGGTTTGACACTCATGACAGGGGAGGCTGGATGGAGTCCTGATCAATGGGGTTATTCTCGTTATAAAACCGTGAATGCTTCTGCAGACAGCACCTCAAGTCAAAAGTCGTTGACCACATTCATGCGTTCACTTCTGAAGGCAAGTTCTCTAAGATTGTTTCTTTCCCCTGTTGTGATCACCTTCAAATTTTTATTCATATAGATTTTATCACATTGATAATTCATGCAACAGTAATCTTAAAAGGATGTTGTTATAATCTCAATACGATGGTTTTATTGACTTGCAACTTGTGTAAGATGATTAAACACAAAAATTGAACTGTACTTGAAACTTAATAGTGCAACATGGTTTTAAGCCTATTATTAAAAGTGAAACCCAGCTGTAAGCCTTTCTAATAATAGTTCATGCATCACTAGTCTAAGCTTCAGCATAGAAACGACAGCAAACTGCAGATTTTCTATACCGCAGTGTATATAATTTTTTCTGTGAGAATGAGATATCATTGAAAGATCCATATGGTTACATGTACACACATGCATACACACAAGAGGCACACACATCATGATGTTATCTTATCACACACTCAAACTATCAAATTGGAGATTGTAAAGCAAGCACTTTTAATTAATTAACAGGTTCTTAAGCTAATTTGCTCAAATTATTATATCTCAAGGAATATTTAGAATAGATTACTAGAGTCAAAAGTTATAGGCTCTATTAGAAGTCATGCATCTTTCAAAAGAAAGGCAACTGCCAGTTATTGTTTTATTATTTTTTAAAACTGTCTTGGACTCTCATGGATTGTTATTAAGATGTGATTACTCTCCTTCTAAGCAGGCAATGCATGACCATCCGGATGCTTGGCCATTCAAGGAACCAGTTGATTCACGTGACGTGCCTGACTATTATGACATCATTAGAGATCCTATGGGTAAAGAACTACATAAATTAGTTTTCTGCTAAGGCATGATTCATTGATTTCTTTTTAGATGTTTGATTTAGTGATATATTACTCTGTTCAACTTACTAAAGATATGAAGGTGTTTAGATCGATGATATGTCTCATTATAGTTTCTCTCTGATGCAGTTCACCTTCCACTTGTGCTAGTAACATGCGGGCATACTTTTCCACATGTTTTTTTTTTTGTATTTTGTATTACCATTTACCTTTATAAAAAAGTTAAGCTATATATATTTGAAGGGAGAAAAAACTCCGTCGTAGTTTCTGTTTCCATTTCCCTTCATTAAAAAAACTGCTAAATGATTATTTTCTTGATAGTTAATTTCAGCCCCAAGTATGGGCTACGAAGTGATTATATTTTTGTGTGGCCGTTTTTGAGTTAAATAGTTGCCACTTATCATAATATGAATTTTTGGAGAGGATGGTTTTAGTCATTGTTACTTGTTGACATCACTGAATCCATACATTTTTTCATATAGTTACTTGGATACTACCCACATCATTTACAACTGTTGTTCTTATGATTATTTCTTTGGTATTTCCAAATTTCATGAGTAAGGATGGTTAGTCATTACTAATTTAAACTTTGGCTGCCTTGATGGTTAACTTTCACATTGCAGATTTAAAAACAATGTCAAAGCGAGTGGAGTCAGAGCAGTACTACGTGACATTTGATATGTTTGAGGCAGATGTCAAGAGGATGTTAGCCAATGCGCGCACATACAACACACCTGAAACCATTTATTATAAATGCTCAACCAGGTTCATTGCTCCCTAGTTCCAATTCCTGCAGGTTTTTGGAACATTAGTGTTTATTATATCAATAATCTAAATTTTTACCATTTTCTGAAACAGGCTTGAAACCCATTTCTTAACAAAAGTTCAATCAGGACTCCAATCTGGTCTCAAAAATCAGCAGTTAATGTAATGAACTTGTTGTACATGTACAAGGGGTTAATAGATTTGTCTATTGTTCCAGAATAAATTAGTCACACTACATGTACTAATCTACCCCCTCTGTTAATTGTATCATTATATATTTATGTAGCGTCTTTAGATTTTCTCTTTGCTTCACTATTGGACAATGAGATCAAAGTTTTAGAGAGCAGATCTTTTGTCGCCAAATTTTTTATCCCCTTGTGTTCCTCCACTTAAATTTTGACACCTAGTCTCTTGTAGCACGTAGAATACTGACACGCAGATGAGGTAGTATGTGTGTCAGTATTCTATTGGCCAATTAACAACTTACCAACAAAATAACTTCATGCTAACCGGATTTGCATTTTCTCATCACTTTGGACATCCATATATATGTATGTATATCATGCATTTCTGCTTTCGGATCTCTAATTGTTTACTTTGTTTTTTTTAATAAATAAATTTATTTAATTTATCGATGTTGAATTAATTAAATTACAAGAAATTGATATCAATTCAAATATTATTGTAATTAATTAAAGTATTTTTGAATCAATATTATCGGTTGTACGTACGTCTCCAATTAGGGAATTATAGGATTCGTCTTTGTTTCAACTTGAAAAATATAAGTGAAAGGAATAAATGGGAAATTAAATGAAAAACAATGATGGTTAATTTATATATTAGGGCAAATTAAATAGCTAAAAATTTTATTTCTCTATTAATCCGATGCTATGACGGTTTATTAGGGCAAAATAACTAATGATTTCTCTATGTTAACGGTTTAATTATTAGGACAAAGTAGCTAATGATTTCAATATGCATGCTAAATATGCTATGCTAGCTATAAAGGTTTATTAGTAATTAAGATAAAATAGCCGCTTTTAATATATTTTGGCGGTTTTAGTTAATTGTTATATATGAAAAATGTAATTGCTATGCCTTAATAACGACAAAATTAATTTCAATGATTAATTACTTATTTCTCTTGTTCACTTTGCTTGGATTATTTACTGTATTTTGAACAACAATTATTCTCGATCGAATAATTGTCGCGATGCTCTTGATTCTTAATCATGCATGTGTAATCTTAATTTTAGAATTGTCGCCATGAAATTGATTATTAATTATGTGTAAGAATTTTAATTTTAGGTTATGATCAAAACACTTTTATAATTTTGTTCTGCTTTACGTGTACTAGGTGTATAGTACGTTTGACAATAGACTATAAAATCATCTATTTTCGACTGAATAGATTTCGTCGATATTAACATAATTTCGACAGAAAATTTCGTTAAAATTATATTAATACCGACGAAATTCCGTCAAAATTAATCAATTTATTGCGCGTAGTTATCCCGTCAATAGTCCTTCGTGAGTAATCCTTCTTAAAATCCTCCGTGCGTATACATATTGTCCTAATTTCTCTATATGATCAAATTAGTTAAGTAATTAAAAATATATTAGTTCAATAAATGTAAAAGATTAATGTGTTATATCCCGTGACAAAAATGTAGTAACAAAATTTGCAATTTATCGCAATATCTAGCAACAATAGTTTTACAACTGTAAATGCATTGTTCAGGGGTCGGGTCGGGTCGGGTCGGGTCGGGGTCCGAGTGGGTTCCGGTAAAAAATAATAGAGTAAATTTGAACAAAAAATAATAAAAATATATATATTTTTTATTAAAAAATACTGTAAACAGTTTACAGCATTTTTTCAATAAAAAATATATATTTTTTTTAATTTTTTGTTTAAATTTACTCTATTATTTTTTATTTATTATTCTAATAATTGTGATAAAAAAAAATTAACACTGTACCGCATTGTACGGTACAGTACCCCCCTCCCCCCCAACCCAAATTATTATTCAGGTCCCTCCCAATTATTATTCAGGTCCTCATTAATTTGCAACTTGAATATGGATCGATGGGATGGGTTATATATATATATATAACCCATTTTAATTGTCCCACGCACAATAGTTTATAGCGACTAGAGTAACCTTTTTTTTAGCACTTGTCTTTTTTTATCATATGATTATTAATAATATTATATCAAAAAAATTTAATATTAATATTTATATTATTAATATTAATAATAATATTTTAGTATATATACGCCTCAAAATTGTGTATACATCACCCATCTTGTAGTATCGAATCGTGATGTAATTTAAATACAACTTACTAATATAACTTTTCGTAGACAATCGGATATAAATTGTGAGTTTGAATACAAATATTGTCTACTGTAGAGATCATACAAACTCAAAAAGGAGTCCTCATTACAATTATCACATTATTTCACGTAATAGTGAGGACTACTAATCGCTATCCTCCGGACCATTCTTCGCTCCCCGACTCGTCAAATAAAATTTATATTCTCATTTCGCAGAGAAACGGTGAAAAGAAAGGTGAAAGCTCAACTATTTCAAGAAGAAATATTACGATCAAGATAATGTAGAATAAATTATCATTAGCCTCACTTGTAATGATGTTAAACCCGATAAAATATAATGAACATCAAGTTTAACTACAATGAACCAAAGAATCCATAAAAAAAGTCAAGAGAAAATAAAATCTACTATCTTTTATGATTTAAAAGTTTTTCATCATTGTTATAAATTTGGTTCTCACTTTAATAAATATTCCACATCATCGAATCACCTCGCACTACTGGGCGAGGATATTCTTTAAGATATCACGACCATAATTATTCATGCACTACTGCGCCGGAATATTTGTGTATTCATTAATGGTCGTGATCATGCCAACAAATCGGCCCATCAACGACTACTACGCCAACTTTGAGGATTTTACCACATCATTTTGTAACATTACGGCCATGATTATTAAGAATAGTCTCAATTATAATCATACCAAAGTTCATCTACGCACTATGCGCCATGTATGACTTTCAACATAATATAAACATGAGGATGATGACAATGATATAAGAATTCAATAAAACAAGTTCAAGAATTAATTTATCTAGAACCAATAACATCCAAACTGTCAACACGACATCGCTTTGTAGAAAGTAAAATTCAAGAATCTTTGAGAAGAATATTTTCATGAAAGATATTGGATGAAACCTAAATATCGAGGATATTCCACTAATTTCATGGAGTATAGAAGTCAAAGTTTTAACCAATTGGGTATAATAAAGAATGGAATAACAAAAGAAATCACCACCACGCATGCGATAGAGATCACAGACACGCAGTTATTCCAATGTAATAATAATAAATAACGGAAGTCCCACAGTAAAAACGCATGCATGCGAGGATATTCCAACAGTAATAATAAAGAATGGAACCCGGTCCGGCGTAAAACACACACAGACGGGACGTTCCAATGAATAATAATAAAGGCGGAACCGGTCAAAGGTGTAAAACACACACAAATAGGATGTTCAATAGAATAATAATAAAGAGCGGAACCGGTCAGGTGTAAAAACACACAAACAGGATGTTCCAATAGAATAATAATAAAGCGGAACCCGGTTAAAATTGTAAACACACGTATGAGATGAGGATGTTCCAATGAGAATAATAGAAGAATGTCACCAAGTATAGGGTAAACCACGTATACTGAGTTATTCCAAGCAGAATAATAAGAAATGGAATAACAACATTCTTCTTCTTCAAGAAAAAAGAATAAGACCCCTTACTTTTGGTAGGAGATTGAATCTCAAGAGTGGTGTAGTAACAAAATACTCTTCTTCTTTCTCTCTTATTCTCTTTATACTTTCTCTCTTTTGCCTCTATTTATAGAAGATTTCTAGCTTTAAAGACCGCCATGTGAAAAGCAAGTGGCTGATTAATCGGTGATGTGAAAAGAAAAGTGGTTTGATGATCTTGTAATGTGAAACGACAAGTGGTTCGATCGCTGTAATGTGAAACGACAAGTGGTTCGGATCTTTTGTAATATGAAACGGCAAGTGGTTTGACGTCTGGTAAAGGTAATTACTATCGACGAAAGTAATTACTATTCACAAAGGTAATTACTATCGACGAAGGTAATTACTATTCACAAAGGTAATTACTATCGACGAAGAGACTCTTAGATGATGACATATGGGCCCCGCGATAAAATAATCAAACTTACCACAAACGCCTCATAATGGACTCTTTATATACATCAAGGATTGAATAAATATTACCACAAATCATTTTATTTTTAATCAACACATATTTAATCTTTCAACAATTATTAATCATTTATAACTTCTTTCTCTCAATTATTGATTTAATATTATAACATATTATATGAGATGATCTTTGTGACAATAATTGAATCAATAATATAAGAGATATGATGCAAACAATTATCAGAAGTAATAATTGAAAGCATAATGAGTGACTTCTCACGTAAAGATCAATAATCAATATCGTGTGCTACTTATACAACTACGCCAGACATCGCATTTTTACTAAGGGTAGTTCAACAGTTTTAATTCAGGTAACACCTCTGCTAGTTATTTTTATAGAAAGATAATTTTGTCGCTTTTCTAACAACGACAATACTTCCGATTAATGGGGTCCACTAATGATTGAGCCGTCGTCGCACGAATATTCCCCACAAAAAGAATATTCCCCACCAAACGAATATTTTATAACAACTTGCTTACTTTGTAAAATTTATAAATATTACCCACAACTATAACATTATATCAAATTTATTCCATAATATTCAAAAATAATATTTATAGAAAAATTCATCTTTATTTATAAAAGTTGGGGTCTTACAACCTCCCTTCTTATGAAATTTAGCCCTTCGAAATTAGAGTACATACACAGTATGTCGAAGAGATAAGGATACCTTGATTTCATTTGATTCTAACTCCCAAGTCATTTCCTCAACATCGTGGTTCCTCCACAAAACTTTGACTTGAGGTATAACCTTGGAGCGTAGAATATGTTCATTCTTATCCAAGATTTGAACAGAACCTCTTCATACGCCAAATCTTCCGCTATTTCGTCCGGATTCTAACTCAATAATGTGGTTCGGGTCTTTCACATATTTTCGTAATATGGATATGTGAAAAAGTTATGAACACGAGACATACTTAAGCAGAAAGCAGTCATAGTAATTCACGGTTCCTACTCGATCGAGGATTAAAATGGACCGATGAATCGAGGATTGCGTTTTCTCTCTTTCCAAATCTTGTAACTCCTTTCCATGGAGCAACTCTTAACAATACATGATCTCCTATATCGAATTCCACGTCCTTTCGATGAAGATCAGCATAACTCTTTTGTCGATTTTGTGAGGTTTTTATACGTTGTCGGATCGTTTGAATCTTTTCCGTAGTCATACGTACCAACTCCGGTCCCAACAACGTTGCTTCACCCACCTCATCCCAAAGATAATTGGAGAACGACACTTTCTTCCGCATAACGCTTCGAATGGAGCCATGCCAATACTTGCTTGATAAGCTTGTTGTTGTAGGAAAACTCCACCAATGGTAAGAACTTGTCCCAACTCCCTGAAATCAAGAACACAGAGTCTTAATAGATCTTCAAGAGTTTGAATAGTCCTCTCCAACGTCCGTCCGTCAAATCGAGGATGATACGCCGAAAGCTAAATCGTAAGTCTGTGCCCATAGCTTTTTGCAAACTAACCCAAAATCGTGAAGTGAATCTTGGGTCTCGATCGAAACTATGGATCTGGCAAGATACCATGCGATCTTACAATCTCGTTTATATACATCTGAGCAAGACGTTCAAGTGTATAAGTTTCTCAGATCGGAAGAAATGAGCGGACTTGGTCAATCTATCAACAATGACCCAAATCACATCTACGCCTTGAGAAACCCTAGGAAGACCCAGAACGAAATCCATGGTAATGTGCTCCCACTTCCATTCGGAATTTCAAGTGGTTGTAATGGACCTTTTGGTACTTGATGCTCCGCTTTAACTCGTTGACAAGTTAGACACCTTGAAATAAATAAATAGCTATCTCTCTCTTCATATTGCTTCCACAAAAATGTATGACGAATATCATGATACATTTTGGTACTCCCAAGATGGATTGCAAATGGTGTGTTATGCGCCTCCATCATGATATTATACTTTAAATCGTGGTCGTTAGGAACACAAAGTCCTGGAGTTGACTCAAGTATTCCTTCTTCATCGATTCTTGCTCCTAGCGATAGCACCTTCTTGCACTTTCTTCCTCATACGCATCGGCTCCGTGTCCGTAGCTTGAAAGCAAACTTTAACTTTATCGATTAAAGTCGGTTACTCTTTCGTATACTCGCTATCATCACACGCGTCCTCGAGTCTTTAACTCTATCTCCATCCTTTGCAAGTCACACAAATGGGCCTTTCGTTGACAATATCGCGACTCGATTTGCATATGATTTTCTACTCAATGCGCGCCACTACCACGTTCGCTTTTCGAGGATGGTATTGGATGGTATGATCATAATCTTTCAACAGATTCAAGCCAACGTCGTTTGTCGTATTGAGTTCTCCTTTGAGTGAAGAAATATTTGAGGCTTTTATGATCCGTAAAGATCTCCACTTTCAACATAATATAAACATGAGGATGATGACAATGATATAAGAATTCAATAAAACAAGTTCAAGAATTAATTTATCTAAGAACCGATAACATCCAAAATCATTAACATGATCTTCGCTTTGTAGAGTAAAATTCAAGAATACCGAGAAGAATATTTTCATGAAAGGATCTTTGGATGAAACGCAAATATCAAGGATATTCCACTAATTTCATGGAGTATAGAAGTCAAAGTTTTAACCAACCTGGGTATAATAAAGAATGGAATAACAAAAGAAATCACCATGCGATAGATAATCAAGACAGCGGAGTTATTCCAACGAGTAATAATAAATAACGGAACCGAAGTCGACGTAAAACGCACAGATGTGATATTCCAACAAAATAATAAAGAATGGAACTAGGTGCAGCGAAAAACACACGCATGAGGATATTCCAACAGAATAATAATAAAGATTTTAACCAGTCGGGTGTAAAACACACGATGAGGATGTTCCAATAGAATAATAATAAAGAGCGGAACCAGTTAGGTGTAAAACACACAGATGAGGATGTTCCAATGTAATAATAGAAGAATGTCACCAAGTATAGGGTAAACCCACGATACAAGTTATTCCAACAGTAATAAAAAGCAATGGAATAACAACAGTTCTCTTCGTGAAGAAAAAAAAAGAATAACACCCCTTACTTTTGGTAGGAGATTGAATCTGCGATAGAGTGTAAGTAACAAAATACTCTTCTTCTTTCTCTCTTATTCTCTTTATACTTTTCTCTCTATAGCTTGAATGAATTCGTGAAAAATAATGAAGCACTAGCCTCTATTTATAGAAGATTTCTAGCTTAAAGACCGCCATGAAAAGTGAAAAAGTGAGTGGACGAATTGGTGATGAAAAGAAAAGTGGTTTGATGCCGTAATGTGAAACGACAAGTGGTTCGGCCTCAGTAATGTGAAACGACAAGTGGTTCGGCGCTTGTAATATGAAGCGGCAAGTGGTTTGACGTCGGTAAAGGTAATTACTATTGACGAAAGTAATTAATATTCACAAAGGTAATTACTATTCACAAAGGTAATTATTATTGACGAAGAGACTCTTAGATGATGACATATGGGCCCCCATAAAATAATCAAACTTACCACAAATGTCTCATATAATGACTCTTTATATACATCAAGGATTGAATAAATATTACCACAAATAATTTTATTTTAATCAACACATATTTAATCTTTCAACAATTATTAATCATTTATAACTTGTCGTCTCAATTATTGATTTAATACTATAATGTGACACCCCCAAAATTAGGTATACGTCACCCATCTTGGGTCGCCACTTACATGGTACATAAATTCAAATACAAACTTAATTATACATCCGTCACGGTATACATGACAATACATAAACCGAGAGTTCTAATAGGAATATTGTCATTTAGATAATATCCAAACTTAAAAGGAGTCCTCATTACAACTATTATCACACTATTTCACAGATTAGTGAGGACTACTAATGCTATCTTCAGGACCATCACTCGTTTCCCCAACTCGTCCCAACTATATTCTCATTTCAAGAAAGAAATGTGAAAGAAAGGGTGAGCTCAACTAGCCCAAGAAGAAATATTATGACTAAGATAATGCGAATAAATTATCAATAGTCTTCAACAATGTTAAACCGATAAAATACAATAGACAACCGGTTTAAGCTGCAATGAAAATGCAATCCATTAAAAGAGTCAAGTAGAAAATAAAGTCTACTATCTTTTAGGTTTTAAAAGGTTTTCATCAATTTTTATCACTAAGACTCGGTTTAATGAATAAACCACAATATCTAATCATCCTCGCACCCACGGCCAAGAATTTTCATCAAATTATCAATGGTCATGACTATACCGAATCACCCCACGGTCATAATCATACCAAAAACTATCCATCATCGTGCATTCACGGTGCCACCGAGGACTTTTTGTCATCATTTATATCAAGCCGTGATTATTATACCGAATGAACCCCGGTCATAATCATACTAAGTTCATTTATGCACGTAAGCCAAAGATAACTTTCAACATAATATAAACATGAGGATGATGACAATGATATAAGAATTCAATAAAACAAGTTCAAGAATTAATTTATCCAATGAGATAAAGGATAAATATTAAACATTTATAATATAATTTATCCAGATTCAAGAATATCCCCATGTTATCAATCACTTAATAATCTTATAATCTAATATCATTCATATTATAACAATATTTTAATCACTTCTTAAATTTATAAACAATTCATTTCAATTGTTTACGCTTTACCATATAATGCATTTAATCATTCAAAAATGCCATACTCATAAGATATCATGACCAATGATCAAATCCCTCATCAAAAATATGCATATACTCTATATAGGATTCTCTAGCCATAAAATCCTATTTTCCAATTTTGTTACTTCACATAACATATTTAACTCATATGTTCGTAACTAAACTATTTTTATGAAAAAATATCAAATCAGTCCCAAAAATATTTCTTTTCTGGGATTTAGCATAATATAGTCCCATGATGAAAATATATTTTTCTCAGAATTTTTAAAATTCATTTACTATTTTTCAAAAATCAATTTCTAATTAATTCCTTAAGAAATTAGCTACCTCAAGTTTAATTCCAAAAATTCCCAAATCTTGGCAGGACCTTACACATGTTAATATGAGCCTCCAGTTTAAATTTCATGGTCATCGAAGTTATAGAACTCCAGTTATAGCATTTTTCGTCAAAAAAGCCTAAATATTGAAATGGTCATAACTTGCTCATTTTAAGTCGGAATGAGCTCATTTTTGGACACGATGTACTTTATACCATATACTTTCATGTCCCAAAAGGCCAAAATTTTTCTCATAATTTAAGTGGCCGAAACAGCCCCTCTAAAATCATGGCAGCAACTTTTTCGGTTTTTTGACTTTGCACTCCTTTGCTAAAATCGGTCCACACAAAAATCTACAACACCTTTTCGGTGATTCCACTTGGATTAGTTAGGTAACTCATAGATCTAACTCTAGGACTTGACCACATTCAAAATTCAAAATATAATAGGAGATATGGTCAATTGAATTTTATGTTACGTTGTTCACCAAAATCTGATTTTCAACTCTTTGTGATTTCTAAGAAACTTTCATGTTTTCACATAATAACCAACATAACTCATCATAACACTTACTAATACTTCATATACCCATGATTTTCATTAGTCCAATGCTTTTATTATGACTTTCATCATAAACCACGTAAAGCTATTCATTTTAGTTGAAGAAATATTTGAGGTTTAAGAAATGGGTTTCAGACTTTGGGGTCAATCTGAAATTCGATTTCACGCTCTAAATAGGCTAAGAAGTCTTCAAGAATACGCCAGAAATTTATTAATAATAGATTATCATTCAAAGCTGTGACTCTCATCTAAGACTTGGATAAGACGTCACATTGATACCAACCGTGACTTCTATCCCTTAACCCAGATAGCACCTCACAATGATACCTATAAACTTGTCATCTTCATTCACGATGTCGCCTATGTAAAGTCCGGCTTTTTGCATTTCACACAAGGAAGTCAACAACGAAAGGTTCGGGACTCTTTACTTATGGCTTGATATGACAATAATTGACTTTAGTAGTTTGGTTACTTGAATTCGCACAACAGGTTGGTTATGAATATAAAAGCTAACAACCTTACAAAAAGCATGATGAGTAGTTAACCAATTGATTCCTAAAATCACATCAAAGGCAAGTATTTTCAAAAGAATAAGATAGACAAATAACGTGAAAGTGTTTATTTGAATCAAACAAGATTTAAAAATAGTAGCGGTAACGAAGGCTCCTACTAACGAAGTTTCAACCAATAAGTCAAAGTCTAACTTCTCCGAGTCAAATTTAAACGTTGAACGCATGAAGAGAGATAAAATAATGGGTAGAACCGGTATCTTATAAGGTATAGACTTCATGATTTATAATTAACTAACCCATGCTAACTTCGTTCGGTTTACTCGCTTTTTGAGAAGTCATGAAAATGCACTTCCTAAAACCAACTACTTTGTTTTGTCCATATCCACCTTTGGTGCCACCGTAGTCACTAGACTTGACTTTGGTGCACAACAAAATTGAGCTAAATGACCTTCTTTTCTTGTAATTTCCACTTTATTATCTTTGCCATGATTACCAATCAAGTGGTTACCATTCTTAGCATGATAATTTCCCCACGATGGTTATCATTGTTCGATGGCCGTTGCCACCAAGATGATTATTATCGTATTGTTGGTCGTTACCTTTTGTTTGAAATTTGAATCAACACTCTCATGTGCTTCATTGCTTATCTCAAAGATTTTCGGATGTCATTCTCAAACACCGTCACAAAACAAGGGTTAATTAACATATCACATATTATCCCTATACCGACCGACCAATTAAATACCAAATAAATTTAGGTAGGTCATACTAGCGATGGAATTCCGTCTCTCCCTCCTAGTTCTTATCTCGATCTTAGCCAGGATCATATCCCTAAGCTACGATACTGTTGTGACACCCCAAAATTAGGTATCGTCACCCATCTTGGGTCGCCACTTACATGGTACATAAATTCAAATACAAACTTAATTATACATACGTAGTAATAACATACGACAATACATAAACCGAGAGTTCTAATAGGAATATTGTCATTTAGACAATATCCAAACTCAAAAGGAGTCCTCATTACAACTATTATCACACTATTTCACGAATAGTGAGGACTACTAATGCTATCTTCAGGACCATCACTCGTTTCCCAACTCGTCCCCAAATTTATATTCTCATTTCACGAAAAGAACAAAGAAAAAAGAAAAGGGTGAGCTCAACTAGCCCAAGAAGAAATATTATGACTAAGATAATGCGAATAAATTATCAATAGTCTTCAACAATGTTAAAGCGATAAAATACAATAGACAACCGGTTTAATCTGCGATGAATACGCAATCCATTAAAAGAGTCAAGTAGAAAATAAAGTCTACTATCTTTTAGGTTTTAAAAGGTTTTCATCAATTTTATCACTAAGACTCGGTTTAATGAATAAACCACAATATCTAATCATCCTCGCACCACGATCAAGGATTTTCATCAAATTATCAATGGTCATGACTATACCGAATCACCCCTGGTCATAATCATACCAAAAACTATCCATCACTGCATTACAGGCCACTGAGGACTTTTGTCACATCATTTATATCAAGTCATGATTATACCGAATGAACCCTGATCATAATCATACTAAGTTCATCTATGCACGTAAGCCAAAGATAACTTTCAACATAATATAAACATAAGGATGATGACAATGATATAAGAATTCAATAAAACAAGTTCAAGAATTAATTTATCCAAGAACCAATAACGTCCAAGTTGTCAACATGATACTTCTTTGTAGAGTAAAATTCAAGAATGCTCGAGAAGAATATTTCCATGAAAAATAATTGGATGAAGCTTAAATATCAAGGATATTCCATTAATTTCATGGAGTATAGAAAGTCAAAGCTTTAACCAACCGAGTATAATAAAGAATGGAATAACAACGTAAATCACCACGCATGCAGTACTTTACATGAAGCGAGGTTATTCCAACAGTAATAATAATAAAGGAACCAGTCGGTGAAAATCACACGCAAGCGGGATGTTCCAATGTAATAATAAGGAATGTAACAACAATGAAATCACCATGCATGCGGTGCCAGATGTATGCATTATTCCAATGTAATAATAAATGCGAATAATAAATGATGGAACAAGGGCGTATAGATAAGATGCATGGATATTCGGCGAAATATAAAGACGGAATAGTAAAATGGAACCGTGTCCCACAGATAAAGATGTATACGGGATATTCCAATGTAATAATAAGAACGAAATAATAAAGAGGCGAAATCAGTCCGGTGTAAAACACACGTATGGGATGTTTCAACAAAATATTAAAAGATGTAATAATGAAGAATGTCACCAAGTGTAGGGTAGATGGCGATATCTTTGGTTATTCCAATGAGATAATAAGGAATGGAATAATGAAGTTCTCTTCATGAATATAAAAGAATAATATCCCTTACAGTAAAAAGAATTGGATATCAAAGTAGTGAAATGCAGAATACTCTTCTTCTCTCTCTATAGATTTTTCTCTATAGCTTCTCTCTATAATTTCTCTCTCTACAGAGTTTTGGTGAATTGTAAGAAAATAATGAAGGAATGAACTTTATTTATAGGAAAATAGAATGCATAGTAATTAATCCATGAGCGGTCCAGATTGATTTACTTTTAATCGACGGTCCATAATTAAAAGCAAAATTTTTAAATAAAATATCATATATTCTATTTATATAAAAATATTTTACTATGCAAACACTACGCAATACTACGCAAAAAACACTACGCAACACTACGCATAATAAAATATAATATATTCTATTTATGTAATAACTTTAATAAAGTATTACATTTTTATATAAAAAGATGTTTACATTTTATTACGTTAATAATACTGAATAAAACAAAACGTCATTATCATTATAATAATTCATATTATTAATAAATAATAATGGAATCAAACCGGTGACTTCTCACATAAAGATCAATAATCAATACCGTAGTGTACTACGCAACGACCACACGACATTGTATTTTTACTACCGAGTAGTTCAACAGTATCAACGGTAAAACTTTCGCCGTTATTTCAATAAAATATTTTTGTCATTTTCTCAATCCGACAATAATTCTGTTGTGGGGTCCACCAATGATTGAGCCGTTGTACGAATATTTCCTGCTAAACCGAATATTCTCCGACCAATCGAATATAATATAACCACTTGCATACTTTGCAAAATTTATAAATACTACCCACAACTATAATATTATCTCAAATTCACACCATAATATTAAAAATTATTTCGACAAAATTTAAATCTTTATTGATAAAATCTGGGGTCTCACATATAACATATTATACAGATGATACTGTGACAATAATTGAATCAATAATATAAGAGATATGATGCAACAATTATCAGTAGTAATAATTGAAAGTATATTGAGTGAATTCTCACGTAAAGATCAATAATCAATATCGTGTGCTACTTATACATTCACGCCAGACATTCTTTTCTTTACTTCTAGGGTAGTTCAACAGCTTTTTTATGAGTAACACCTCTATTAGTTATTTTATAGAAAGATAATTTTGTCGCTTTTTAACCACGACAATACTTACATTAATGGGGTCCACCAATGATTGAGCCATCAGCATACGAATATTCCCTAACAAAAGAATATTCCAGAACCAAACGAATATTTTATAACAACTTGCATACTTTTGCAAAATTTATAAATATTACCCACAACTATAACATTATATCAAATTTATTCCATAATATTCAAAAATAATATTTATAGAAAAATTCATCTTTATTTATAAAAGTTGGGGTCTTACAAGTATATTATTAATGCTATTATATTAAATACTAATACTACAAAATATTGTATTAATATTAATAATATAGAACATTGTATTAATAATATTACAAAATATTATTATTAATATTATAAATATTACAAAATATTATAATATTAATATTAAGTATTAATAATATTACAAAATATTATTATTTATATTTAGTAATACTTATAATATTATTACAAAATATTAATACTTATAATATTATGCATTAATAATATTACAAAATATTATTATATTATTACAAAATATTAATACTTATAATATAATATTATTAAAAAAATATTAATATTAATACTTATTATATTATTAGTATTAACATATTATAAATATAAATAATAATATTTTGTAATATTTATAATATTATTATTAATATTAATATTATAAACACTAATATTATAAAATATTAATATAATAGTATTAATAATCAAAGTGGTAAAATAAAAGGTTACTCCAGCCGCAAGTTGTTGTGTTTGGGACAATTAAAATGGGACGTCCCATTTTATCATTCCCTGCACAATATTCAGTCATGTCTTACTTTTTTTGTCCGGTGCATAAGTTAATTATTGTGCACAGGACAATTAAAATGGGACGTCCCAATTTAATTATCCTGACATAACAAATGTGTCAATGCCTTGATTTTTTGGGTTGCTCCCAACAACCGGTTGTCATGGATGGATTCCTATATATATATATATATATAAAATAAAAATGATTTTGAATTTCTCGCTCACTCAATAAATTATCTGGGTCGTCCAAAGTTTGGGATAAATCCCACCGTCCATACAGTGCCGAAGGCACGGGACACATCTAGTATATATATATATCAAAGAATACACAAAAGATATAATACGAGTATTTTAGTTTGATTATACATAACAAATTAGCAAAATATGTGTTTGAACTTTTTCTTTAATAGATAATAATAGTACTATCTGAATCGAATGAAAGTCTACCTTTTTTTAAAAACAATATCCGCCTCCTATATAAACTGTACAAAGTTACAACGAATTCGTCTTCCAAAATAAGACAAACCCATAAATTAATCTATATTAAATACTATATGTGCATGATATTATTTATTCAAAACTATAATTTGACAGAGAAGAAAATAATAACAACAAAATTCTTTTAAAAGAATTATGGATTCATTTTTTGTGAATGAATTGTTATCCCAAATAAGAGTTTTTTAATTCATTTATAAAATTCTAAACACCCCTTTGAAAATGCACATTTTTAATTTGAGAAGATATGAACCAAACACACTTTTTTTAAGGATCACACCGATTCAAATTAGTGACGTCCCAAATGATATCGAACATTGCACTGATTCAATATTATACCCGTTCAAATTAATTAGCAATTACACCGGTTCATCAAACTAGTAATTACACATTTACTAATATTAAACCAATAAATCTGTTAATTATTAAAGTAATATATAATATATTTATTACATAATAACATATTTTGAAAATATCCAACACTATACTCATTGCTCGGATGCTTTTGTTAAATTTGTTATACATGTCCATCATGTAATATATATTCTATATATAAAATCACATGTATGTATGTTAATTAAGATGATTATATATAATATTTTCAATCTAATCTATATTATCATGATAACACAGAGTCGGTGAAATCGAATCTTGCTCTCTTGGTTGCTGAGAATCGAATCTATATATTCTTCTTTTGCATTTTGTATATGTAATGCATGCTATAACCATTAACTACAAAAATGTTGAAAATTATTTTAATTTCTTTAACAGATTACTCGTAAAACTGTGGCCCCAACATTTCAAGGTTATGGTCCTATGGAAGGCCAAGGTGAAGATATATAATGTGTGTAATATATATATATAGTTGTTGTGTAGAAGTTAGTAATTATATGTATATAAAGATGTAACCATGCATGCATGCATGCATTAATTAACTCCTTCCATTATATTGTCCCCAGGGTTGGGAGTAACTCCGATGACGGCCTTGGTAGATCTCCAGCAGCAGAGTCGGTCATGAGGCTCGGGCAAAATTTCTCAAATGTGTCACTTTATACGATTTAAATAAAAAATAAATAAATTACCAATTAATTAATTTTATTACAATTATAAGAATTTACAAAAGATAAGAAAGAACATTTTAAAATGTCATCGAAGCAAAGAATCATCATATGTACCTACAAAATAAAAATATAAATGAAATCGGTAAAACTAATGAAATACCTACTGTAGTTGGCAAGTTTTACTGATTACACAATTAAACTTTTAATTTTTCAAATTACTCCATTAAACTAATTATTATTTTAAAATTGAGTTATTCCGTTAATAAAAATAAACGGACGTTAATTTTTTATCTACAAAACTAATGAATTACCCACTGTAGTTGGCACGTTTTAATGATTACACCATTGAATTTTTAATTTTTTAGATTATCCCATTAAATTAATTAAAAATAATTATTTTATATATTTTTAAAAATAATTATTATTTTCAATAAAAATATTAGAAACTTTAATTTTTTCCATAAAATGAGTAAACTTTCATAAAATATAGATTTAAAAAATTAAAGTTTTATGAAACCTTCTGATTTTAAAAAACTTTTTTTTTTGAAAATAAAGTTTATTTTTTTGAATCTATATTTTATAAAATTTTACTCATTTTTTAAAATATGAAAAATTTTCCAATTTTTTTCTTAAAAATAATATTTATTTATAAAAATTATTGTTTTCTTTTTTGAAAAAATTGAATCAGTTTTTTTATTTATCTTTCACAGTTTTTTTTTTAATTTCTATTTTTAGCCTAGTTCGTTTTAGTTTCCCCTGTCGTGACCAATCCGTAAATTTTAAAGAAAATTGGGAATATACTTAAACTGAAACATAGGCATCTCAAATCGATCTCAATTTTCTGTTAAACCCTACCTTTCTGGCAAAATCTATCAATCCAAACCTTAATAAATCATTCTGCCTGTCGGGAAAATGGACAGTCACTTGACGGCACCGGTCCGGTCGCGGAGCTCGCAGTCTCCTTCACCCTCACACTCCGCTTCGGCCTCCGCCACTTCGTCCATTCACAAGCGCAAGCTCGCGTCTGACGACCACGCGCCACCCTTCCCTTCCTCCTTCTCCGACACTCGCGACGAAGCTCTCACCTCCAACGACGACCTCGAGAGCATCAGTGCCCGCGGCGCTGACTCCGATTCCGACGACGAGTCGGAGGAGGTCGTGGACGAAGATGAGGAAGAATACGATGACTCCATGCGAACATTCACCGCTTCTCGGTTGAAAAACAATGTGGCACCCTCATCACGAAATACGAAGCTCAAGACTGAAAATTCAGTCAAAGTCGAGCCTTCAGTGGTCGGGAAAGACGGTGGGAACGCCCCTTCTGCCGTTCCAGTGGGACCACCTGCTGCCAGCTTGGTAGTAAAGGAGGATACAGTGAAGAGTATATTTACTGAGAATATACAGACCAGTGGTGCTTATAGTGCTAGGGAAGAGAGTTTTAAGAGAGAGGTAAGTTAATTATAAAGTATTTTCTTTTAATTGCTTGTTAAGTATTACTTCGGCACTTGAATGCAACACTGGTTTGTTCTATATTAAATTGAAATTTACTGAATTATGAAAAAAGGAATGAACTTGCATTGAAATGTAAATTAGTTGAAAAATGTCTGTGGGCATAAGACCATTTGCAGAACACATTGTTAATTTAAGCAGGATTAAGGTTTATGTGTAATTCTTGATTTGATGGAACCTATGGAATTGTAATTAGTTTCTGCCTGTGTTAAAAGTAAAGTGTCATATTGTTTATAATGCTTTTGCCGCAAAAAAAAAAGTAAAAAAAAAATAGCTTGCTCATATGTCTTGACTAAGCATGTAAAAAAGACACATAGTAGCACTGTGAGTTGTGAATAGACTATTAGCAATTGGGGAAGTGTTTCCTACTTTCTCTATGTCCAAAGATTGCACAAAATCCTCTTTTAACTTATTCATTTGGAATTACCCATCCATCAAACAAAGTTATTTTTGAAATTTGCAGGAGGAAGCAGGAATGCTCAAGTTTGCATGTGTAGGAAATGATGGTATTGATGAGCATATGGTTTGGTATCTATTTCTCTTTCTTGCGTATCTGTGCTAGATCTATATTTCTTTTACATGGAACATTTTATTTTGAAGTTGTTCTTCACCATTGTCGAACTGCAAAGACTACTGTGTTACCATTTCCTCATAGAATTCAGAGTGTGCCAACTTAAATTTTATATTAATTTTGTCTTGGTATTCCTCAGGTTAATAGGATTGAAGAATGTATTTGCCAGACAACTGCCTAACATGCCAAAGGAGTACATTGTTCGTCTTGTGATGGACAGGTAATGCTTAGTGAATTCATTTTTAAATCTTAATACTAATAGCATTGCTCTTAAGCAGTGTTGTTGCTTGAACAGAAAGCTTCTGGATTCCTCACTAATGAGCCTGAGCTGTACATATAACATATGACTTATCCACGTATATATTTGAGAATCCAAGAAGTAACTTGTATCTATATCTACATGAATATATGGTAATTTGAAAGAGGAGATTGACAAATTTACTTTAACACTCCATCTCCTTTTTTTTTTTGGTGATGGTGGTACGGTGGTACCCGGGTGTATAATGGCCCAGACACTAGGTGCTCACAGGTCCCATGAATCAAGCACACCGGGTAAGCTCATAGTAAACTATGTTTGGGTGGCCCCAAAGGAGATAATCAACTCTATCTCCTTATTTAGTTAAACACAAGGAGTGAAGTGACAAACATTTATCCGAGTGCATTTACTTTATTCTAGTTTCCTCCAGTTTGGATATCCAGGGACTTGGAACTAAGAACTATGATTCAAGTTTTATAGTTCACAACCTTTGAGTAGCTGTCAATTTCAATATGTATATTTAAGCTTTTGCTGTCTGTCTTGTTTAAAGAGGTGGATGCATTGTAGGAGCTGGTAATTGGATTTATGATGTTTCCTATACCTACGAGTGTCTGACAGTATATCGCTCTTCATGTATAAATGATTCTCATATCTTTTCCTAATATTGTTTGCTGCAGAAGCCATAAATCTGTAATGGTTATTAGACGTAAAACAGTTGTTGGTGGCATCACATACCGCCCATATGTGAGGTATTAGTCGCATACATGTGTTATACATTGGTTGTCATTCTTTCATTTTCTATTTGCGAATCAGCCTTTTGCTTTATCTGTCTTATTATTTCATCTGATATTCAGTATGGTAAAAATCAAATTTCCATGTGAAATTCCCTTGTTGACACTACCCTTTGAATCCTGTAGCCAGAAGTTTGGGGAAATAGCTTTTTGTGCAATAACAGCAGATGAACAAGTAAAAGGTTATGGCACACGATTGATGAATCATTTAAAGCAGCATGCTGGCGTGATGTAGATGGGCTAACACATTTTTAACTTATGCTGACAACAACGCTGTTGGATATTTTAACAAACAGGTCAGAGGTTTTCCTTTTTATGTAGTAAGGTTGTTACTTGTGCCTGTTCAGTTTGACAGTTGGCACCTTCTTCTTCTTCTTCTTTTTTCTTCTTTTTTAAATTGGCACCCTTTCTTTTGAAAAATATCTTTTACCAAGTTTTCTTTTCCCCTATACTATTCCTGAATAGAGTAATATCGTTGGAGTAACTTGTATACATTTTTTTCTTAATTTAGGGCTTCACAAAAGAAATTTACTTGGAGCGAGAACGGTGGCATGGGTATGTATATATTGAACTCCTTTGTGGCATAAGATTTTAGAAGTTTATATTTGCATGAAATAATTTATAAAAAGCCATGATCTGCTGCTTTCTATTTTTGTGGTTTTATTTCTCAGACCTGTTTTCCTTTTAAATTCAGAGTAAGATTTTTGTCCTTCACTGAATCTTGATTGGATATATTTCTACAAGAATAACAGTATTTTCGGTCATGGTTGTACGCCACCTGTTAAATTCTCATTCTGTGTCCTTCTAGGCTCTTAGTAAGAACTCTTTATGTTCCAGGTATATTAAAGATTATGATGGAGTAATCCTTATGGAATGCAAAATTGATCCCAAGCTTCCATACACTGATTTATCAACTATGATACGCCGTCAGAGGCAGGTAAGATACTATTTCTCAGCTGATGTTATTACGTTTTCATAGGTGTATAAGAATAACCGAGTAGAAAGAAGAGTTGGGCACATAATCATTACATCTGCATTTTGACTATACATATCTCGTGTGTGCATGGTTTACACTTTCATGTTAAGCACTATGATCTTCAAATAAACCTGTATTTGTGGTCGTCTTGGCAGGCAATTGATGAAAAAATAAGAGAACTCTCAAATTGTCACATTGTCTACCCTGGATTCGATTTTCAGAAGGTATACACTAGCTCATTGACTTCATCTGGAAGCATCCATGCCATTCTATTGAATATGTTCTGTACATATTATCAGGATCATCCGCCTTCCTTTTAGAGTTAACAATATCCCTAACAATGTTGGATACTTGGCCCATTCCCGTAAAATAGGGTTCGACCAATGTTGAGTATTCTCATTTTGCCTCCAATGAGAATACTTCCAATGTTGGATATTACTTGCAATGTTGTGTATTCCCATTTGGCCTCCAGTTTTTACATTTAATCTCTTTCTTACCAAGTATGATATTTCTCTCCACTCCAACTCTCAATTGAATCATATCCTCTACTGACTTCTTGCCTCTCCGGCCAATTCGCTATCCCTAATTGGTTTACTTATGATTTTTTCATCTACAATATATTTGTTAGATTTATAAAATGGGTCCAAAGTCTAGTATATAAAGACATCAAACTTCTTAACTCAAAACCAATTGCCAATGAGAAGAGTTGGCCCAAGTCATTAAATACTAGACATATTTTCTCAAGGTATTCAATGCGGGACAAGATATATCTCTAACACTCCCCCTCACGTGTAACCCACGTGTAATCTGGTGTATTGAGGGTTGCATGTGAACCTGATGAATATGAAGACCCACACAAGATAAGCAAGTCCGGAAAGAGCTAGTCACAAGACAAGCCAAGAAGAAATCTAGTAAACCACGGGCAATTATTGGCCCAATTAATAAGTGGTACTAGTTAAGAAATGAGTAACTTTGACCTATAAGAAATGGACTGCAAATGGGTAAAAATGAAAGCTAAGAAGAATGTTTAATTAGGCCCTATAATAACCTGCTTTGATACCATATTAGATTTAGAAAATGGATTCAAAGTCTAGTATATAAAGACATCATGCTTTCTAACTTTAAACCAATTGACAATGAGGAGAGTTGGCCCAAGTCATTATATACTAGACATATTTTCTCAATGTGGAACAAGATATATCTCTAACAATATCTAGTAACCTTTTTCCTTGTGCTTACAAACAACTCAATTGGACAAGATACCTAATGACAAGATTGCCCACGCTTCTTCTTGAAGTTAAGATATATTTTGAATATAGATTTTCTTTACGTAATAATATATGTATAATTGATTTATGTATCTCCCAAAACGATCTAAACCTTGTTTTTAGAAAAAAAGTGGTGTACCTAAAAAAGTCATCAAAGTTGAGGATATTCACGGCTTGAGTAAGTTTTTCTCTCCCTATGTTTTCTTTGCTTAAAGTTGAGGATATTCTTGGTTTGATGTTCGCTAAGTGTAGGGTTCTTTCTTGAATGCAATTAATATCTAAATCGAGTTTGGTGGATGGATTATTGATGACTTTTCTTAATATTATTATGCTTGTTTTTTGTAATGGAACTCTCATATTGGGATGAGGTAGTAGTATAATGCTCATGTTGCGATCAAAATATATTAAATATAATATATGATGGGGATCGATGATTTAGTTCCTTTTTTATTATCGATGATTTAGTTATCTTGTTTATTTCATTATTATGGAATTGTTTTAATTAGTTGGTATATTTTTGTCTTTAGTTATTTTCTTGGTCTCCAAGTCCAATTTAGGGTGGTTTTGTTTAAATATCGACGTAATCCTCACATGGAGGACATTATTTCGATTATTACGATTATTATTATATTTACCTTGAGACTCTAAACCCTAGAATTTAAGTTACCGAGCTTAGATCCTAGTTCTACATATCTATCAATTAATAACAAAATTCATTTTACAAAGGTTGTCTACATCATCATTTGTGGTATCGAGCGTACCACAGGAATCACTCCAAAATCTTTGGTTATCGCGGAAGTCCTGCTTCGGAACCATCTAAAGACACAACCACTACCACCGCTTCTATTATCATCAACCAGTTTGCTCATCCCCAGAATTACCTAACCATCCATCGACCCCAAGATCATCGATCTAAACAACGATGTCCGGTCGACAGTCATACCACCATCACCTATATATTGCACCACATCGCGATTGAAAAGGAAAAGAAAAGAAGCGAGAAAGAGGAAAGATCAGGAAAGTGACAGAGAACGCGAAAAGAAGTGCAAGAATACATACCGTGTCGCGTCGTCTTTGCGATTTTCGTGCCCTCGCCGCTGCGTCGTTGAACTCTCTTTCCATTTTCATCTTCGTCTTCTCTGCTACGATTGTTTCGGAAACAAGGGAGGTACCCTAAAACTTCTCAGTTCTCACTTTCCTAATTCGTGATACCAACCTAATATATTTTCTTTTCTAAATTACCACTCTATCCTCATAATTTACGGTAACCGTTTTACCTTGATTTTTCCTTAAATAGGTATCCTTAGCAGTTTTCACCCATGTCTCTCACACTTTATGATCAAGTGAGGTCCAAAAAAAAGTAAAAAAGAAAAGAGTACAAAAACTACTCTTAAAATTTTTTCACAAAATATAGGATAAGTACTTCAATTACTTTGATTTTTTTTATTCGTTGCTTAGTACTAAAAATTTTTCTAAACTCATTTGGTTTTATTCTCTTAAATTGCACATTATTCCTATTAGTTGGACATCATTTAGTCGTGATTGTTGATTTTTTGGAAACTGCGATTGCATTTGTTGTAGGTTATATTTTAATTGCTACAATTAATTATCTCAGTATTGCATTTATATCACGATGACCCGTAGTGGAACTCAATATGGCCTAACAATAAACGACTAATTAGATCTCTTAATCACTAAAATGGCTAATATGTAAAATTGTGTGGATGCTATGTTTGAGGAACTTGTCCTATTATCTGAGAGGGTTCGAAAGTCGTTGAAATGATTTAACACAACCTTTAGTTGAGGCTATATGAGAAAATGCGGGAAATGATGGCATTCCCGTTAATGAAGAAATCTCTGAGGGAGAACCTAAGCTGAACAGGCCAAGGGAACACCTTGAGTCTAGAAATATTGAGTACCAAAACCTTGACCCTCAAAATATTGAGTACCTCGAGACGAGACTGTAGACACCGAGACGTTAGGTTTGGCGAATGTAGAGATTATGGATACCGTGGACCTAGTAATGTTGACCTTTACCGAGGTTATGATGATGACACTAGAAAAATTAAGGTTGATGCACCCGAAAAATTAAGGTCTGATCCTAATGTCTTCCTTAATTGGTTGTCCAATATTGATAAATTTTTGGATTGGTATGAGATGTCCGATGAGCGTAGAGTTCGCTGTGCCAAGATGAAGGTAGTTAAACAAATGGATTTATACTGGGCTAGTATTGAGAGAGACATTGAGCGTTTAAGGGATCCACCTATTAGGCACTGAGAATGTTATCTATCCATCGGTCACAAGGATAGGACAGTTGACAAATTTAAAGCAAGACAATTTATATGTGATTATGTTAATAGGTATAGGGAGTTGATGGAGCGTTGTGAGCTCGTTGATGAGACAAGATTGACCATCATTAGGTTTTAGGGAGGGTTGAGAGATGATATTAAATTATTGATTTTTCTAGCCAACTCACTTGCACAGATGATGCTTACTAAGTTTGGCTTAGATCGAGAAAACAATGTGAAGAGATTCTCTTTCGAGAGAGCAACCTTTTATCCAAGCCAATTTAGTGGACTCGATGCCCCACACACTGCAGAGGTTTTTTTTCACACCTCAAGATACTAGTATCTAGGGCTAATAACACCGCGAGTGGGCCAAGTCAGGACCTTAGACTAGGGAAGGGTACTCTAGTACCCAAACCTACGGTCAGTAGTAAGGATAGGTGTTTCTCCTGCAAAGAACTTGGCCACAAGTTCTTTGAGTGCCCTAATAATCATCGAGTGGGAGTAGTTCATGAAGGGTAGGGTGAAGAAAGTGAGTCGAAGGAAGGTGAGTATTACACGGAGGATGAAGAGGCGGATGAGCACCTTGAACAAATTAATCAACTGTTCAATGTTATGAGGTGCATCTTCGCTAGTCCTAAGGAGGAAGATTGTAAGAGAACCTCCATATTTCAGACATATAGCAGAGGTGGTGGTATCTCTTCCAAGCTGATTATTGATGGGGAAGTTGTTTAAATGTGGTTGCCACGACAGTTGTAGAACGATTGAAGCTAAAGGCAGAACCACACCCCCATCCTTATAGTGTTACTTGGGTCAATAAGACATCTATTCCTGTATCATATAGGTGTCTAGTGTCGATCCACCTTAAGGGTTATGAGGAAAAAGTTTGGTGTTATGTCCTTCCTATGGATGCTGCACACATTCTTTTAGGACGACCTTGGCTATATGATCATGATGGACCCATTATGGAAAATCAAATACTTATGTGTTCACACACAAGGGGCATAAGATTATTTTAGCACCTGTGGGACCCCGGGTGTCTCCCAAGGGTCAACCAAAAGAGAATACGCCTGTACTAGAAACCAAATTTCTTCATATCCTTAGTCAGAGGGCCTTTGAGAAGGGTGTGAGAGAGGAGAAGGTTGTGTATGTTGTTTTGGCTAGGGAGGTTAGGGACGTCCCTGAGAAGAGTAGTAATGTCGAATCTAGATATGTTAGGCAGATTCTCCATGAGTTTGTTGATGTGATGCCTAGTGAGTTACCTAACTGATTACCACCTCTTAGAGATGTCCAACATGTTATTGACCTCGTACCAGGGTCTTCTTTACCTAACCTACCCATGAACCCTACGGACCAAGAGAAGATGCGACGCCAAGTAGGTGATTTGTTGAGTAAGGATTTTGTGCGCAAGAGTTAGCCTTTGTGCAGTGCCAGCCTTGTTTACCCCAAAGGCTGATGGGAGGGTGCGTTGTGATAGTCGAGCTATTAATAAGATCATCGCCAATTACCTAGGCTTGATGACATGTTAGATATGATTAGTGGAGCTCACGTGTAAACAAAAATAGATTTACGGAGTGGATATCACCAAGTCCGCATCCGTGAGGGAGACGAGTGGAAAACTGCCTTTAAGACTAGTGTCGGCCTTTATGAGTGGTTAGTCCTACCTTTTGGCCTAACCAATGTACCTAACACCTTTATGAGAGCTATGAATAAGGTGTTGCGGTCTTTTATTGACAAGTTTATAGTGGTTTATTTTGATGACATCCTCATTTATAGTCGCACCCGAGAGAAACACTTCACTTGCGCCAAGTTTTGTGCGCTCCCCAGCGTGAGGAACTTTATATTAATATGAAAGTGTTCTTTCGTGCAAGAATTTGTCATATTTCTCGGGTTTGTTGTCTCTAAAGATGGGGTTTTTGTTGACCCTGAAAAGGTAAATGCTATTAAAGAGTGGCCAGAACCTTCTAAGTTCTAGTATACATGAAGTTAGAAGCTTCTACGGACTTGCTACTTTTTATAGGAGGTTCATTAGGGGATTTAGTACAATTAGGCTCCCATCACTGGTTGCTTAAAGGAGAGTTTGTTTGGTCTAAATCGGTTGCAAAAGCCTTTGTGGAGATTAAGGATACGTTGACACATGCATTTGTCCTCGCGTTACCAGATTTAGCAAGGTTTTTGAGGTAGCATGTGACGCTTCCGGCGTAAGTATAGGGGGAGTACTTAGTCAAGAGGGTCATTCTGTTGCATTCTTTAGTGAGAAGTTAAATGAGGCTCGACAAAGGTGTTCTACCTATGATGGAGAGTTTTATGTTGTTGTTCAAGCACTTAGGTATTTGAGGCATTATTTGTTGCCTAAGGAGTTTGTGTTATACTCCTATCATCAGGCACTTCAGTATATAAACTCACAGAAGAAGTTGAGTCATCGACTCAGTAAGTGAGTTTAGTTTCTTTAGGACTGTTTTTTTGTCTTATCGAGGGGTAGAGAACAAAGTCGTTGATGCGTCGAGTAGGGTATCTATTCTCTTTAATACTTTAAGTGTGAAGGTTATTGGGTTTTAGCGTATTATCTATGAGTACCCTTCATGTCGAAACTTTAGAGAGACATATATTGCCCTACAAAATTCTAGTATACCACCATTAGACGGTTTTTCGTGTTCATGATGGGTATCTTTTTAACGGCACTCCCTTGTGTACTCCTAGCACGTCTATGCGTGACCATTTAGTTTGGGAGTTAAATGCACGAGGGATCACAGGTCATTTTGGTCGCGACAAGACCATTGCGATTGTGGGGGATAGGTTTTTTTGGCCTAGCCTCAAGAGGGACGTAGCTTCGTGTTGTTTCGAAAGTGTCACAATGTCAAATCGCTAAGCAAAAACATTGGTTGTATATGCTTTTGTTTGGTACCCCATGCTCCTTGGGACTTGGGAAGGATATTAGCATAGATTTTTTCTTGTGGTTACCGTGGACCCCTAGAGAGGCATGATTCCGCTTTTTGTTGTAGTGAACCTTTTCTAAGATGACAAATTTTATTCGATGCAGCAAAACCGATGATGCTTCACACATTGCATCAATTTTCTTTAGTGAGGCTACGTGGTTTGCTTTGTCTATAGTTTCTGATCAGGATGTCAAATTCATGAGTTATTTTTGGAAAACTATACAGAAGAAACTAAATACCACACTTGAGTTTTCCATTGCCTATCAACCACAGACTGATGATCAAACTGAGGTAGTTAATAGGAGTCTAGGTGATTTGGTGAGATGTCTTATAGGAGATCACGTGTCTAGTTGGGATAGCGTTTTACCTATGGCTAAGTTTGCCTATAATAGTTCAATTAATCTCTCTACTGGGGCGAGTCCTTTTCAGATTTACTTTGGTTATCAACCTAGAAAACCTATTGATTTGGTCCCTCTTCCCTATGCAAATAGAGCTAGTGAGTCTGCTGAAATTTTGCACGACACATTCATGATTTGAATGTTGAGATACGAAAATTAATTTGAGCAATGAAAATTATAAAAGATGTTTCATCGCAGTACCAAAGAGTTCAATGAGAATGATCGGTGATACTTGACGACCGTGTGTCGAGAGGTTACCTCTGGGCACATGGGCACCCATGGAAAAGATGCATGCTAAGCGGATGGGTTCATTTCGTGTTAAAAAGAAGGTTAGTGTTAATGTTTATGAGTTGAATTTTCCTAGTTATATGGGTAGGGATGCACAACAGGCCCGCCCGGCCTGGGCTTGCCAGGCCTTGGCCGTTGATTAGGCCTTGACTTTCAGCCTGCAAGGCCAGGCTATGCAAAATAATATGTGGCCTGTTAAGGCCTGCTGGCCAAGCCAGCCCCAAGCCAAGCCCAACTTTTGGACTTCCAATTTGGACTTCCATGCTTTTCTTGAGAATATTAATCTTACTCTCCTCTACTTATAGAACGAAGGTAGGAGAAGAGAAGTATATTAGACAATGTGGGACTATGAAACAAAAACGCATTTGAACCAAAGGTATACTAGTTCAACAGGCTTTGCCACAGTGACCTCTAAATTGTGAAAATACAAATACAAAAACCAAGTCAAGCAATTACAATACAATACATAGGCATGATTCAGAAGAAGGTGACCTGTGCTGCAATACAAAATAAAATAGTATTTGTATGTAAATCACGTTCTGCTAAAACAAAAAATGATGAGGGCTTAGAAGAACTTATAATAGACTTGTTTGTATCTATCACTCCATGTTCATGCCTTGAATATCAATTTAAACTACACTTCTAATACTATCTTAATAGAAACACTTTTTTCAATTCAACATATGCCTCCTGTAGTCCTGTGCTTTCAATTTATTTTCAAAACTGACGGTCAAATGTCATTGTCTTTATTGCATTTCTCCTTGAAGCTAATTCTTTTGATTAGTTTGTTTTTTCTTTTGAGATACAGATATTCAAATGAATAAGTTCATACATACAACCATTAGCAACATAAGGATGCATTTATCACATCATTGACGTAAACATGCAGTTGAATATTAGAATATTCCAAGGAAAGGAAATAGATATTAGCTTGGTTGCCAGTATTTGCAAAGTTGATCAAAAGAATTTATACACAAACATTGGCTTCCAGCCTTCCATCAAGCTCATGTATAATCTTTTACTTAAGCAACAGATACCAGCCTTGGTATGTACAGTTGAAGCAAATATCAATTCTAACAACAACTATTCTGAGAAGTTTGGAAGCCCAGCGGCGAACACGTTCTTCATCGTGTACCCAACAACTATTCCAGCAACAAAACAAATGACACATAGCTTGGATAAATCTAGTCCCACATTGGTTAAAATGATAAAATTCTAAGTGAGTTTTCCTTATAAAAACACTAGCAAGTACTAAGACAAGCTCACTACACAAGTCCAGGACCCAGCCTAGTCCAAGCCCCAGGCTGGACAGCCTCAGGCCAGGCTTGATTTTTAAGAAGGTCAGGCCAGGCCAATTCTGTGTCTAAAATCATGGTCTGATTCTAGCCTAGAAGGCCGGGCCGGCTCAGGCCTTGACCAGACCTGTTGTTGGCCAGGCCGCGGGATATTTGTGCACCACTATAATATCGGTGTTGATCTATTTAATGTGGCTAATCTTACTCCATATCATGGACTTTCTATTCCGTCGACCCCATCTCATACTTCTTCATTTACTAACCCTGTTTAGTCTATACCTGTTTCTCCTTTACATGTTCCACTTGCACCTCTTGTTTTTCACAGTCTACAGCAGATGGTATCGAGGATGTATTGGATGAGAGGATTGTGTTGACTAGGCGCGGAGGATATCGCCAAGTTTTGGTTAAGTGGCGAGGCAAGCCTGACAGTGATTGCACGTGGATTGGGTAGGGATGAGTTACATCGCCTTGATCCTGCATTGTTGGAGCGTTTCGAAGATTTCATTTCGACATAGCCGAATTTTTCCTAGGAAGAGATGATAGAGATCGATGATCTAGTTCCCCTGTTTATTATCGATTATTTAGTTATCATGTTTATTTATTTTTATTTATTTTGTTATTATGGACTTGTTTTAATTAGTTGGGGTATTTTTGTCCTTAGTTATGTTCTTGGTCTCCAAGTCCAATTTAGGGTTGTTTTGTTTAAATACTAGTGTAATCCTCACACGGAGGACATTATTCTGAATATTACGATTATTATTGGCTTTCCTTATATCGTGGAGATATTTACTTAGAGTTAATAGACGCTTGAGTTGAGACTCTAAACCTTAGAATTTAAGCGCAGAGCTTAGATCCTAGTTCTACATATCTACCAATTAATAACAAAATTCGTTTTACAAAGGTTGTCCTACATCAATATATAAATATGTGCTTCACCCATTCTAAAATCTGTGAATATCAAAAATGTATTGCAATGAATATGTGATTTAGGTAATCTTTGCTATTCAATTTATACATCATAATGCAACCTGAGTGTCAGTTTTCATGTATTCTAAAGATCTTACTCTAAAATTGGTTTGACACTCATGACAGGGGAGGCTGGATGGAGTCCTGATCAATGGGGTCATTCTCATTCTAAAACCGTGAATGCTTCTGCAGACAGCACCTCAAGTCAAAAGTCGTTGACCACATTCATGCGTTCACTTCTGAAGGCAAGTTCTCTAAGATTGTTTCTTTCCCCTGTTGTGATCACCTTCAAATTTTTATTCATATAGATTTTATCACATTGATAATTCATGCAACAGTAATCTTAAAAGGATGTTGTTATAATCTCAATACAATGGTTTTATTGACTTGCAACTTGTGTAAGATGATTAAACACAAAAATTGAACTGTACTTGAAACTTATAGTGCAACATGGTTTTAAGCCTAGTATTAAAAGTGAAACCCAGCTGTAAGCCTTTCTAATAATAGTTCATGCATCACTAGTCTAAGCTTCAGCATAGAAACGACAGCAAACTGCAGATTTTCTATACCGCAGTGTATATAATTTTTTCTGTGAGAATGAGATATCATTGAAAGATCCATATGGTTACATGTACAAACATGCATATACACACAGAGGCACACACACATCATGAAGTTATCTTATCACACACTCAAACTATCAAATTGGAGATTGTAAAGCAATCACTTTTAATTAATTAACAGGTTCTTAAGCTAATTTGCTCAAATTAATATATCTCAAGGAATATTTAGAATAGATTACTAGAGTCAAAAGTTATAGGCTTTATTAGAAGTCATGCATCTTTCAAAAGAAAGGCAACTACCTGTTATTGTTTTATTATTTTTTAAAACTGTCTTGGACTCTCATGCATTGTTATTAACATGTGATTACTCTCCTTCTAAGCAGGCGATGCATGACCATCCGGATGCTTGGCCATTCAAGGAACCAGTTGATTCACGTGGACGTGCCTGACTATTATGACATCATTAAAAATCCTATGGGTAAAGAACTACATAAATTAGTTTTCTGCTAAGGCATGATTCATTGATTTCTTTTTAGATGTTTGATTTAGTGATATATTACTCTGTTCAACTTACTAAAGATATTAAGGTGTATAGATCAATGATATGTCTCATTATAGTTTCTCTCTGATGCAGTTCACCTTCCACTTGTGCTAGTAACATGCAGGCATACTTTTCCACATGTTTTTTTTTGTATTTTTTTATTACCATTTACCTTTATAAAAAGTTATGCTATATATATTTGAAGGAAAAAAACTCCGTCGTAGTTTCTGTTTCCATTTCCTTCATTAAAAAAAAAAGAAGGTGATACTAAATATTAAAAACTGCTAAATGATTATTTTCTTGATAGTTAAGTGATTATATTTTTTGTGTCCGTTTTTTGTTGCTCAGTTTTTTGAGTATAATATGAATTTTTGGAGAGGATGGTTTTAGTCATTGTTACTTGTTGACATCACTGAATCCATACATCTTTTTCATATAGTTACTTGGATACTACCCCCATCATTTACAACTGTTGTTCTTATGATTATTTCTTTGCCAATCTACTTGGTATTTCCAAATTTCATGAGTAAGGATGGTTAGTCATTAATAATTTAAACTTTGGCTGCCTTGATGGTTAACTTTCACATTGCAGATTTAAAACAATGTCAAAGCGAGTGGAGTCAGAGCAGTACTACGTGACATTTGAGATGTTTGATGCAGATGTCAAGAGGATGTTTGCCAATGCGCGCACATACAACACACCTGAAACCATTTATTATAAATGCTCAACCAGGTTCATTGCTCCCTAGTTCCAGTTCCTGCAGGTTTTGGAACATTAGTATTTATTATATCAATAATCTAAATTTTACCATTTTCTGAAACAGGCTTGAAACCCATTTCTCAACAAAAGTTCAATCAGGACTCCAATCTGGTCTCAAAATTCAGCAGTAATGTAATGAACTTGTTGTACATGTACAAGGGGTTAATAGATTTGTCTATTGTTCCAAAATAAATTAGTCACACAACATGAACTAATCTTAATCTACCCCTCTGTTAATTGTATCATTATATATTTATGTAGCGTCTTTAGATTTTCTCTTTGCTTCACTATTGGACAATGAGATCAAAGTTTTAAGAGTATGAAAATATCAACAACAACATGGTGGTTTAGCTTTTCAAGGAAGGTTATGTTTTCTACTGTTCGATTGCTGAAGTTCACTTTTGCTGTAACGGTAAAAAGGACAATAATAATGATAGGCCAAGGCAAAAATTAAAATAATAAAATTGATGATTGATTAATGGGTTGAGCTATATGTTTGTATTAACCAGGATTGCGAAAGTTTTTCACCAAATTATGATTCTGATGTATATTAATGTTGGCTTATTAAATTAAATATTTTGTTAAAATATAATTAGTTATAGTATTAATGTAATTGGGAACAAAAAATTGACATATAAATTTGCGGTATATATCATTTTCCTTTACTAATAAAAGCAAATTTTCTCACCAGAGAGAGGTTGGAAGAATTGGTCCTTCACTTATTGTATACTTTTTACTCATAAAAAAGGTAAATTTTACCGTTCATAAATATCACAAACAAATGATCATACGAGACCAGAGAAATTAGGGTTGAGGATGTAAATGAATTAGTCGAAGTCGAATATAAAATAAGGTTTGATTGAAGTTTCGTTTATCTTCGAATCGAAAGCATGATCTCGAATCGAGCCTTGATAGTTTGAATTTTTCGATCCGAATATCAATAGAAAATTATAATTTGAGGATGTTTGAGTAAATTATCGAACTTTAAAATTTGCTCATATTTGACTCATTTATATTTTGAGTCGACCTCGAATCGAACTTTTAGTCGAGCAAGTACGAATTAAATCTGAACTGTTTGCTTATTTTACATCCTTAATTAGGATATGTACAAATATCACAATTTAATTACTTAACAGGCAAGAATGGTCACATTTTTGTCAAAAGTTAATTTTCTCTCCACAATCTTGTCAAAAGAAAACCTCCACTTTCCACAGTTGGTATAAAGAGTTCACTTGGTAATTATTTGCATTGTGTTCAAAACTATTCAAATTAAAGTTTTAATGAGTCACTTGAAGCAAATATTCTCCTATCAAACATTAATGTAATAATTTCATTCAAAAATATATCGGTAAAATGAATTATATTAAGTTTCGGTATCGATGTGAGGGTCTTACTCTAATTAATGTGGCCCAATAAAGTTTTAGTTGTATTAGATGAAAATAACTTAACGAAAAAGGGGGGAAATAAGATGTCCAAAGATAGGATACAGGAAATTTGGGGTTATTTTGCAAATTTAAAATAAGATGGTGGGCAAAAGTATAAAATAAAAAAGCTAGTCTAAATTCCATCTTCATCCCCCTAACTAAATACCAACAATAAAAATCTTACATATTTATTCCGATTAAATGTTTTTTAATTCACTATACTTTATAGTATAGGTCAACTTACAAATGCGTAACTATGTTTTTTTTAAGGTCAATTAACTTGAGTTTAATTTACTTACAAAAAATTTAAATTTAGCCTTGAACATGGTCGGATTTGTTTTTGGCCCAAATTAATACTGGTACATTAATATCATATTTAGGATTTGTTTTTGTTTGGAATGTCATAATCAGATGATGAATGGTATGTTTTGCTTTGAGTGATGAGTGTACGAATTGTTTGCATAAATATTTTATATTTCTTGATTTTTTTTCTAATTATTTTCTTATAGCTATATATTTATAAGTATTATACTCCCTTTGTTAAAAAATAAAATAAAATTCTCTTTTGACTTTCATCCTAATTATATTAATTCATAAAATCTTAAATTTTACATTATTATTACATGAATTTATTTTATTTTTGAAAATGATAATTTCACATCTAGTAATAATTTTTAAAAGTTTGGGGAAAAAATCAAATAAAACTCTTTTTATTAGATTTTATTTAATTCTTAAAATTTCTTTCCATTTTATCCCAAATTTTGCAGTTTTATTTACAATATTTATTCTCATTTATACTTTTTTGAATTTTTTTTTTTTGGTAAGATTTAGTTTTTTCAAGTTTTTTTTCTTTTTCTCTGTAATTTCATTTCTACTTAAGTATGTCCACATCATACATAAGAGTTTAATGTCAGTGTTTTCATACATATGTGGCAAACCGTTTAAAGTCAAAATATAATTTAACGGATTTAAACATGATTCAACAGATTTTATGGCATTTTGTAAAAATATAAAAGTTTAGTTACTTGACTGTAAGAAAATAAAATATAGTTAAACGTTTGTAAATTGATGTAAAGTATACTTAATAAAAAGCATTTAACCCTCTTTACTCCACACTCTTGTATTTGCAATCTATACTTCTCTGCATCAACTTTACGTCGTAGCACCAAAAAAATCCAAAGTTAGAGGTGTTGTGATCTCCGATCAGGTGTACCTTTCTTTTTCGTATTTTTATTCGAATTCTTATGTTTTAAAAGTAATTTCATTGTAGCAAATCCAATTCGTTCCGATTTAGGCCGTGTCCCTTTTTGTTTGTACATATTTGTTAAAAGTTTAGAATTTTTCACTTAATTTATCTGATTTCGGTGGCTGATACGTTTTTCTATCTGTAGTTTTTGTTATTTGTCTTTCAATGGCGAATAGAGGTCAAATCCCTACTAACAGCTCTGCCTTAATTGCAATGATTGCCGATGAGGTAATTATTTATTTTAGTTTTTATGCTCCTGTTTCTGGTTATATTTATGGAGTATACTTTACACTGGTAATTCATTGCTTTAAATCAATTATGATTTTCATGTCAGTATGCGGCAGCCAACTTTGTATATGTATGACAACATGGAAATGAGGTCAGAGAACATATTGTTACCTAACTGTTGGTGTAACATGGTGAAGTTTGCTAATTATCTTTTAGCTACCTAATTTAGGATGCAATCAAGTAAAAGCTTTTGGGTGTAGCCACGCCATAACCCTAGGCTGTGTAGATTATTTAAAGGTTTATAGTCCCATGGACGATAACGGTGGATTTATAAATATGCAGGTGGTGTTGAATAATTATGTTCCTCAACTCATAGTGCGGAGTAATAAGAAATATAGAATAAGGGTTCATTAGAGGAATACAATTCAATCCCGGGAAACAAACATAACCATATAGTAATGGATTTGGGGAGTTTATAATTGAAGTGGGACTGTGGGAGTAGGATTCAGTACGAGTTCCGAGTTGATCAGTATAGTGTTGGTTGGAGGTCATTTACCTAGTCTCACTCATTATGTATTTTCTTGTAGTGGTTTGTGGTTGTTGACGACATAACAAGCTAGCTTCAGCTAATGTTGATAGTTGATGCTTAAATTTATGTTTTAACTTCTTGATGTGGGATTAAGAATACACTATCCCATCGTCGTTGACACCAGGCTCTTTTTAAGCAAGAAACAATTCAAAATTCTTGAGGTTCATGTTTGATATCGAGGTGCTACCGTAAACTAATATTTTAACTTATATAGTATATAGATTTGGTTCGGATGCTCTTAATGCATTTCATAATTTCCATTCTACAAGTTTTGGCTTTAACTGGATGTTACAAAATTCAGAGTTACTTTAGTGTTATCCTGAGTAATGATCAATACTGTGGGTTTTCCTTAATAATAACTTTTCAAATGTAGGACACAGTAACTGGGTTTTTACTTGCTGGAGTTGGAAACGTTGACTTAAGGAGAAAGACAAATTACCTTATTGTGGACTCAAGTATGCTTCTGTACATTTAATGCTCTATTTTTTTTGTTGGTTTATCAGTTATCCTGTGTTATGGATTAATATATGACAAACATATTTTCTGTAAAACTGAAACAAGTTGGAAAATAAAAACCTGAAAGTTGTGCCTTGGGGGAAGAGCAAAATTAGTTGCATCTTATTCGTGAACTTTTGTTTCTCTTTTTTGTCTACGTTACTGCTGGAGTATTTTACGTACAGACTTGATTGTGCATTACTTTCTTTTTTGCTGCATTTGTGGGCTTTCAGTGGAGTTTCTTGTCACACCATTTTGTCTTATCAGTGTAACAATATAGAAATTGATTATGTGTACAAGTATAAGGCCATATTGTACTGGATGATTTATTATCTGACCTCGTAGTTTATGACGTTTCATGTTCAACATGAGTTTTTTTAAATGAGGCATATTAAAGTACAGTTCCTGTTAGATTACTACCATGCTATAATGGTCTTGTGTACTCATAAATTCTTCTTTATTTGTCAGATCAGTTCAATTTGTAGGGTGACCAAATATTCTTTGTTCCCTCTCTCTCTATAAATCTCTCTTTGCATAAGTGAATCAATAAACACTCTTATGAAATATCAGAGCTCTCAGTAATAATAATAATGGTTTCAATGTGTTTATGATGCGGAACGGAAGAAGAAATTCAAAAATTTTATTATTAATTTTGTATTGTTATTTAGAGATAAATGTTGAGTTATTAATGAAATTATTTAGTAGGATATTATAGTAGTAGCTTTTCATTACGAGAGTTTCAATTGTAGTAGTAGATTTTAATTAGGAGAGTTTATTATAGCAGTAGATTTTAGTTAGGAGATTGTTTTCTTTCTAAATTAGGGTTTTTACTTAATCCCTAAGTATTGGGTTTTCTATTTAAGCATTGTAATACTTCATTATTTTTATATTATTGAATATATTGATTTGAGATTAAAGCTGTGTGTTTTTGTGTGTTTTTTTACCGATTCTCTGTGAAGATAGGTACTCTAATTCCTTCTTCATACCCCGTCCAACATTTTGAATCAAAATGGTATCAAGAGCCAAATTTTTTGATATCATTTAATTTCATCCAATTCCTTCCTACACTATTTTTCTGTGCTCCATCAAATTGTCGAAGTTCGCTAGATAGAGAATCGATAACAATTTTTCAAGACGAAAGCACGATCTGCAGCAGAATCGTCGTCACCGTAGTCTCAATCTATTCCCAAAAAAAAGTTAAGCGTCACTGTTCAGTATTTCTGGTGTTCTGCCAAATTACAGTTGGTACCTCCAAGTTCCTGAAAATTTCAATTCAGTCCCTTAAGTTTCTGAAATTTTCAATTCCGCTTCCACAGTTTCTAAAACTTTCAATTCATCCCTTAAAATTTCTGAAATATTCAATTTAGCCCCATAGTTTTTGAGTTTTCAATTCATCCCCCAAAGTTTTTAAAATTTTCAATATATACAATATCTTCCAGGTTTAACAATCCAGACTTTCTTTGGGCTAAGATAAAACAACTTGAACATCGAACTTTGATCATATGCGAGCAACTTAAAAAGTCTTGTGTCCCGCATAGCGTCAAGTATTGAAAATTATGTGTTGAACTTGTACTTTCTGAAACAAGTCTTGCAAATTTAAAGGCACATTACGTAACCACATGCTATGTTCGTCCATATTTTGTTCAAGTGCAAAAAATGTGCATCTTAATCGTGTTTGTTCAACTAATGCGACGCGTTCACAAGAGGAGACCTCTTACAAGACAATTAATGAATGTCTCACAATACATATCAATAACCAAAATGAAATTGGTGAGAATAAAGAAGAGCAATTACTCTCAAATTGTGTGAGAAACATGAAGTGGAAGTTAAGTGTGTTGAACAACTTGCATATTCAAATATGGTTTGCAGTGAGGAAATTGAAGTTAAGTTTGACCCCAAATGCAAAAATTTTAATGAAAATAAAGTTACGGTCAACCATGTTGATATTTTCTTTCCGGTTGATACATTCGAGTCCTAACTCCTAAGCTACTTCAAATTTCTATATTATGTCATTGTTATTCCCGAAAATTATGCTAATGACATTAAAACATCGGACGCGAATGTTTTGTTGGAAGACATCTCTCGGACCGTGGTTTATTTTTCTACAATATTTCAAAACTTGAAGACTAATTTTTTTCAAAGGCGAGGAGAATGATGCGGTATGGAAGAAGAAATTCAAGAAGTTTATTATTAATTTTGTATTGTTATTTAGAGATAAATGTTGGATTATTAATGTAATTACTTTAGTAGGATATTCTAGAAGTTTTAATTATAGTAGTAAATTCAATTAGGAGAGTTTTAATTGTAGTATGCGATTTCAATTTGGAGAGTTTATTATAGTAGTAGATTTTAGTTAGGAGATTGTTTTCTTTTTAAATTAGGGTTTTTACTTAATCCCCAAGTATTGGGTTTTCTATTTAAACATTGTAATACTTTATTATTTTTAGATTATTAAATAAATTGATTTGAGATTAAAGCTGTATGCTTTTGTGTGTGTTTCTTTACGATTCTATGCGGAGATATGTACTCTTATTCCTTCTTCCTACCCCCGTCCTAATCGTGTTTGTTCAACTAAAGCTCGCGTTCACAAGGGGAGACCTGCAAAGTAAATTCTTATAAGACAATTGATGAATGTCTCACAATACGTATCAATAACCAAAATAAAATTGGTGAGGATAAAGAAGAGCAAGTACTCTCACATATTGATGTTTGTGAGAAACATGAAGTAGAAATTAAGTGTGTTGAACAACTTGCAGATTCAGAGATGGGTCGCAGTGAGAAAATTGAAGTTAAGTTTGACCCCAAATGCGAAAACATCAAAGGTTGATACATTTGAGTCCCCAACTACTTCAAAATTTTGTATTATGTCATTATTATTTCCGAAAATTGTGTTCATGACGTTTAAACATCAAATGCGAATGTTTTGTTCGAAGATATCTCTCGGATTGTGGTTTATTATTCTACGATATTTCAAAACTCGAGGACGAGTTTTTTTCAAAGGCGATGAGAATGATGCGGAACGGAAGAAGAAATTCAAAAAATTTATTATTAATTTTGTATTGTTATTTAGAGATAAATGTTAAGTTATTAATGAAATTATTTAGTAGGATATTATAGTAGTTGCTTTTCATTTGGAGAGTTTTAATTGTAATAATAGATTTCAATTAGGAGAGTTTATTATAGTAGTAGATTTGAGTTAGGAGATTGTTTCCTTTTTTAAATTAGGGTTTTACTTAATTCCCACGTATTGGGTTTTCTATTTAAGCATTGTAATACTTCATTATTTTTAGATTATTGAATATATTGATTTGAGATTAAAGTTGTGTGCTTTTGTGTGTGTTTCTTTACCGATTCTCTGCATAGGTATTCTTATTCCTTCTTCCCATATTGTCCTACACCAGTTTACTTTTACTAGTTTTCCAGCACAAAGTCTCACGTTCAATAGCATCATCCTATATGATTAAATCCTAGCAATAGTATTCTTTAAGATGAAATCCTACTTCAAATTACAGATTGATTGTCCAAATGTACATTTTCTTGACAATGTTTGAATGTAGGATTGTTGTCTTGTTAATTTTTCAGAATGGGTTTTCTGCAGTAGTTGTATTCAGTTGTGTAATAAAACTATGGCTAAGAATGATTAAAAATTCCTATTTGATTATCCATGATTAGATTGCCAAAAAGAGGGAGGATAGAAGGATAATCTTTCTGTTTCTTTTCCCCTTCCAAACTATGTCTATTTCTTTCTAATGTCTGATAGAGATTTTTTTTATCATGGCTCAGAGACAACTGTCAAACAAATCGAAGATACATTCAAAGAGTTCACAACAAGAGAGGACATTGCAATAGTCTTGGTCAGCCAATATGTGAGTATTTTACCTTCTTGGCATCGTTATTTGTAATATTTATATGTAATGTCCACTTTTTTTGGTTATATGGATTTAGATTGAGAAAATTATGTACGCAATCACTTTCTTTTTTTAAAACTGATGTATATAGTCACATCATACACTAAAATTTATGCTTTCGATCTTGTCTGGAGTTCAAATGTGTCTTACCCATTAAACATGCATCCCTAGTTGTGAGTATTGAGTAATGGAAGTATTGTTCGCTATAATTACGATTGATTGATTTTTCTGTTAATATTTAATTAAATAGTTATCTCAAACCACAACTTTTATATTGTTTGTACAAGAGTTCCAATAAAATTTATAGTTTTAAATTCCATTCCATAAATATAACACAATGCTCTACCTAGGTTTTCTTGTGGGATAAGATGTCTTGCACTGATAAGATGATTTTTTTCTTCGACTCAACATTTTCTCTGTTAGATGAAGTAAGAAGTACATTTAAAAGGACTTTATAGTATAAGGCAGTACTAAACTAGTGAATCACTTCTTTTGTCCATTAAGTAGATTTAAACACTTAATTATGTAAATCAATTAAGCTCATCCCTATTCAATATAGGATTTAAATTTAGATGTTCTAGCATGTATAAATAAATAAATACCTCCTGGATGATATGCTCTATGGTTGCCATGAAATCAAATAGCTATTAACTATTTGGTTATTGATAGAAAGTGGAGGAAAAAGAAGGGAAGGAAGAATATGGGTTCGCTCGTGCTCTTTGCCAAGCATTTGCATCTGAGGCTAAAATATTGCCGAAATTAACTTATTAAAAAAAATATATTGCTCAAATTACCTCACTATTTGAAGTGATATATGTTGGTAGGATTGCTAAGAAAACAAACACCCATCTTGTACTACCTTTAGCCCTACAATCCCCCAGATTAGTGCAAAATATATATTTTGTATGTACACGCTGTAGATCTTGCATTCCCTCCCCCATGAAGTAGATTCGTATGTTTAGTTGTCATTGTACTTTTTAGAACCCTTTTACTATTATTGAGTACCGGGCAGAACTTGCACTCTAACCTATGAGTTGGCCTTGCTCCATCGTTGATGTGTCAGCAGATAGTTCACTTAGGCCACTCTATGCATGCCACTATATAGACTTGGAGAACGAGACTGGAAATCAACAATCCATATGCCATGCAATTTCATTTTTATGGTGCCTAGAAAAATATTTTTGGTTTCTGATTGGTGTATATATAAGCATTTTCTTATACTTGATTTTCAGGTCGCAAACATGATAAGGTTTCTAGTTGACAGCTACAACAAACCAATTCCAGCAATTTTGGAGATTCCTTCCAAGGACCATCCATATGATCCTGCACATGATTCTGTTCTTTCTCGAGTGAAGTACCTCTTCTCTGCTGAATCAGTGGCATCTGACCGGCGTTAAAAGTTCCAACTGTCATGTTATCTTGGCTCTGCCAAGTTATGTGGTACTGAGCTTGGTTCTTTGTACTTGAGTTTCTAGCTGTTCTTATTTATTTTCTTTCATGAATTATGTGTTGAAACCTCAACGTGTTTCATAGTTCTGAGTGGAATTTGAAGCGATTTTATGAATATAAGAGTGGTGATATATACTTTGCGACTCAAAGTAAGTTTTGTTGCTAGATATGTACTGCCTAACTGCATTACAATTATCCCACTAGATCAAGTAGAAAAGGTAGTCCCGCTGGCTAACTAAAGACCGCACTGATGGGTGTTTTCCCAGTGGGAGTATGTTTGGTTTCTGGAGGTTAGGTGATCAGCGTGTTCATTGATGGCATTGCCAGGAAAAATGAATAGAAGTTTTTGTATTTGCAATGTGTTAAATAATTTGGATTTTGTGTATTATGGATATTTTGTAGAATGTTGGTAAACCAAAACCAACCCATAATTTTGATTTTCGGTCATTAACCATGAGATAGCGTATGGCTAGAATCAACATGTTTACTTGTCAAGGGCTAGCATCGGAAACCTTTTTTCTCTTTTCTAGTTTTATACATATACAGTAAAACCTCTATTTAGGAATAGATTTGGGACAAAATTATTTGTATTCTAATTGAGAGGTTATTACTAAATAGAGGTATATATAAGCATTTACAAAATATTTTCAGGTAACACTGAAAAATATTCACTTTAACAAAAATATCAATAAGAACTCCTTAATAATTATTATTCAAAAAAATTATGCAAAGTAGGCTTTTATAAGAAAATGTGGTATTTTTTATAGAAAATGTAGTCTTTTAAAATTAATATTGTGTTATTTCTCTCTCTCTCATATATATATATATATATATATATGAAAATTATTACTATATAGAGGTATAGTTTCTTAATATGGGACATTAAAAAGATCAAGTATATAACATATTACAATTTAGAGGTTATTCCTATTTATAATTGGCCCTAATTGGGACCAAATTTTTTTATAATATTGTAAAAGTTATTCTTATATAGAGTATTCCTAAATAAGGATTTTACTGTACCTATTCTTGTTGGCCTCATCTCCATTACCTCTTTCACCCAACAACATTTTGGGTTGATGCCATCAAGCAAGCAATGTACTTTTACATCGTTACTCCCTCCATTTCAAATAGGGGTCATAAGTTGACTATTTGAAGTCATTTTGCGACTTTCAAATGCAAAATTGATATATATTTATTTGATTTTAGTCAAAATCAAAATATCAAAAAAGGTACTAATTTATCCTTTGAAATAAAATGGAAGGTTTAAATCATACTGTAAAGGCCTACTTTTCAAATGTTATTCAGATTACACCCACAAATTATTTCTATGCTCCAAAACGATTGAATAACAATTAATGCTTATTTGGTTTCAGAGCCTAACGAAATTTGAAAACCGGCATCAAGCTCAACTGAATCTAAGGGATTATCAAAGCAATGCAGATTTTAGGGACTTGGTAAAGACTTCCAATTCTTTCAAGCCGTCTTCAGGAGAGTTTGCTTCACCCAACAATCTCACCATTGCACTGCCAACAATCACACCGTCGGCCCCCCATCCTGCAACCTGCAGTAAAAAAGATTCAAAATTTTGCAAGCTTGCTTTCCTGCATTCTTAGAAAACTCTACTTGTTAGTAGTCACAAGATCAACTTTAGAAGACAAACCTGCTTCACATGCTCTGGTGTTGATATGCCAAAACCAACTGCCACTGGCTTACTTGATGCCTGTCAAAAGATAAAATGTATAATTTGTCTCTTCTCAATTACACTACGAAAAAATGTAATGTCTTACTAGTCATGTAAGCAACTTAATCTATCTGAAAGGGGGAGCAACCCATATGTAAAACTCTGAGTAAATAAAATTTGACAAAATAACATATACAAAATTGGAATGAGACAGAAATTTCAACAAAAGGGCGGCTGATTAATCTATTCAAATGTTTGTTTGAAAGGTACTTTTAAGGATCTTTAGGAAATTGGAATGAAACCAAAATTGTTTGTGTATAGAAGGATTTCGCAAATGCATTAATTTACTAGACAAACCTCTTTAACTTCCTGTATCAGAGTCTGAACCTTTCCACTTACAGATGCACGAGTACCAGTGACTCCAATTGAGCTTACCTGTAGTTCAAAATAAAATATAAAAAGTTTAATCACCAGACTTGTCAAAAGGAACGAGAAACTGTTCTGAGCAGTGTAAGATACTAATATGTGAGTTGAAAAACATCATCTAACCTTTTAAATTGTAATTTTATGTAGTCTTGGGTTTTATTTGAATGTTCACAAGGATGAAACATCTCCAATTACTATTATCCAGCTCCTATAAACAACCTTTCTTTTCAAGAAAACTACTGTATCACTAGTGTTCTTTTTTGCTACTTAAAAACAACAACAGAAGTATCAATAGAACTAGCAACAGGTGAACATATCAATACACAAATAGGTAAGGGATGAGGGATCTAGTGAAACCAATCATAAGTACGAATATCATCAGAGTGAGGACTTAAAGCCTAAAGCCAATTCTATGAATGATTGCATGAAAGTGGACCATATAAATGACCGAAAATATCATGTTGTAAACATAATCGAGAGAGCTAAAGATAAATAAAAAGGGAGAAGCATTTTGTAAACAATATTACAACCATGGAAAGGATCTCGTATCAGAAAGAAATGCGAAGCTTACGAGATATACAAATCCTTCTGAACCTTCAACAATGGCTTTCATTCGATCTACTGGAGTGGTTGGTGTAGTAAGCAGTACCTTAAAGACATGCAAGTAAATCCGTAAATATACAAAAGGGGATGAGATGAGCACTTAGAGATTATCGAAACTTAAAGCACTATAAAAAACATATGTATGCTATGCCATGTTTGTGATTGTATCACACAAAAAATTACGTAACTGTATCTTGCCTTCATGAGACATTGAGACTTGCTATATTTGTGAGTCAATATAACATATACTCCATGTTACATATATGCAGACAAATTTAAAATTAGTGAAACAAGTTGAAATATGCCTTCTAAGATTGCAACTAACCCTCTACTTTACATTGTATGTTCTATTATGATAAATAATCCAGGTCCTAGTAAAAATAAATAAAAGAAAAGTAACAAGCTCAAAGACAGATACCAATGAGCAAATCACCTCTCTATGCAATTTACTTCTCTATGCCAAATATTGTATTAATCTGAAAAACAAAAAAAATGGGAAACCAACCAATTCAATCTGATTTTTAAGAGCTTCCCCTCTTAAGATATCAGTTTCCTCCAACGGGACATCTGGGACTATGAGTCCTGAAAACAATGTTATAATAAATTATATAACAGGGGCAGTAACAGAAAGACAATACTTTGACAATTTTAATTTTTTTGCCAAAGACGTACAAGAGCATAATTGTTAGAAAACTAAGACTAAGCATAGCATGAAAATGTATAATTACCATGTACACCAACAGCTTTCACAGTAGTCATAAACTTCTCTACCCCACGCTTAAGTATTGGGTTATAATATGTAAATAACGCGATTGGGCATGACAACTGTGGTACCACCTGTTTAAACAATGGTGCCAATATGATATTATATTTTCATAGATGACAATTAAATAAAACCATTAACATTCATGGTGACAATGTCAACTATATCTTAATAGGTGAGAGTCGTGTACAAAACAAGCGAACAAGCGTGTATGATACACGTAATTTAGAGTTTATTACTGTATAAGAATCCGACTCCTTGACAGCCCTAAGAACAAACATGTAGAATGTATATTACACTTCACCACAAGAGTAAAAGAATAGAGGACATAATAAGGATGCTGTTTGAGAAGGGGTTTACAAATAAATTGTAGTTGTGGAATTTACTCTATATGTACCATATCAAACATGTATAGAAACAAGGATTCAACTACATATCCATAGCAAAAGCATCCAAATGAAAATGCTACTTCCTTCTCATTTAAATGATATGGGGGGAATAGTATAAAAAATTCTTAATAATAAAATTATGCGGATATATGAGTCTTATGGAACCACCCATATCTAAAAATAATCCCTTAGTGAAATACACAACTTTTAGATAATCTTATGAATATTCTTTATTCTACCAAAACACTATGTCAATAACATATAACAGGATAATGTAAAGCAAACGGGTGCACCTAGGTCTTCTTGTGATATGAGGGCAAAAGTGAATTGTGGAAGTGGCATGAAAAGAAGAGAGAGAAGAATAATGTCGTACCTCCTTCAACATTGCGATGATTGCATCAAAATTGGTACCTCTTGCTAGCGAGCGTGTGGTGGCAGCCTAATAACGGGAGAAAATGTAAGTGTAAAAGGCAAAATACACTATATAATTTGAATTTATAAAATTGACAAACAATATATTAACCTGAATAACTGGACCATCTGCCAAGGGATCAGAATATGGTACACCAAGTTCTATTATGTCACATCCACAAGAATCCAGCACCTTTAATGCCTCTGCCGTGGTTGAAAGGTCTGGATCACCAGCAGTGATATATGGGATCAATGCCACCTTTGCACCAGACCCATGCACATCAGAGAAAAATTATAAGTAGAATAATCCCACTAGTTCATTACATTTTTGATGCTGTCAGACCATTTTACATTTGGTTATTCATCGATATTCAGAAACCCCAATAGTAACTCTGAAGCTGATATTTACGATAACTTACAATTTCTCAAAAAATCAAGTAGAAACAATCATCTAATTTCATACTCAATTCTCAGTCATATTAAGTTACACCTTTACCTATTAACCACATTTTTCTATATAAATCCAAATAACCAGATAGTTTTTTTCCATAAACTTGCTTCATCTCAAAATTGCTAATAAATACACAAAGTGTTACATGTATTGACTGCAATTGATATTAAAATTCTCAAATCTTATCAACCATGATCAGTAGGTTACTAGGTTATACACATTAAAAAGAATCAATGCCTGCCCAAATCATTGAATACAATTTAAACTCACCAAAAAGAGGCTTAAACTGAAGCAAATTCTCAATACAAAAGAAGAAAAATACTTGCTAATGATTTTGTGAAGTTAAGGTCATATAGAAAAGGGGCTTACTTTGCCTTGTTGTTTTAAGCTAGTGAAAGTTTCAGAGAGTCCAACGGTGCTGAGAGTGGCCATTGGAGGCTTGAACGATTTGGTTAAAGAAAGAGATAGTTTCTTGAAATTGGGTTGAAAGAGAATTGTGTGATTATTCTTCTTGAGTTGAAGAAAGGAAGCTGCTTTCATTGTCATTGCCATTATAACTCACCTCACACTTGTCTTCTTCTTCTTCTTCTTCTTCTTCTTCTTCTACCCTAAACCCTGAAAAGCGTTGATGTGGATTTTGGGTTTAAGCAGGACAAATAAGGCCTACTTGGGGCTACCTCCCAAACTCTCTCTGGTTTGTAAATTTTGCAAAAGGAAACGGATTGCATTTTATGATTTGAAATTTTCCATAATATTAGCCAAGTGGGGAGCTAAAAATAGTAATAAAATAATAATATAAATTAAGAATATTATCTATTTTATATCTTAAATAAAAATAAATGTATATCTAATTTTAGAATATATTAAACAAAATTAAAGATTAGAAGAGCATAAAAGATCAGCAAATCTTCTTAATAATGAAGAGAATTGTTATTTCCACAAGAAAAATTTTATATTTTGATCACATGAACGTGGGGTCATTTACTACTCATATGAACATAAACTTGTGGAATTATAAATTTCTCTTATGAAAATATCAATTTTTATAATTAATGGTGGTTATAATGGCCTCATCAAAATCCCATGATAAATTTATCCAAAAAAAATTAATGGTCTTAAATACATATTAGAATTCGTAATCTTTTGCATTAAGGATATTGATAAATTTGAGGAGTAATTTGGATTGCAATTAAATTGTACTAAATAAAGAAATATATCAATTTTAACATAATGTATTTTTATATGACGATTCTTAACTCTGATACGTTAGATGAAACAAGTACATTTAATTAATGATGATGAAATTAAATTAGTTTTTTCACCCATTAATTACTTTAAATTATTTTCTAAATAGTCAATTACTTTGTCAAGAAATTGAAATCACAAAATATTCAACTTGTAATAATATCCTAAATTTGGATTTGAAAATAGAAGCTAATCAAATACGATGTCGTGTCACTGAGGACAGCATGATCGTGAAGAAAATTGAAGACCACCAAAATGGCTAGATATGTAAATTCAACAAAAAGTATAACTTTTTAAGAAACGGGCTTCGGTTTTAAGAAAAGAGAGCCATCCGCTTTTTTCTGACACCACCGCCATTTCTCTCTTCTTGTTCTTCCATCTCACTGTTCTGTAGTTCACTTCTTCGACTTCAACTCAAGCTGGTAGCTTTTTCTCTTTCTGCCCAGTAACGTGGTATTTGAAACATTTATTGCGAATCTTTTATCTTAAAGAATTAGAAGGCCTAGTATACTGCGAACTCACCGATTTAAAAAATACTGACTCGGTCGAGTCACCGCCATGGCTAACAATCCTGGGGACGGCCCAGCTGACGACTTCCTGGAACAAATCCTCGGCTTTCCGGCTTACGCGGGAGCGGAACCCAATTTGACTGGAAATGAAGCGGCGGCGGCTGCTCCCATGATGTTGCAGCTCAACTCCGGCGACGGCTCCGGTCATCTTGGCGGTGGGTTTCATTTTCCGTTAGGGTTGAGTTTGGAGCAAGGAAAAGGAGGAGAGTTTTTGAAGATGGATGAGGTGGCCTCAGGAAGTGGTGGAAAACGGTTTCGCGAAGATGTTGATAGCAGGGTTTCTTCTCCTGCGAACATGGTAAGTACTTATGTTTCTTCATGAATTGCAGAAAAAACTGATGGAAAGTAAAGATTTAATTTATTTTTTTATTTTTTTATTTGAACATTTTTTCTCCTTCATATTACATAGCGACTTGTTTTAGTAACTAGATTCATTTAGAAATGTTCTTCATGCCTTTAATAGCCGTGTATAGTTTTTTGTGCTTTCTTTCAAATAGTTTCTTGAGCACCAACTGGCATATTGGAGTATGTTTTAAATTGAAGTTTTGGTTCTTATGTATTTTTTTTTATTGTTCAATCAGAAAGGACATTCTGAATAAAAGAATATGACGAGACAATAAAATCCGAATATAATGTTCCCAAATTTGATATTCTGACTATCTATCATATAAAAGAAATAAAATCAGGAATACATGTTCCTCCTGGCTTTTAAAGCATCAGTTTTTACTATTAAAATTATATTCCCTCCTATTCAGATTAAATGTCTTTTTAGAGTTAAGCATACTTATTAAAAAATAACACAAAATGTCTTTTGTGTCCCTAATTAATTATTTCTCTCTCCATAATTGTCTCTTCTTATTCTCTACAATTGCCCCTAATTAATTATTTCTCTCTCCACAATTGCATTTACTAAGCATATTAAATAGAGGGGTAAATTAGGAAAAGTATTGCAATATTGCATAGAGATTCCAAAACAACACTTATGCTACGTTTGGATTGAAGGAATGGAATAGAGTAGGGAATGGAATAGATGAGGGAATGAAATAAGGAAGGGAATGGAATGATTTTTTAATATTCAATGTACATGTTTGGTTGATGTTATGAATACATCTAAGAATGAAATAAATAATTAGAAAGTGACCTAAATACCTCCAAATGTTCAAATTTAACTTAAATTCAATTTATATTAAAAAATTACATATAAGGGATGGGGTGGGGTGGGGTGGGGTGGGGTGGGGTGGGGTCGGGGTGGGGTCGGGGTGGTGGTAAGGGTGTATACATAATCACATAATATTATTTTTTTTTGGGTGGTGGGTGGGGGTGAGGTGTATACATAATCACATAATATTATTTTTTTTTGCGTGGGGGTGGGAGGTGGGGTGGGGGGTAAGAGGTGTATACATAATCACATAATATTATTTTTTTGGTGGGGGGGTGGGGGTGGGGTGGGGTGAGGTGTATACATAATCACATAATATTATTTTTATTGCGTGGGTGTGTGGGGGTGGGGGATGGGGTGGAGTGTATACATAATCACATAATATTATTTTTTTTGGGTGGTGGGGTGGGGGGTGGGGGGTGGGGTGGGGGTGGGGTGGGGTGGGGTGGGGTGTATACATAATCACATAATATTATTTTTTGCGTGTGGGGGTGGGGGGTAAGAGAGGTGTATACATAATCACATAATATTATTTTTGTTGGGTGGGGTGAGGTGAGGTGGGGTGGGGTGGGGGGTGGGGTGGGGTGGGGGGGGGGAGGGAGGGAGGGAGGGAGGAGGGGTGGGGTGTATACATAATCACATAATATTATTTTTTTTGGGTTGGGTTGGGTTGGGTGGGGTGGGGGTGTGGGTGGGGGTGTGGGGGTTGGGGTGATGGTAATGGTGTATACATAATCACATAATATTATTTTTTTTGGTGGGGTGGGGTGGGGGTGGGGTGGGGGTGGGGGTGTGGGTGTGGGGGTTTGGGGGTTTGGGTGGGTGGGTGGGTGGGTGGGGTGGGGTGGGGTGGGGTGTGGGTCGGGGGTGGCTCTGCTCCTTTTTCGCTCGCCTCTGCTCCTCCTCTTTCGCAGATCGATAGATTGATTGAATGAAAGAACATGGAACCTTATTTTATTTTTAAGGGGCATATTTGTCAATTACTTAAAAATAATATATGGAATAAGTTATTCCTGACCCCCCTTCCAGGAATAAAAATTATAATTTTAACTTAACACCTATTCCACTAGGAATACATTATTCCGTTGGAATAAACAAACCAAACAACATTTTTATCATTCCAATGGAATGATTCATTCCATTCTCCCTCCTATTCAATCGATCCAAACGTAGCATTATATAGAATAAAATGAAACTCTCTAAAAAGACATTTAATCTGAATAGGAGGGAGTATCATATAACATTTGTCTAATGGGTATTGGGTACTAATTACGTTCTTAAGTTATTAGGCTGATTTGTGAAGTTGGACATGTGTGCTCGTAGAAAGAAGAAACCAATTAAAATTACTAAGAGGATCACATTTTAAAAACAATGCAATTTACAAAGCTTCCCTTTTGCATTATTGTGTTTTCTGTTTAAAGTTATTAATAATTTTTTATTTTGTCTGAGACTATTGAGTGAAGCAGCTACTTTTCTCTCTTGAGTTTTTGTCTCTGGTGATCGAACAATCTTTTTGTAGGGTTTCCATGGCCAGCCAATGCATAATACACTTCCTGCAATTCCACACCCCCCTACAATCCGCCCAAGAGTGAGGGCAAGAAGAGGCCAGGCTACAGATCCACACAGCATTGCTGAGCGGGTAAGCTTGATTTTTCATTTTAATTTACCTTTCCGGCATAAAGAAGTGTTGCTATATGCTGCAACAAACCTCTGGGAGACAGAATATTGCAAAACTATGAGGAGAAACTGCTATACAAGAAAGAAAAAGTTTTGTTTACTTGTTGTCTACTCTAGTTTTATATGTTCTTGATGGAGGGTGTTTAGTAGATTATTAGTAGAATGAGATATACTGATTTTTTTGATATATTATGTAAGAAAATATTTTCAGTAGAAGAGAATCTCTTCTTTATAAGGAGGTTTTGCTTAGGACCTTGTCAATGTCAAATGGAGCAAAGTGTTATATTAATTTTGGTTGGAATCCTGCTATATGCTTGTATTTGGACAGATACATTACAATTGTTTGTTATCCTAAAATAAACAAATATGGCTCCTCCCCTTCCTCCTGTGATGCGGGAGTTCCAGTAGATTCTTTGCTGCAGAGCCTTGATGAAAGTGATGTGTAGTTCTGATCATGCTTATTGCATTTTCTCTTGTGCTGTTGTGCAAGGTGTCACAGCTCACTTCTCCTATTGGTGCAGTTACGCAGGGAAAGAATAGCAGAAAGAATTAGGGCGTTGCAAGAACTGGTGCCAAGTGTGAGTAAGGTCTGAATCTCCTCACTCCTGTTATTTTGCGACTCTTTGTTTTTGTTTGCAGAATAGAGTTCGACTCTCCCTAGCATTCAAATAAGCTACAAACAAAATAATAACATCCTCCCTTGCAATGTAACTCCTAAATAATATATATGCGTATTGTCATTAGGTTTTACATTTCTTGTACTTAGTAAACGTGGCTACCTCATTGAACATGGAACAATATTTTCTGAAAATGATTGAATAAATAAAATATCAAGTAGAAAACAATTCCTTTTTCTCAGAGCATAACTGCGACTGTTGAACAAAATACCTAAGCTCAAGTTGGAAGCAATCTATTACTCCCTCCGTCCCAAGATAAAAGTCCTTATTACTATTTTGGGTAGTCCCATGTTAAATGTTCACTTTCCTTTAATAACTAAACTTTTATACATTTTTTCCTATTATGCCCGTAGCATTAAATATCTCATACTTTTTTTATTCTAATCCTCTCTCTATATTTAATGACATTATTATGGACAATTTTGTCATTTTATTCCTCTTTTTAATATGCGTGAAAAGTCCACCAAGACTTTTATCCTGGGACGGAGGGAGTAATAGTTTTTAAAATAGAGTTTGAATTTGAGTTGTATTTTAGGCATCTTTCCAATATTTATTGTGATGGTTTCTTTCCCCATTTTCTTATTCTCCATTCTTCGGTTTTTAAATTAATATGTTGTGAGGCAGCCTCTTTTTCTTTTTTTGGGAGATGTGGAGTGAATTTTAAGTTGCATGGAAATACAAACACATGTATTTTCCAATATATTAGTATATATCATCTTAAATATTATAAAATTTATTGAAAGATATCACATAAAGTTATATTCTGTCACTTCATAAAATTTTGTGCCACAAGCTCTTAAAATTGGGGAAAACTACAATAGGATGGGGGACTAACAATTACGAAGTGGTCCACTCATTTTAATTAGTTTTATTTAAGAAATGTTACTAACATTACAGTTTTTATTGAGCAAAAAAAAAAAAAAAAATTTGCCAATGGCAAAGTTAATGCTGAAATTCATTGATATCAAAGACTATTGGTATATAAATTTGGAGTACATGGACTTACTGCTTTCTTTTTCATTTTTTTCGCCTCAATCCTCGTTTCTATTTTATTTTAAATTAGATTCCCCTTTAGTGTTGTGGTAAGTGCAATTGGTTGTGTATAACTGGACAAGTGAATCATTTACTACTGAAACTTGTAGCTAGTTGTGGATGTTTCTGAATAAGAGATCAGTTGACTAATTCAAACAATCAGTTAAAATTCATAAACTTAAGAATCCTCATTAGCTAAGTGATTGATTTGGAACATAGCTTATTGACGAACTGCATAGTAGCTTCTGTAAATTAAAACATGTGACTAGTTTTATGTGATGCCATGTCTAACTTGATCTTCGGTTTCCAAAAGCAGCATACTAATTCATTATATTTCTGTCAGACACTCGTGTCTGATAATCTCGATAAACACCTGGTTGTGGATTGTTGAAAGGTCTGTAAATTCTAAAATATAGCTTGTGACGTGGATTTTAGTCTACTGATGTGATTGCTGTATAAAGAACGAATAGGTGATAAGCTTGAAAATTTGTGTTTTGTATGCCACAAGGCAACAATAATTTGAGGTGCTTCATTATTGCTCTGATCTTGCATTTTTATTTTTCCTTTTAAGTTTTAAGGTTACTTATCAAACTATGTTGTATATATAATTATATATCTATTTACCCTTTAAGGTTATGGAATAACCTTATGCTTTGCACAAGAAGAATATTATTGTCAGTTCATCCTCCATCATACATATGATAAAGATCCTTTCTTGTGCAGACGGATAGAGCTGCCATGCTTGATGAAATTGTGGATTACGTAAAGTTCCTGAGGCTTCAAGTGAAGGTAAATGATCAGTAGTTCTTTACAGATTCATTATCTAGGTATGTTGACATTATTGACTGAAATGAAGGATCTGTACTTCCTACTGGGAGAAATATTCATCGTTTGCCTCCTTACTTGTATAGTTATAACACGCTCAAGTTAGAGCCAGAATTTTACCAGTTGTTGAGCCTATACCTCGAGATACTAATTTCAGGACATTCATTGTTCTTTAAGCATTCAGTCAATAAAGTGATCCAATTTTGGTTATGGACTTTCATAATTTAATTATTCAGACGCACTTCTTTGGCCCTAATTCAGTGTCAATATGTTCATCATGAAAGTTCTTTGGTCAGGTTCCTTACAAATTACATGGGTGTTAAGTTTTAGATTTTAAAAAGCTGAACTACCAGTTCCCTCGTTGGTACTTAAACCATGGCCTGCTAATAACTAAACTAACTTTTGACAAAACATCGTGCCACAGTATTTAACAAATGGAAAAGGTTGAGATGATTTCTTCTCTCAAATAATGTTTTCAGTAAGTAGTAAATGATAGCAGATGACATTTGTAAGCACTAGTGAATCTTTTTTATGCAAATAAGGTACCTGAGCTGTTTTCAAGCTTTAAATAACTGGCTTTCATACAGCTTTGTCCAAATGTATATATATATACACACGCACACACTCAAATCATCAATTTTACAGGTGCTGAGCATGAGTAGACTGGGTGGTGCTGGTGCTGTCGCACCACTTGTGACTGATATTCCAATCACCCCAGTTGAGGTAATGTAGATTTTCAATTTTTCTTGCAGGAAATCTGTTCCTTTTCTTATATATTCTGCGTCTTTTTTGTGATTGATTTTGATCAGAAAGAGGGTAGTGAAGGTGGAAGAAACCAACCAGCCTGGGAGAAATGGTCAAACGATGGCACAGAACGACATGTAGCCAAGCTTATGGAAGAAAATGTTGGGGCTGCTATGCAGTTCCTCCAATCCAAGGCACTTTGCATTATGCCCATCTCACTTGCCTCCGCAATCTACCACACGCAACCATCAGATACCACCACACTTGTCAACCCTGAAACTAAGTAAACCTCAGAAAGACGGTATTCCCATCTAACATATCCCGTAACTGTTGATACCTAAACCCTACCAGTCCCCGTCCAGTTCCATGCATGCAATCAGTTGCAATCAAAGTCGAATGCCATGGTTCCACCTTTTTGCATTTATTTCAACTTTAATCAAGACATGGTTTGATGCCATGCTTAAAATAATAAAAGCCCCTCCACGTCTTTTGCTAGATTCAAACACATGATAAATTGTCAAAGCTTTTTGAATATGCAGTGCTTTATCTTTCAATGGCGGGTGTAGTGGTGAATGATCAATGCACTTTTATGGTGGTCTTGTATTTTTTTTAGTGGATGTTGGTTTGGTTTTTTTTTTTTTTGGGGGGTTTGGGGGGGGTGGACCTTTAGTTTAAAAAGGTATGGATGAGTAAATATTTCTGTAATTGTAATTATGTTTCAGAACAAATGGAATGAGAGTTATGGATAGTGATTGCTTGTCCCAAAAAGCTGGATTTATGGTCCAAGCATAAATCATTACTGTCGCATGATTTCTCAAGAATTAGGAAGTGGATTGACATTGCAAAAGTAGGATTGACCTTGTTTAAGTAGGTTATCCTGAAACATTATTGGAAGGGAATCATTAGAGAAAGAAAGAAGGGTTGAAGGTTAAGACTTGCATTCCTGATTGGATTGACAAGACCTAAAACTGTTTTCATTGTTGGGTAAATCTTGTTGCACACTCTTGAGGATTAAAATTTTCTCTCTACCTGGCTGGATAATATAGCATACTCTCTGGAGAGCAAGTTGGTAAAAAAAATAATAATCATTTTTTACCTGATTACTCTTACCTCTTATCCCTTTTACTCTTTCACATGCGTGGTTCCGCCAAAAAAAATACAAAAAGAACTCTAGAAAAAAGATTACTTGGTTTAAAAATGGCGGACAACCCAAATAGTTAGGAAGGTCAATAATATGAAGCTCCACGTGGTTCTAATAATCAAGAACAAGCTAGATGTATGTATTATCACCATAAACAAAGTCCAAACAAAGGGGTTAGTGTAGTCCTCAGCTTTCACCAACATCAACACTTGGAATACAAAGTGAACGAATATCTATGTATGCAAGAGGGGATAACATGTAGTTCAAACCACCACAAATCAAACTTTTAGGATGGTGAAAACAAATCATTGGGCATTGAACAAGGCCAAGAACAGCTTACAAGTTACAACCCATGGATGCCTGTGACCGTCCAAGTTTTCATTATTAGTAACAATCCCAAAATAACTTTAGCAGGCATCTAGATCCCGCCATGGAGGAGGCTTAGGCTCGCCTAACAATGTACTATTCCCTCCTTCTGGCCCAGAATTGATGCGCTTAGGATTTTGCGTTCCACGCTGCAATATAGGGTACAATTAAAAGTCTAGCTATATATTACTAAGTAAACAAAAAATTGAATGTATCCGACTCAGCTGCCTTACCGGTGGCTTCTCCCCTTTTCTTAGTGCCTCAACAATCTCCACAACTCGCTTTGGAGTAATATCTTCCTGTAATTACCACAAGAGATCCATATAAGAATTTTAAAACTTTTGAGCAGTTGATGCAAAAGGCACGTATTTTGTACAACAACAAAAAGTAATAATATGTACTCACATAATAATTGTAGGTATATGCTTCAGACCCATTAGAGTAGTCAGCTACAGTTATCATAGGAGCATTTACACAACTTCCCTGCAGAAACCAAAAATTAGTGCATGAATTATGCATAGTTCCATACAGATCTAATCAAATCACATCAAGTTGGTCGGGAGTGTTTGTCACGTGCAATCCCTTGGTAGCTATTAGGATTTCCCAATACTTGGATCAAGTTGTAATGTGTTGCAAAAGATAAGGCAAACCATTATAATGGCAGACAAGCTCACCTTGACTGACAACTAAAGGAGCAAATAAAATATATTTAGATAATCTGGAATCAGAAACTACAATTCCTCATGTTCTTAGATTCACTAATTATAAAAATTGTAAACCTGACTTTCGTGATTCCTCCTCTCCGTATACACAATCACATTGACAAATGATACATAGTGTTCCATGATCAAGGAGATCATACCTATTGTAACAAACTATAACAAAAACTAGATTGTTCATTAGGATTTCAGTATGCTAAATAAATATTACTTGTTTTTTTGCATGCACCTAATCCCCATAGCCTGGGGGCACTCTCACAATTAAGAAACATACAATCAAGGATTATATCGATGTAAAACAACTCTTTGAACTACTATTTTCTTCATGCGACACAAAACATCCTCCTATTAGCTCGTGTGTATTCATTATAGCCTTGAGATGAGAAGTAGATGCTGAAAGCACTATCAAGATTCTCTCACAACTGTGTCCAACTTTTTCCATTATTGTTCTTCATGAAAAAATTGTCTGCAACTCCTCCCATTAAACAATTCCCAGATTTTCTACCCTGATGTGTTGATGCTTACATAGGTATGTGGCAAGGCCCAGACAGCTCTTGTAGCTTGGTAAGCAGCTACGATCTTATGAAGGCGCCTCTATAAGGGTGGAATGGTTGCTAAGGTATGACCTCTGTTCATCAGCTTGGCATGTCACACCTTGGCCATACTTTATATCACAGCAGCATTCAGCACATTCTCTAGATGATGCACATGATCTTCTGACACGTGTGCTAGCAACCTAGCCCCATGTCACGTAGTAATATACCTATAAATATTTCACTATCCTAACATTATTATCCAAGCGAAAGGAGGAGGATCCTGGGATGGTTGCTGTTGCTTAGCTCTGGTGAGCTTTAGGTTGAAACAGTCATTGATCCTATGCTTACTCACCTAGTGCTCTCTTTCTCTCTAACACAAAGACTCACACACTATGTTATAGGTGGTGTATATAGCATATATGCACATAGATGTCTAAGTTTTCACCAAGGATTATATTCCATTCATCCTATTGAAACTAAATGTGTGGTAAGAACCATTAGAAGACATAACAAATGATAAGAGAAAACACTCACCATGCATTCCATTTCCCCAACAGAAAACAAGCCATCCTTCGTTACCTCTGCACATCGAAGTAATAATCCCATAAATCATTTAATACAAAATCAGGAATTAAAAAAACAAAAAACAGTATGAATATGTCTTAGAAGATGGACCATTGCGCTTCACTCCCAAGTGTTTCAATAATGCATCTTCAATTTCCCGTGAACCACGTATCATACAAGGTGTTGTGCCACATACCAAAAGGTGGTATTTTCCAACCTGCAAAAGAAGAAGATAAAAGTACATCTATTGGTGATACTTGCCTTTTTCATATACTTGTTGATCAAATCTCTGTTTTTTATAAGTGCATTAAAAATAAAAAATTATACATATAAACAACTAAATAAAAGATACTTGCTCACCTTTGCTCGGTTAAACATTGAATAGAATGTCGCAACCTCATATACACGAATTGGAGCAACCTCTATAACCTTTGCCACCTTTACCAATCAAATGGATTACATGAGTGTAATCTTACAAGAGACGAGCACGAGAAACAACTTTTCATTACCTTTTTCAACAAACGCAAAAAAAAGTAAAGCGAAAACTAAAATGGGTTGCAGTAATCATAGTTATAACAATCATACTGAGCATCGAATGTCAAGCTAATGTTTCACAGTTCAACATTTGAAGAAATATATATATATGTATATATATATATATATGAAGATTTTAAAATAATTACTGTACAGATATGTTATAAATTCTGGTAATTTATTTCAACTTGGAAATTTAGATCAGTGGTAAAATAGTTAAAGGCTTTCAGATACGAGTCTTGCTAGAGCACTTTCACAGTTTCACCTTTCTTAAAAATAAAAACAAATCAATTGCATGTATAGCTGGTTTGCACGCTCAACCGCCGGTATAGCCGGTTCACTCCAGCTTCGCACAATCCCCCAGCTTAGCGCAGCTCCCCAGTTTAGCGCAGTTCCCTTGCATTTCCGAATTCCGATTCAATTAGAGAATTGAACTGGTCTAGGGTCCAGTTTCCAGTTCAACCGCTTGAACCATCCATCCTGGTCCGATTCTAATAGCTATGGTGGAAACTAGATTTTGACAACATTCATCACAAATTCTGAGTAAAAAAAAATGACAGTAACCAAATCCCTACTGCAACTACCACCACAAACATTCAAGTATTAGATTGAGGTGATTGTTCTAATGTCTCACAAACTAACTATATAAAACGTCAAAAGTTAATTAATTGTTATGCATGGTGATATTAGCTTAGTAACTCATGAACCATGAAATATTTGCAGTGGATAAAAGAAGGCTCAACATCTTCTACCATTACCTTTCTAGTTATAATTAAGAAGTTACTAACCGAGGTAATAATTCTTTCTAATTTGCTTACTACCAACGCCAACCCCCCTCCTCTTTTATATATGGAAGCTGTAGATATTCTCTTCAGCAACACAAGGGTCAGGCTTCGACATTTTTGGCAAGTACAACATTAATGTACTTGTAAGGGAAAAAATGTAAAACTTTAATGTCAATAGACTCAATACTTGTAGAAAAATATTAATGTATTGTATAGCAAATATAGCATGATAAGAAGTAATTGGAACAATTTATAAAAACTAAGTTTTGCTTCGATAAGTAACAAAGCTGTACATATGTAATAATAAGCAATAACTGTTTGTCATATATCTTTTAAAAAGACCAACTCTTGGCTATATTAAAAATAAGGTAAAATGATTTATAACCATAATATGTGCAGTGAAGAGTAATTTCACCCTGAGGTCCTTAACAAAATCTTAATGATTTAGGACGATCCCATGAGGTCCTTAACAAAATCTTAATGATTTAGGACGAGCCCGTGAAAATTGGTTAGAATAATATAAAAGGCTTTGGAAGCCCATGAATTAGAAGTTGTATTTTAATTAGTTTCTTTAATTTGTAGTTATCTTATTAGAGTCCAATTTAGGTTAGGAAAGTTGTCTAGGAGTATTGTAAATAGTGATGTACTTCATTATTTAAAAGACGGCCGCCTAGGCGCTAGGCCCTCCTCTGCCACCTCACCTAGGCCAAAAAATTCCTCCAGAAAATTAGGCGGAGAATTTTTTTTTTTTAATAACTACTCAAATTAGATCTTGATATATTTATTTTTCTAATGATTTACCATATTCATAATACATGTTGTAGCATATCAAATCACAACAAGAAGTGAACAAGATCAAGTCAAAATGGATAATTTTATTATAGTTGTAATTTTTTGATCTTGTACCAACTTCAAATTATATAAATGATGATACATTTGTAATATTTATTTTAAATCAATATAATACTTAAATTTATGTTTAGTTTCTTAAGTTTTAATATTGAATTAAATTCTTGAAATTTTAAATTTTATTATTTAATAGCAATCTTGTTTATGAATAAAACCAATAAGTTAAAGATGTGTTTGAACTTTAAGTAAAAGCCTTTATTATCTTTATTATAGATTGTTTTGCTTTATATTATTATTTTGTTTGGGTAAATGTAAGATAAAATATTAAAATTGACTTGAAAAACAAAATCTCGCCTAGGCCCCTAGGCGCTAGCCTCCTACCCCCCTAGCTCCCGCCTCTGCCTCCCGTGATATTATTTTATAACATTGAATAATTAGAATTGATTTGTGTGAGATTATTTGTGTGATATTTATCTTCCATCCCCAAAACCCCCATGTCCCCATCACTTAAGACGTCAACAGACCAAAACAGAGATTAAGATCCTGATTTACAACTAGCCCAATCTATAGTGAAGCACAATATTCTTCTTTTCTTATGAATAGGTTAAGAGAGACTAATCAATTGTAAATTCTTGTTTTCTGCTTGTTAGTCATAGTTGTCATGGCGTTGCCTAGGCGTTGACTAGGCGTTTTGGCGCTAGAGGAGGACAAGGCGACGCCTTGGACGCCAAGCTGCCAAGGCTCACTCCAAGTTAAGTGATTAGATCATTTTTTACCCATGACTCGTACATAACCCATGTACTTCCTATGTGGTGTAATTTTATTACTTATTAGACTTGTAATGTGTGATAGGTGTTGACTGTTGATTTGGTTGATTCTTTATTTTCTATGTAATATTTGTTGACTTGTTCTACTAATTTTAATGTCAAGTGTTTTGTTTTTGAATTTAGACTATGAAGTATTCATATAATTGTGTTTTTAATTGTATTTTATAGCCTTAGTTATTATGTTTTGAGTTTTAATGTATATAAAATTTTGATGTTCAATATATTTTTGAAGTAAAATAAATAATGTATAAATTGCATATCGTTAACAACTTGTCGCCATACGGACGGCATGGCGGACACCTTATCGCCTATGCCTATGCGGTCAACTATCGTCGCGTTCAACAATGTTTTTAGCCTTTTTTTCTTTCTTTTCTTTTTAACTGGACAACTAATAACTAATTGAAAAAGGTAAAAACAGATCCACCCAAATGTGAAAAACGTTTACAAGGTATAAATTTGTGAGTAAGAGAAACTAGCAAAACAATCAAAACACAATATTAGATATATGGTCAGAGAGATATGAATCATGACATGAACCAAATTAGTGCCTTCAGAACTCATAAGTTGGCTGATTGTCAACCAAACTCGCATTATCTCATTAACAATATTAGTGACAAAAATCTACCTAAGAATGCTACTGCTTTCAATTATAAGTGGAATAATGAAGTATATATGACTTTCAAAAGATCAACACAAATTAACATCAACATACTGCATTCATTGCTGACACAGGAAGCCACCCTCCATGTTGCTGCTGTGCAAGATCCAGCAGAGGAATGACTGCAGATTGCTTGTAGTTGGAGGGATAATGAGATAATATTTCCTTCACTTGGAAATAGCATGAATATGTAATCATTAATACTTAAGAATATGGATATTAGTAATTCAATTTTATTAATTCCTTGAACCAATGACAGAAAGTAACTTGCATCTTCAAAAGCAAGACCACAGAGAAAGTGCTGAATACTGGAATATTAGTTTAAGGCACAGAACGACAATGACTTCTAAGTTCTAAGGTATGGGACACTAAGTGCAACAGCTATAGTCAAATTCAATCAGGAGAGCAAACTCCCAAACAGGGATAATGCCCAATTTATCAACAAGAAAAGGCCTCATGATTTGGAATTTTTCACTTTATCAAACGTACTATATTCTAAACAAGCAACCCAAAGAAATGCCAAACATCCTCACGCTAATGGCGAAAAGAAATAATTTTCCACGTGCACATTGGATAGTGATTCAAGCCATACAGGGAGAAAGAGAATAATGAGGGAAAGATGAACAGTATTGAAAACAAATATGGGTTGAACTCCAGCCACCCAGCCCAAACAGCCATACCTCCTAGCTTGCAACTTAAACTTTGGATATCAACTGATGAATAAATTGGATACCAGTCAACATTGCATTACAAGTTGCAATCAAATGTTTCCATTTCCTCATCAAGTTTCAATTTTTTCCCCAAAAAATAGGTTTTTCCATATAGTAAGGCAGCAAACAGTGTTCATTCCCACTCAAATAATTAAGAATTTGAAGCAAAGCACATTTCATTAATTATCATATCATATAAAGTATCAATCATTACAAAAACTCATACAGTGATAAATGGTGAAAAGAGCCGACCTTTTCTTTGTTTTTATCGTTGAATTCCCATGGCAGGTCCGGATTGTTATCCGGCGTATCAATGTGCTGCAAGCAGAAAAATAAATAAAAACTATAATGCACATGTTGGGTCGTGATATTTTATCTCTTTGGACCGAGTATATTGGGTTTATTCTTTTTATTCTATTGGGCCTTTATTATTGAATTATGAAAATCATTAAGCCCAATTATTATATCATTTTCATTTCAAACTTATAAGACCGGGTCGGGTCAGTAGATCAATCCTTTAGACATTTTAAATATCTACAATCTTTGACCTGTAATGATGAAAAAGCATGTCGGTTGACTAAAGAACCTGCCATGCATTAATGTGGATGGGATCATAACCGTACGTAGTGGGAAAAATGATGACCAAAAAGCGGTGGATACACTACATGCGATTCGGCGGGACCCATCGGAGTAAAGGGAATGTCGAGTAGTAGTGGGTGGTACGATAATTCGCGAGGAGGGTATAACTTGACAAGCGAAGTCTCCACCAAGAGTGCGTTTTACACACTTCTTGATTAGAATCACAGATTCACAGAGAATCATCATTTTCTCTATATGCACTAAAGCGATATAGCCTCCGTTTTTCGATAAATCTTGTGAATTCACATCTCGATTCTCACACTGAATTTATCCCCGACGGAACCGCCGTCAAGCTTGAGGTGTTTATCGTGTTTACGTTGCAGGATCAGGACGTTTTAGGTGATTGGGACGTGACGAAAGATCTTGGCGTTAACATTGGCGCTAGAAGGAGGGACTAATGGATTACTATGACTTTACTGATGCTGCTAAATGTCATACTTTTGTCACTACTTTGAGAAAAGACGCCAGACAGTGGATGGGGACTTTACCATCGGATTCTATCTCCTCGTGGACCTGAACTTTGTGATAAGTTCCATGCCCGTTTTGGAAGCAATAGAAGAAGGGTAAACCTCTGAGCTCTTTAAAGACAAGTCCGTGATTTCACCAATGAATCTTTTAGTGCCAATATGTAAAGAGGTTTAGGGAAGCGGTGGACGGTGTCCGATCTTAATGATCTCAAGTTGTTGGATTGTTCCGAATGGGCTAGATCTAGTTAAATCGGAGAAATTAGTAAAGAAATTGATGTTTCACCATCAGAAAAGCCTAGCGAAGCCTTTGACAAGGCGAGAGGGCTATATTGTTGTGGAAGAGGCTATGAGCGATCTGAAGAATCCTTCTTTGAGCCAATTAAAGGAGGTAGAGGTTCCCAAACCTGATGTTGATCGAGAGAAGAGGGGAGGATACAACCAAAGGCGTAAGGTAGTTGAAGAAGAAATCTGGTAACTTCGTGGCGACTCAGCAAAGAATCGTACACTGTTCCTACCCGAAGGTTAATAAGGTTTATACCCAGTTGAATACTGAGAGGTCGATAATTTTGGATCGGATCCAAAACCAACCTTTCTTTGAACCACCTCGTGATAATTACAAAAGCGGGACATGGCACCCTCGCAAATATTGTGGTTATCATCAAGTCTTTGAGTCGCTTACTTAATGAAGTGTTGTAATTTAAAGGATTTTGTAGAAAGCAAGATTAAAAGTGGCTGGCGATTCAATATGTGGTGAGAAAGACCGTCCAAGATCGTGAAGTTATTAATCGCATGCGATTCAAACGGTTCAATCTGCTTTATTCAAAATGCTCCACCACCGCCGAGGCAAGTCGTTGATGTAATAACCGGTGGGTGCATTGGGAAATTAGTAGGGAAGAAGAGGAGGTCTTATCTTGATTCAATTATGTCAATAATGAATGCTACTCTACGAAGGTTGATAAGTAGTTCGGGAACTATTATTTCATTTACGGATGCGGATTATCCTTCGGAGCCCATTGAACCGCATGAAGGGGCACTGGTGATCACAGCGCAAGTGGGTTCGGTGGATGTGAAACGTATGCTGATAGATAACGGATCTTCGGTGGACATTCTTTATGCCCACGCTTATCAAAGAATGCATCTCGATGAGCACAAAATGGAGGTCGGACAGGAGGCTCCTCTATATGGTTTCGGCAACGATCCAGTCAAAGTGGCGGGCACTATTGAACTCCCTGTCATCTTCTAAGACCCCTCAAGCAAGTGGAGATAACTTGTAAATTTTACGTTGTACATGTGGATTACTCTACAACGCCATTTTGGGAAGACCCTCGTTGACCGCTCTTGTTGTAACTTCCATCCCACATTTCAAAATCAAATTCCCACAAACACATGGAGTAGGAGAGGTGATGGGTGACTTGGATCTGGCAGGAGATGTTATCGAGATTACGTCATTTCATCCGGAATGGGCGTCGATGAAACAAAGAAAGGCGATGGCAATTGAAATTGAACCCTTCACCGAGAGTAGCTCGTAACCTTGGTAATCCCCGGGGGCGGAGAAATTGAATTGGTCGTGAAGCCGGATAAGACGGTGAGGATTGGTTGGGTTTGCAGAACCTCTTTGAGACGAATCTTATGGAACTCTTACGATGCTATGTTGATATTTTTGCATGGGAGCCACAAGATATGCCTGGAGTTAGCCGGAAGGTTGCTGAGCATAAACTGGAAATAGATCCTTCGAAGAAGCCAGTTCGTCAGAAGAGGCGGATATTTGCTCCAGAACGTCAAAGGATCATCGATGAAGAGGTTGCAAAATTGCTGGCTGCTGACTTCATCTACGAGATTGATTACCCGGAGTGGATAGCAAATGTAGTATTGGTGCAGAAGCATAATGGAAAGTGGCGAGTTTGCATCGACTACACCGACCTTAACAAAGCCTGTCCGAAGGACTTTTATCCTCTGCCCCATATCGATCAGCTCATCGATGCCACTTCGGGGTATGCATTATTAAGTTTTATGGATGCTTTTTCAGGTTATCATCAAATATCCATGTGCAAAGAAGACATTCCAAAAAGCTGTTTATTACACACAGATTCGGTGTATGCATACAAAAAGATGACTTTTGGCCTCATTAATGCGTTGGAGCTACCTATCAGAGGATGATGAACTTTATATTCGATAGACAGCTGGGGAGGAACATGGAGGTTTATGTAGATGACATGATCGTGAAGAGTATGCAAATTCAAAAACATTTGGACGATCTAGAGGAATGCTTTCAAACTATTCGTCATCGACAACTGCGACTCAACCCGACCAAATGTACTTTCGGCCTTGGTGCTGGAAAGTTTCTGGGTTATCTGGTCAGTCAAAGGGGTATCGAGGCCAATCCAGAGAAGATACAGGCCATCCTCGACATGAAGACTCCTCAGTCATTCAAGGACGTTCAGCGTCTGACTGGTAGGATTGCGGCTTTAAGGAGGTTCGTTGCCCGATCTGCAGAGAGATGTCTTCCTTTCTTTGACACATTAAAGGGACCGAAGAATGCGAAGATGTTCTAGTGGACTTCCGAATGTGAAGACGCTTTCCAAAGTATAAAGACGTATCTATCTTCGGCTCCTTTATTGGTCAAGCTTTGTCAGCAGAGACTTTATATTTGTACCTTGCGGCGATTCCTTAGCAGTTGGGCGATTTTGATTCGGGAGATCGGTGGGAAGAAAGATCCGGTCTATTACGTCACCACGCCCTACGAGATCTTTGAAACCGGTATCCTAACATTGAGAAATTTGCCTTTGCTTTAATAATTGCCGTAGAAAGCTTGGCGAGATTTTCAAGGTCGACTCTGGTCGTCTACTACGGATCACCCGTTGAAGAAGGTGATGGGCAAGCCCGGAGGTCTCGGGTAGACTAAAGAAAGCATGGACTATGGAGTTATCGATTTTTCATCGAGTATCATCCCCGAATCGCCATTAAAGGCCAAGCCACGGGCGACTTTATGGTAGAATGCTCGTTCACCAAGCAGCGAATGCGAGTTCTTAGGAGTGAATCTTACATCGAAAGCAATGGACCGTTCTTCAACAGGTCGTCGAAGGCGTGAGCGTTGTATGCGAGATGGATCTCTACGATGATTGTTAGTGGAGGCGAGGATTATTTTAATAAGTCGGGAGGATTTAAGGTCAATGAGCCATCGATTCGGGTTTAAAGCAACGAACAATGAAATTTGAGTCTGTAAGCGGTGTTAAGAAAGTGTCCGATTAAGCGAAGAGTCTCGAAGTCCAACAGTTGATTATCTATAGTGATTCTCGGTTGGTCGTTAAGCGGTATTGGGGAGATTATGAAGCTCGTGGGACCGAATGATCAAATATCTGGCGGAGTTAAGAAACCAACTTCAATTTTTTGCTTCGCACGAATTTCGTGGTATAAATGGCGACAATTCTCATCTGGCGATGCTTTGTCGAAATTGGGCCACTACGGATGCGAGATGTTTTTCATGGATCGGTGTATTTGGAAATTTTGCAACGGAAAGAGTGTTCAAAGACGTAAAGCGTTGATGTGCATCGAAGCGAACAAACTGTTGGATGACCCCTACATTGAGTATTTGGCGGATGGCGTCCTTCCCCGGATCAAATCTTTGTAAAGAAGATCAAGTACAAGAGTACTAATTTCATCTTATTGATGGGGATCTTTATCGATTGGCATTTTCCTCACCATTATTGAAATGTTTGGTTCCGTCAAGGCCGAGAGTATGCTCTTCGGGAAGTTCATGAAGGATTTACGGTGATCATATGGTCGCCAAGTCTTTGGCACATAAAGTACTTTCGACAAGGTTCTTATTGTATGACAATTTTCAAAGAAGCTACAGAAGACGTCAAGAAATGTGAAAATGCCAACTCAATAGTCCGGTCCCACATCGTACCAGGAAGAATTATACTCGATTCTATCTCCTATACCCCTTCATGTGGGGGTGGATATATTGGGACCAGTTACCTAAAGCTAAAGGTCAAGTTAGCTTCGTCATAGTTCTTTATTGATTATATGACTAAGTGGGTAGAGGCGAAACCACTTTGGCCGATAAATGTGAGCGAGTGCTTAAAGTTTATGAAGGAGTACGTGGTGTTTCGCCGGGATCCCTAAGGTATTGATATCGGACAATGGGCGCTTGATTCGTGGGTTCAAAATTTGAAGAATTTTTGAGCGATTTGGGGATTCAAAGATAAGAAGACTTTCGTGGATCATCCACGATCGAATGGGCAAGTTGAGGTGACCAACGGATGTCTTCTTGAAGCGGAATAAAGCGTAGATTGGATGAAGCTAAGGGAGATGGCGGAAGAATTCATTGAGCGTCTTTGTGGGCATACCGAACTACGCCGAGGACTACTACGGGATTCCCCCGATTGGCCTATGGTACTGATGCCTTAGTCCCAGTCGAAATCGGATCTCCAAGTCTTCGGGTAAGTCAATTCAAAGAAATCTACAACGATGAAGGACTGAAGGCTAACTTGGACCTGCTAGACGAAGTCAGAGAGGAAGCTTTAATCAAATTGGCTGCTTATCAACGAAGGGTGGCCAAACATTATAACAAGGGCGCCAAACTCGTAGATTCGAAGTGGGAGACTTCGTTTCTAGAGGAAAAGCTTCTACACCTCAAAACACGGGAAAGCTAATGCCGAATTGGGAAGGGCCATATGAAGTGATCGAAGTACCAAAGCCAGGTACTTATCGATTAAAGGCACTTGATGGTTCCGAGATCAAGAATACTTGGCATGCTGGCAGACTTCGGAAGTATTTTCAATAAAGTTTAAGTCAGATTATCGGAAGTCTGTACACAACTGTTTGATATCAATAAAAGATCACTTTTCCACAAATTATCACTGATCCTATTGGTCCGATGGTCACTATGGTGTAAGGAGGTATGGTAGGACTCGCTGGCCATTCGATGGTAGCCCCAGGTCCTTTTGGTCCTATATTGATCTTTCGAGGTGGTAAGTCGATGGTCATTATTGGTCCGATGGTCACTATGGTGTAAGGAGGTATGGTAGGACTCATTTGGCCATTCGATGGTAGCCCCAGTCCTTTTGGTCTATATTGATCTTATCGGTGGTAAGTCGATGGTCACTATTGGTCCAGATGGTCACTATGGGTGTAAGGAGGTATGGTAGGACTCATTTGGCCATTCGATGGTAGCCCCAGTCCTTTTGGTCCTATATTGATCTTTATCGGTGGTAAGTCGATGGTCACTATTGGTCCGATGGTCATTTATGGTGTAAGGAGGTATGGTAGTGCTTTCATTTGGCCATTCGATGGTAGCCCCAGTCCTTTTGGTCCTATATTGATCTTATCAGAATTGGTAAGTCAATGGTCATTTATTGGTCCGATGGTCATTTATGGTGTAAGGAGGTATGGTAGGACTCATTTGGCCATTCGATGGTAGCCCCAGTCCTTTTGGTCCTATATTGATCTTATCGAGAGGTGGTAAGTCGATGGTCTTTATTGGTCCGATGGTCACTTTATGGTGTAAGGAGGTATGGTAGGACTCGTTGGCCATTCGATGGTAGCCCAGTGTCCTTTTGGTCCTATATTGATCTTATCGCGGGGTGGTAAGTCGATGGTCACTATTGGTCCGATGGTCACTTTATGGTGTAAGGAAGTATGGTAGGACTCATTTGGCCATTCGATGGTAAATTTCAGATCCTTTTGGTCCTATATTGATCTTATCGAGGTGGTAAGTCGATGGTCATTATTAATCCTTATGTCTTGGTTCTTATCTCTGTTTGTCGTCCAAATTTACTTCACGTATGGTGATCTCACTCTTGATGCAAGATGAGTATAAGTTATTTATTTTGTTTAAGTGTTGAGTTCAGTTCATTAGTTCAGTTAACTTGAATCCTGTCCGTAAAATTCAATTCACTTCATTGCATAAGTTAACTGTTATATGCCATATCTAGTTCATTAATTCAACTTATTGACACTAAGTTATTGACAAGATACTGATCGGAACCGAAGTCATAATCAAGACAGTTAAAGATTTATCAATAAGCATAAAATGTTCATTTCATTTAAGTCGATTGTAAATTAATTACATGAACATAAAAAGTTAAATATTTACATAGAATCAAAAACATGATATATATATTCAGGCACCGCCTTCATCATCGGAATTGAAAGCGGTCTTGAGTCCAATTGAAGCAAATAGATAGCTTCTCTTTCCCTCGTTCCCGACAGTCCTCATATCCCTCCGAATAAACCTTCATGATCTCTACATTAAGTTCATCCGAGTCCCTATACTCTGCTTGAATCTGTTTTCGAAGTTCTTCAGTCAGAATAGGGCCTCGTCCCTCAAGGTCCTTTATTTTATGGCGGAGCTTGTGACGCTTGGCCTTATGCCTTCTGACTTCATCTTTAATCTTCGTCTCAGCTTCACCAAGTTGTAAGACTAAACTTCGATTAGCTGAAGAAAACTCCTCGTTTTTTGCCTTCAAGAGAGTAAGTTCTCTTCAACCAAACCGGCATTAAGTTTGGTCGAGTTTGTTGACCCGGCTTGGACTTGCCTAACCCATCTCTTGTGGCCCTTAGTTAAATCATCGAGATGTCTTCAAATCCATCTTGGCCCGATCCAGTTCTATCTGAAGACCGTTGATGGTATGGAAAGCATCTTCACGACCAGCTATTTCTCGGTCCAAGGTCGATTTCAGCATATGTATTTCCTGTCGCATGAAATCTTCCTCGGCCTCTCCATTTATGTGTCTCGGACGCAGTCGTCCGAAGACAGCATTAGCCTGCATATTTTCAAAATATTCAAGTTAAATGTATAAAAATACTCGAAGGAAAATAGAGATGTAAAGGAAGAACTCATTATTGTTTACCTTGGCCAAATAACTCATCCCCTCGTCGAGAAGATTTCCGTCCGTATGATCACTGAACCGGTGGTCGTCAGTGTGCCGAACGAAAGCTCCGAAAAGGTCAAAGGGAAAGTTGGCGTTAAACCTGGGCCATAGAGTCGGAGATCCCACAGCCTCGGCATGATAACTTTGACCTGAAGGACCGGGCCGTTCGGGAGAGGGTCTCGGCCTTTCAAGAGAAAGAGTGGGCTATTCGGGAGGTGTAGGGTCTGCGTTAATAGTTTCGGTTATGGGAGATTTGTTTGGAGTGGATTCTTTGGGTGGTGAGGTAGAGGCGGAACTTGGATGGCTCTCGTGGAAGTACGTTTCTCTTCTGGATAACGTTGGAATCCTTTAAATCCTGATCACCATCCTCTTGATCTGTATTTCTCTGAGGGGGGCACGAAGGGTGGAATAATGACCAAGACCGAGGAACCCCGAGCTCTTGGCGATTAAAGGGGTTATTTTGTTTTAATTTTTGGTCCTAAGTATACTCCTTGATCAGACGATCAAGTAAGCCACTTTGATCGAGGAATGGTTTTGGAGGTTGGTTACATTTTACGGTGTGGGTTGGGAGGATTTACGAGAGAGGTCGACTGGGTTTCTGACGACTCTTCTCTTTTGTCGAGGTTGAAGGATCTCTTCTGGTATGAAAACCTCTTCGGCCTCTGTTTCTTCTGTTTGAAATTCATCTGTATGAATTTCTGGTGTTGGACCAACTTCGGGGATAGCTTCGGGTGGTGTAACTTCAATTGCTTCCGAAGACTTCCCAGACAAAAAATCTTCGAACTCCTTTACTTCTGCAGAGCTCGGCCTGATCAAAGATACTGCACAAATCAAACAATTCCATGTTATAATTATATATTATGGAATATTTTCAAAAAATGTATATATATGAAAAAAGATGGTACTTACACTTATGGTCATATAACCATGCTTGCTTCGAGAGAAGTCCATATTTCCACTCTTCCTTCGGGAAGTTGTCAAATAGTTCCATCATTTCCACTTCCCGCTCTTCAGAAACATCTCCAAAGTCAGCAGATATTTTTTCGTCAGTTGCCCAGTTCGGGAGAGAAGAGATCTCAGGGCCTTTAACGAAAAACCATTTTTCGTGCCATCCCCTATTGCTCGAAGGGGTGTTCACCAGCGAACGTCTGTCGAATTTCTCTCCAGACTTCGGAGAATGTTTGCTGAGGGCTTTGAACCCCTTCTCCCTGGATTGTACTATCTTGTAGACAGTGAAGAAGAAGTCCAAGGAGGGCTCGACGCCCAATTCATGGCAGAAGGCCACGAAGGCCAGAATGTGGATGTAGGAGTTCGGCACCAGTTGTGAAAATCCTACACCCAAGAACCCCAAAGAGGTCACTATAAAAGGCGTGAAGGGGAAACGAACCCCCCTTCTCCAAAGAAGTCACTTGGGACTACCCGTCCATCCTTCAGTGCCGTTGATACATCTTCTCTCCGAGCAGGGTACCCCGGCGGCAAGATGGGTATCCGGAATGTGGAACCAGAGTTCGAACCCTCTTTAATTCAAATTTCGGTTATGATAGAAGGGTGTTGGCATGCGAAAATCGCTCCGTACTCTCTGTAGTATTCGAGGGGTTTTCCGGGTTTTCTGTTTAGGATTCGTGCATCAAGTCCCTCATGAAGATTAGGGTTTGGTGGAACCACGGTGATGGGTGTTACAAGTATGGGAGAACTCGTTCGGGGTTTTGGGAAGCCATTTGTGACGATTTGCGAGAGAGAGAGAGATCGAGAAAGTTTAGAAAATATTTCAATTTCAAATGAGCAGTAAAAGCTGTCAAATTTGGTAAAGTTATCCTTTATACCGTGGTTATCACGATTGTTCAAAGCAGGTGCATTAAATGCTAGTAATAATTTGGAATTTGAATGGGAAGCGTCCGGTTTCGGGTCCGGGTACTTAATGGATAGAGCCTTTCTGAATTGGGCCCTTAACTTCCTTTCATTTCATTTCATGAGCTATAAATGGGTACGTTTTTAAATTACATCTTGTCATTTATTGATTCTCAGTAAAAATATCATGGATTGTTTATAGTTTTCTATTAAACATTCTGTTCAACAAAAAACTAGGGGGCAATGTTGGGTCGTGATATTTTATCTCTTTGGGCCGAGTATATTGGGTTTATTCTTTTTATTCTATTGGGCCTTTATTATTGAATTATGAAAATCATTAAGCCCAATTATTATATCATTTTCATTTCAAACTTATAAGACCGGGTCGGGTCAGTAGATCAATCCTTTAGACATTTTAAATATCTACAATCTTTGACCTGTAATGATGAAAAAGCATGTCGGTTGACTAAAGAACCTGCCATGCATTAATGTGGATTGGATCATAACTTATTTAAGATGGAAAAAAGATGACCAAAAAGCGGTGGATACACTACATGCGATTCAAGAGGACCCATCGGGTAAAGGGGAATGTGTCAGGTAGTAGTGGGTGGCACAGTAATTCAGGCAAGGAGGGTATAACTTGACAAGGAAGTCTCCACCAAGAGGTACGTTTTTCATACACTTCTTCAATTAGAATCACAGATTCACAGAGAATTATCATTTTTCTCTATATGCACTAGGCGATATAGCCTCCGTTTTCGATAAATCTTGTGAATTCACATACTGATTCTCACGCCGAAAGCTATCCCAAACGGAACGCCGTCAAGCTTGAGGTGTTTATCGTGTTTACGTTGCAGGATCAGGACGTTTTAGGTGATTGGGACGTGACAAAAGATCTTGGCGTTAACAGCACATATTAGATGCATAAATGTTGAAATTGATTGTGATAAAGAATGGAACGATTAGGTCTTACGTAATTTAAAGCGGTGGAGAACGATCGAGAAGTCTGATAACAATTGAAATAACAAATAAATGAGAAAGAAGAATCAAAATGGAAATAAAGATAACTGGAGAAATTAAGTAAAGGAAATTTGGGAAAAGGAACCTGAGGAATTTGAAGGAAAACCTGACGGATCTCAAGCAGCCGTTGAGTTGTGTTGGGTCATAATATTTTTTCTCATTGGGCTGAGTAGATTGGGCTTACTCTTTTAATTAATCTGTTGGGCCTTCATTATTGAACCATGAAAGTCTTTGAGCCCAGTTATCCTATTATTTCCATTTTGACTTATAAGACCGGATCGGTCCAGTGGGTCGATCCTTTGGACATTTTAATATCTATTATTTTGACCTACAATGATGAAAAAGCATGACAGTTGACTAGAGAACCTGTCATGCATTAATGTGGATGGGATTATAACCGGCTGGCGGTGGAAACATGCTTGATGAAAAGCAGTGGATAAACTACATGCAGTCGGTAGAACCCATCAGATCAGGGGGGTGTGTCAGGTAATAGTGGGTGGCACTGTAATCCAGGAAAAGAGAGTATAGCTTAGCAAGGAAGTCATCACGAAGAGGTATGTACACACAATTTTATAAATTAATAATCATATATACACTCAAGAATTATTATTTCTCTCTCAAGACAATAGACATTATATTCCTCCATTGTTTAACCTTGTGAACACGTATACTGACTCTCACGCCTGAGCTATCCCCCGACGGAACCGCCGTCAAGCTTGTGGTGTTTATCGTGTTTTTCTTGTATGCGAGGATCGAGGCGTCTTACGTGATTGGGGCGTGGCGGAAGATCTGGCGTTAACATTCAAGCGCTAGAAGGAGGGCTAAAATTTTCAATCACAATTGTTTAACTTATTTAGGAAGATGATGAGGAGTAGAGATGGTACACTGGAGGGAAAAGGGCGATGGTACATTAGTTCATCAACGCCTCAGTATTTCGATAAAGGACCGTCTGGGTCCTTCTAAAGTCTGCTAACGAAAGCACGACCTCTAAACCTGACTCAGGGAGAACTTCGTCCAGAAGATCCACGGTGGAGCCAGACGGAAGTTGGTTTTCAAGCGGTGATAAAGGCGTGATCGATCGTGGGGGCGGGTAGAAGGCTCACCGACCGTAACTCATCGCCGAAGTGGTCAAGAAAGGCAGAGCGCCAAGTTGGCGAGGATGGCGAGCCAAGCAGATAAGGCTTTGGAGGTTACGTTAAAACAAAGGAAAGATATAGCCGAACAGATGCTTCGGGTGGATGAGTTAAGAGACGAAGCATCTAGCCATTTCATTCTGAAAGACGGAGTAGGCATAAGGAGATACCCCGACGGAAGGGTAAGGAGCCGGAGCATTCTATGCATGTGTCTAGGGATCGTTCTCGCAGTAGGAGGAGATCGAAGAGCAGAACACCCTTGGCCTCGAAGAAGACACTGATGGTCGTTGGTTCACCGCATCACGACGATGATAGACGAAGAAGCAGGTCGAGAGAAATCGTGCCAGAAACCCGAAGAGGAGAGTACCGGCACAATCGTTCTCATCATGAGGATGAAATTATACATCCTAGTAGATCAAGAAGTCCCCCAAGGGCAGTGGGATCGGCAGAAAGAGGTCGATCCATTCAAAGCGCGAACGTCGCTCGAGGAAGAGATCTCATATGACTTAGAAGGTGTTGATTTTTACAGTAAAGGAGTTGAAAGAACTCAAAGCAGGTTGGGTGAAGTCCAACGGTGAAAGACACTCTGGAAAGAAGGCGTCCCTTTTTCCTCCGATATTCTCAAGGAGAAAGCGGATATCACCAAAAAGTTGCCTCGTATGGAGAGCTATGATGGGTCCGGAGATCCTTATGACCATAGTCGAAGCGTTAAAGGGTGATGGATTACTATGACTTCGACTCTTGCCAAGTGTCACACTTTTGTCACACGTACCGAGAAAAGACGCAAGAGCGAGTGGATGGGGACTTTACCATCGGATTCGATTTCCTCGTGGACCGAGCTTTGTGATAAGTTCCACGCACGTTTTGGAAGCAACCGAAGAAGGGGAAAGCCTACTGAGCTCTTTTAAGACAGATCCGTGAGTTCTCATGAATGAATCTTAAAGCCGATATGTAAAGAGGTTTAGGGAAGCGGTTGGTCGGTATCAGACCTTAATGATCTCAATTTGTTGGTTTGTTCCGAATGGGCTAGATCTGGTTAAGTCGGAGAAATTGGTGAAGAAGTTGATGTTTCACCATTCGAAAACTGGCGAAGCCTTTGACAAGCGTGAAGGCTATATTGTTGTAGAAGAGGCTATGAATAGTCTGAAAAATCCTTCTCTGGGCCAATTAAAGGAGATAGAGGTTCCCAAGAATGAAGTTGATCAGAGAAGAGTGGGGGGGTACAACCAAAGGGCAGAAGGTAGTTCGAAGAAGTACAATAACTCGTGGCGGCAAAGGCAGCAGTCGTGCACCTGTTTCTAACCCGAAGGTTAATAAGGTCTACACCCAATTGAACACAGAGAGGTCGGTAATTTTGGATCGGATCGAAACCGGCCTTTCTTTGAGCCACCTCGTGATAATTACGGGGACGGGACATGGCAACCCTCGTAAATATTGTGGTTATCATCAAGGGCTTTGGTCGTGACACTAATGAGTGTTGTAATTTAAAGGATTTCGTGGAAGAAGATTAAAAGCGGCTTGGCGATTGATTATGTGGTGAGAAGGACCGCCAGGATCAGTGATTATCAATCGTACCATTCGAGACGGTTCAAGCACCACTATTCAAAATGCTCGATTACACCGCGCAAAGCAAGTCGTTGATGTAATAAGCTGGTGGAGTGCAGTAGGGAAGTTAGTAGGGAAGAAGAGAAGGGCTTATCTTGATTCGGTCATATCGGTGTGAGATGCTTTACCTGAAGATTAGCAGACCTTTTCCGAGGAACCGTCATATCATTTACGGATGCGGATTATCCTTGAGCCCATCGAACCGCATGAAGGGGCATTGGTGATCACAAGCCTGAAGTGGGCTCGGTGGATGTGAAACGCATGATGATAGATAACGGATCTTGGTGGACATTCTTTATGCCCATGCTTATCGGAGGATGCATCTTGATGGGCACAAAATGGAGGTCGGACAGAGGCTCCTCTATACGGTTTTAAGAACGACCGGTCGAGTGGTCGCAGCACTATTGAACTCCGGTTATCTTGACACGGCCCTCGGCGTGGTAGAGATAACGTGCAAATTTTATGTTGTGCATGTGGATTAAACACAATGCCATCTTTGGGAAGACCTACGTTGTGACTCTCAAGTTGTGACCTCCATCCCACATTTCAAAATTAAATTCCCCACGCGCATGGAGTAGAAGAGGTGGTGGGTGACTTAGACTGGCAAGCGATGTTATCGGAATCTTTGTTATTTCATCCGGAATGGGGTCGATGAAAAGCGAGAAAAGACGATGGCAATTGAGATCGAACCCTTCACAGAGAAGCGATTTCAAGCCATTTGGTGATCCTGCTTTGGAGGGGACGGAGGAGATTGAGTTGGACATCGGAAAGTCGGACAAGACGGTGAGGATTGGTTGGGTCTGCAGAACCTCTTGAGCGAACCTTATGGAACTCTTCTGCGCTTATATGCGGATATTTTTGCATGGGAGCCGCAAGACATGCCGAGGGAGTTAAGCGAAAGGTTCTTTGAGCATAAATTGGAGATAGATCCTTGAAGAAGCGGTTCGTCGAAGAAGCGGATATTTGCTCCAGAAGCTAGCGAAGATCATCGATGAAGAGGTTGCTAAACCGCTGCTAGTACCGACTTCATCTACGAGATTGATTACCCGAATGGATAGCAAATGTGGTGTTAGTGCGAAGCGAGAAATGAAAATGGCGGGTTTGCATCGACTACCGATCTCAACAAAGCTTGTCAGAAGGACTTTTATCCTCTACCCCCATATCGATCAAATTTCATCGATGCCACTTGAGGTATGCATTACTAAGTTTTATGGATGCTTTTGAGTTATCATCAAATATCCATGCAAAGAAGACATTCTAAAGGCGGCGTTCATTACACACCGTTCGGTGTATGCCTACAAAAAATGACTTTTGGCCTCATAAATCTTTGGAGCTACCTACCAAAGAATGATGAACTTCATCTTGATGGCGGTTGGGAGGAACATGGAGGTTTATGTAGATGACATGATCGTGAAGAGTATGCTGATTCGTAAGCATCCGGACGACACGGAGGAATGCTTTCGATTTGTTTCGTTATCATCAATTGAGACTCAATTCGGCCAAATGTACTTTCAGCTCGGTGCAGGAAAGTTTCTGGGTTATCTGGTTAGTCAGAGGGGCATCGAGGCCAATCCGGAGAAGATCCAGGCCATTCTTGACATGAAGACTCCTCAGTCATTCAAGGGCGTCCAGCGTCATTTGGTAGGATGCGGCTTTGAGGAGGTTAAATCGCCAAATCTGCGGAGAGATGCCTTCCTTTCTTTGACACATTGAAGGGACCGAAGAATGCAAAAACGTTCCAGTGGACTTCGGAGTGTGAAGACGCTTTCCAAGGCATAAAGACATATCTGTCTTCTGCTCCTTTATTGGTAAAGCCTGCCCCAGCAGAGACCTTATATTTGTACCTTGCAGCAAGTTCATTGGCTGTTGGAGCAGTGTCGGTTCGGGAGATCAGTGGGAAGAAGCATCCGGTCTATTATGTCAGCCACGTCCTACGAGATGCTGAAACCCGGTATCCAAATATTGAGAAATTTGCCTTTGCTTTAATAATTGCCAGTAGAAAGCTTTGGCAATATTTTCAAGGTCGACTCTCTGTCGGTCTACGGATCGACCATTGAAGAAGGTGATGGGCAAGCCGAGAGGTCTCAAAGCGGACTAGCGGCGTGGACTATGGAGTTATCCCAATTTTTATCGAGTTCATCCCCGAACTGCCATTAAAGGCCAAGCCCTGGCTGATTTTATGGTGGAATGTTCATTCACCAAAGCGGAATCGGAGTTGCGGTAAATAAAATCGTCGATCGAAAGGTTGTCATTCTTCGCCGAGGTCGGAAGGCTTGGGCGTCATGTATGCAGATGGATCCTCTACGATGACTGTTAGTGGAGCAGGAATTATTTTAATAAGTCCGGAAGGATTCAAGGTCCAACAGGCCATCAGGTTCGGGTTTAAAGCAACGAACAATGAAGCTGAGTACGAAGCGGTATTAGCAGGTGTCCGATTGGCAAAGAGTCTCGAGGTCCAACAGTTGATTATCTATAGTGATTCTCAATTGGTCGTTAAACAGTTGTCGGGAGATTATGAAGCTCGTGGGACCCGGATGATCAAATATCTGGCGGAATTAAAAGACCAACTTCAATATTTCGCTTCGTATGAGTTTCAGAGCATAGAGCGTAATGACAATTTTATTGCCGATGCATTGTCGAAGCTGGCCACTACAGATGCAGATGTTTTCCACGGATCGGTATATTTGGAAGTTTTGCAGCAACCAAGTGTTCAACACGAAGCGGTGATGTGTATCGAGCGATCTAGCTGTTGGACTACATCGAGTATTTGGAAGATGGCGTCCTTCCTTCGGATCAGATGCTGGCAAAGAAGATCAAGTACAAGAGTGCCAATTTTAGTCTTATTGATGGGGATCTCTATCGATTGGCATTTTCCTCACCATTGTTGAAATGTTTGGTTCCGTCCAGAAAGTGAGTATGCTTTCTTGGAGGTTCACGAAGGTATATTCTTGGTGATCATATGGTCGCCAAGTCTTTGGCTCATAAAGTACTTCGACAAGGATACTATTGGCCTACAATTTTCAAAGAAGCTACCGAATACGTCAAGAAATGGGAAAAATGTCATTTCGATAGTCGATCCCACATCGACCACCAGGAAGAGCTATACTCGATTTTATCTCCTATACCCTTCATTTGTGCAGGGGTGGATATATTGGGACCGTTACCCAAAGCTAAAGGGTCGTCTTAAACATAGTAATTTATTGATTATATGACTAAGTGGGTGGAGGCAAAACCACTTGATCAATAACTTAACAGAGTGCCTAAAGTTTATAAAAGAGTGCGTGGTGTTTCGCCGGGATCCCTAAGGTGTTGATATCGGACAACGGACGCCAGTTCGTGGGTTCAAAATTTGAAGGATTTTTAAATGATTTGGGGATTCAACACAAGAAGACTTCTGTGGCTCATCCACAGTCGAATGGGCAAGTCGAGGTGACCAACAGGACGCTGTTGAATGGAATCAAGCGCAGACTAGATGAAGCTAAAGGGAGATGGCCAGAAGAATTGCTAAGCGTGCTGTGGGCATACCGAACTACACCGAGGACTACCACGGAGGATTCACCCTTTCGGTTGGCCTATGGTACTGATGCCTTAGTCCCAGTCGAAATCGGATCTCCAAGTCTTCGGGTAAGTCAATTCAAAGAAATCTACAACGATGAAGGACTGAAAGCTAACTTGGACCTGCTAGAAGAGGTCAGAGAGGAAGCTTTGCTCAAATTGGCTGCTTATCAACGAAGGGTGGCTAAACATTATAACAAAGGGGTCAAACTTCGTAGATTCGAAGTAGGAGACTTCGTCCTTAGAGAAGCCGAAACCTCTACGCCTCAAAACACAGGAAAGCTAATGCCGAACTGGGAAGGCCCGTATGAAGTAATCGAAGTACCAAAGCCAGGTACTTATCGATTAAAGGCACTAGATGGTTTCGAGATCAAGAATACTTAGCATGCTGGCAGGCTTCGGAAATATTTTCAATAAAGATTAAGTCAATTTACCGGAAATCTGTACACAATTGTTCATTATTAATAAGAAGTCACTTTTTCATAATTGATCCTAGTCCTATTTGTCCTAAGGTCACTACGGTGTAAGGAGGTATGGTAGGACTTGCTGGCCATTCGATGGTAGCCCGAGGTCCTTATGATCCTATATTGATCTTATATCGAGGTGGTAAGTCAATGGTCACTATTGATCCTGGTCCTATTTGTCCTAAGGTCACTACTCTGATTGTAAGGAGGTATGGTAGGACTTGCTGGCCATTCGATGGTAGCCCGAGGTCCTTATGATCCTATATTGATCTTATCAAGGTGGTAAGTCAATGGTCACTATTGATCCTGGTCCTATTTGTCCTAAGGTCACTACGGTGTAAGGAGGTATGGTAGGACTTGCTGGCCATTCGATGGTAGCCCGAGGTCCTTATGATCCTATATTGATCTTATCAGGGTGGTAAGTCAATGGTCACTATTGATCCTGGTCCTATTTGTCCTAAGGTCACTACTGATTGTAAGGAGGTATGGTAGGACTTGCTGGCCATTCGATGGTAGCCCGAGGTCCTTATGATCCTATATTGATCTTATCAGGGTGGTAAGTCAATGGTCACTATTGATCCTTATATCTTGATCCTTGTATCTTGGTCCTTATATATTTGTTCTACCCCGAGAGGTGAGCAAGATTTCGATGGTGCAAGGAGGATCGACTAAGTTCACCTCACACATGACCGATCTCATACTTCGGTATCGATGAACATATATTACTTTATTTTGTTTAAATGTTGAGTTCAGTTCATTTAATTCAGTTAAGTTGAATCATGTCCGAAAAATTCACTTTACTTTATTTTCATAAATTAACTGTTATGTGCCATATCCCGATTCACTAGTCGGGATTAGTTTATTATCTTGAATTATTGACAAGAAATTAATCGAAATGTAAGTCATGATCAAAGCGGTTAAAGATTCATTCATTCATATTAATAATAAACCGGTCCATAATTACGAAACTTTAAAGTAGTTAAATTTTTTACATAAAATAAAAGCAGAATGAACATTCAAGCCCTACATTCATCATCGGAGTTGAGCGCAATGGGATCAACCGAAAGCATAGATAAACTTCTCTTTTCTCGCTCCGTGATCTTCGTACCCTCCGAGTATACCTTTAGGATTTCGACATTAAGTTCGTCAGAATTCTATACCACTGAATTTGCTCCGGATCTCGTCAATCGAGAGAGGGCCAGTTGTGAGACCCCAGTTTTATCAATAAAGATTTAAATTTTGTCGAAATAATTTTTTAATATTATGGTGTGAATTTGAGATAATATTATAGTTGTGGGTAGTATTTATAAATTTTGCAAAAAGTATGCAAGTGGTTATATTATATTCGATTGGTGGGGAATATTCGGTTTAGCGAGGGAATATTCGTACAACAGCTCAATCATTGGTGGACCCACAATGAAATTATTGTCGGATTGAAAGCGACAAAAATATTTTATTGAAATAACGGCGGAAGTTTTCACCGTTGATCTTGTTGAACTACTTTCGGTAGTAAAAAATGCGATGTCGTGTGGTTGCATAGTAGCTGCGGTATTGATTATTGATGCTTATGTGAGAAGTCACTCGGTTTGATTCCATTATTGTCGATTAATAATATGAATTATTATAGCGATAATGGACGTTTTGTTTTATTCAGTATTATTAGCGTAATAAAAGCGAAACATCTTTTTATATAAGCGAAATACTTTATTAAAGTTATTACATAAATAGAATATATTATATTTTATTATGCATAGTGTTGCGTAGTGCATAGTGTTTTGCGTAGTGTTGCATAGTGTTTGCATAGTAAAATATTTTTATATAAATAGAATATATGATATTTTATTTAAAAGATTTTGCTTTAAATATGGATAGTCAGATTAAAGTAAATCAATACGACCGTTCATGGATTAATTACTATGCATTCTATTTTCCTATAAATAGAAGCTCATTCCTTCATTTATTTCTTACGAAAGATTTTTGAAAACTAGAGAGAAATTATAGAGAGAAGCTATATAGAGAAAATCTATAGAGAAAGAAGAAGAGTATTACGGTACTTCTTTACTTTGATATCCGGTGTCTTTTTACGGTAAGGGGTATTATTTGTTGTACCGTAAGGGGTGTTATTCTTTCTTTATTCATGAAGAGAACTTACATTATTCCATTCATTATTATTACATTGGAATAACTTTTGTAAAAGTGGCATACCCTATACATAACTTTGTATCATGGCATACCTATACTTGGTGAAATCTTATATTATTCCATTCTTATTTATTACATTGGAATAACTTTTGTATCTGTGGAATCCCCTATACTTGGTGATCTTCTTACATTATTCCATTCTTTATTATTACATTGAAATATCACATGCATGTGTTTTACAGGACACAGTTCCATTGTTTATTATTAGCCGCATTTATTATACATTTGGAATATCACATGCGTGTGTTTTACAGGACACTGGTTCCATTGTTTATTATTCAGCATTTATTATTACATTGGATCATCACATCGATTGTGAATTTCACGACTGGTTCCGTTATTATTATTCTATTGGAATAACTTTCATCATCAAAATCTGCGTGCGTGGTGATTTCTTTTGTTATTCCATTCTTTATTATACCCGGTTGGTTAAAACTTTGACTTTATACTCCATGAAATTAGTAGAATATCTTTGATATTTGCGTTTCATCCGATATCTTTTCATGGAAATATTCTTACGAGTATTCTTGAATTTTCTCTACAAAAGCAGTATCATGTTGACAATTTGGGCGTTAATAATTCTGGATTAAATAATTCTTGAACTTGTTTTATTGAATTATTATGTCATTGTCATCATCCTCATGTTATATTATGTTATCTCTTTGGCTTACGTGCATAGATGAACTTAGTATGATTATGACGAGGATCATTCGGTATAATCATGGCTTGATATAAATGATGTGACAAAAGTCCTCGGTGGCTTTGTAATGCGATGATGGATAGTTTTTGGTATGATTATGACCGGGGTGATTCGGTATAGTCATGACCATTGATAATTTGATGAAAATCCTTGGCCAAGTAATGCGGGGATGATTAGATATTGTGGTTTATTCATTAAAGCTGAGTCTTAGTGATAAAAATTGATGAAAACCTTTTAAATCATAAAAGATAGTAGACTTTATTTTCTACTTGACTCTTTTAATGGATTACATATTCATTACTTGATTAAAGCTGGTTGTCTATTGTATTTTATCGGTTTAACATTGTTGAAGGCTAATGATAATTTATTACGCATTATCTTAGTCGTAATATTTCTTCTTTGGGCTAGTTGAGCTCACCCTTTCTTTCCTTTATTCTCTTGAGGAAATGAGAATATAAATTTGGGGACGAGTCGGGGAAGCGGAGTAATGGTCGAGAGGATAGCATTAGTAGTCCTCACTATTACGTGAAATAGTGTGATAATAGTTGTAATGAGGACTCCTTTTGAGTTTGTATAATATCTAGTAGACAATATTTGTATTCAAACTCACGGTTTATGTCGTATTGTACCACGACAGTTATATTAGTAAGTTGTATTTGAATTTGATTTTAAGTGGCGACCCAAATGGGTGGCGTATACCTAATTTTGGGGCGTCGCGGTTGGTATCGAGCTTAGGGATATGATCCTGGCTGAGATGTGAGATAAGAACTAGGAGGGAGAGGCGGAGAATTCTTTTCGCTAGTATGACCTACCTAAATTTATTTGGTATTTAATTGGTCGAATTGAGTATAAGGATAATATGTTGCATGTCAATTAACCCTTATTTTGTGGCGGTGTTTGAAAATGGCATCAAGAATGTTGAGAATAGCAATGGAGCCACGAGGAGAGTATTGATTCTCCACGGATCAATAATCGGGACAATGTCTGCAACAGGATGGCAATAATCCTCCCATAAACAACAACATCGATCGATTATTGAACTACGAGATACGTTTAAGAGGTTTTAGAATTCATGCAACATCGCGAAAGCGACTCTGTCAAAACATAGGTGGAAACACGGAAAACTCTCGGCGGTCATGCATTAAACAATTCAAGAGTGGGACCACCGAAGTTTAAGGGAGAGCAAAAACCACTTGGCGGAAGCATGGATAAAATGATTACAAGATATTTGATGTCTTGGGATGCTCAGAAAGCAAAAGGTTCCTTTTCGCGCCTTTATGTTGTCTTGAGAGGCAGATTCTTGGTGGGAATCGATAAAAGCGTACTCAACTTCTTTGTCTTGAAGATATCTTGGGAGAAGTTCGAGAGTACATTCAAGCGACAAATACTTTTTGAAAGTATTCGCCACATGAAGGAGGTGGAGTTTATCAAGTTGGAACAAAACAATATGGCCAGTGTCGCAATGATCGAGGCAAAATTTGCGGAGTTATCACGGTTTGCGTCCCCTGGTGGTGGATAATGAAGAGAGAATGGCGCGAATTTTTAAGAGGTTTGAAGCGAGAATCGTCAACATCTTATTTCTCATAAAGCTGTGTTTTATTTGGATGTTGTAAATAGGGCTCGATTAGTGGAGTAGCGATAACGAGTCAGCCTTAACTAAAAGAAGTGGTAAGCAAAATTATAATACCGGCGAGTAGTCATGAGCGGTGACAACAAGCGTGGAGGAATCAGCGGGCGGATATGGTAACCACTTGGTGGTGTGTCGAGGCCAAAACAATAAGAATGGACATTTCAAGAAAATGAGATTCAATGATGATGGAAAGACGTCAAAGACCAAAGACCGTTGTTAAGGAAGGAGAAAGACCACCTATCATATGCTTCAAATGCGGAGGAGAGGGACACATCGATCCGGCTGCGCCATGTCATCAAAGCATGTTATAATTGTGGAAAGAAGGTCACTTAGCTCGATTTTGTCGTTCTGAAAACAAATTCAACTAGGATGGAGGCACCAAAAGGTGTCCCGGACAAACCAAAGCCGTAGTTTAAGAGAGAGCGTTTTTTTTCTCGTGACGAGGAACACGAATAAAATTATCACGGGTAAGTTAATCGTAAGCTCTTGCGAAGTCTATACCGTGTTAGATACGGTTCTACCCACTCTTTTATTTCACCTAGTTGTGTTCAGCGTTTAAATTTGACTCAGGAGAAGTTAGACTTTGACTTGTTGGTTGAAACCTCGTTAGTAGGAGCCTTCGTTACCCTCCGCTTTTTTAAATCTTGTTTGATTAAAATAAACACTTTCACGTTACTGTCGATATTATCTCTTTGAAAATACTTGCCTTTGAGGTAATTTTTGAAAAGCGATTGATTAACTACTCATCATGCTTTTTCGTAAGGTTGTTAGCTTTTATATTCATAACCAACTTGTTGTGCGAATTCAAGTAACCAAACTACTAAAGTCAATTATTGTAATATCAAAGCCATAAAGTAAAGAGCCCCGAACCTTTCGTTGTTGACTTCCTTGTGTGGAATGCAAAGCCGGACTTCGTAGGCGACATCGTGAATGAAGATGGCAAGTTTATAGGTATCATTGTGAGGTCTTTATCTAGGTTAAGGGATAGAAGTCACAGTTGGTATCGATGTGACGTCTTATCAAGTCTTGGATGAGAGTCACGAGTTTTGAATGATATTTCTATTATTAATAAATTTCTGGCGTATTCTTGAAGACTTCTTAGCCTACTTAGGCGTGAAATCGAATTTTGTATTGACCCCGATCTTACAAAAACCCATTTCTTAAACCCTCAAATATTTCTTGACTAAAATGAGCAGTTTCGTGGTTTATGATGAAAGTCATAATAAAAGCATTGGACTAATGAAAATCATGGGTATTATGGTATTAGTAAGTTTTATGATGAGTTATGTTGGTTAGTATGTGAAAACATGAAAGTTTCTTAGAAATCACAAAGAGTTGAAAATCGATTTTGGTGAAAAGCGTAACATGAAATTCAATTGACCATATCTCTATTATATTTTGAATTTTTGAGTGTGGTCAAGTCCTAGAGTTAGATCTATGAGTTACCTAACTAATCCAAGTGGAATTACTGGAAAAGGTGTTGTAGATTTTTGTGTGGACTGATTTTAGCAAAGGAGTGCAAAGCTGCAAAAAACCAAAAAAGCTGCGCCATGATTTTAGAGGGGCTGTTTCGGCCACTTAAATTATGAGAGAAAATTCTGGCCTTTTGGGACATGAAGTTATATGGTATAAAGTACCTCCTGTCCAAAAATGAGCTCATTCTCGACTTAAAATGAGCAAGTTATGACTAATTCAATATTTAGGTTTTTTAAGACGAAAACGCTATAATAGGAGTTCTATAACTCAGATGACCATGAAATTTAAACTAGAAGCTCACGTTAACATGTGTAAGGTCCTGCCAAGATTTGGGAATTTTGGAGTTAAACTTGAGGTAGCTAATTTCTTAAGGAATTAATTAGAAATTGATTTTTGAAAAATAGTAAATGAATTTTAAAAATTCGAGAAAATATATTTTCATTATGGGACTATATTATGCTAAATCCCAGAAAAGAAATATTTTTGGGACTAATTTGGTATTTTTTATGAAAATAGTTTAATTCTGAACATATGAGTTAAATATGTTATGTGAAGTAACAAAAGTTGAAAATAGGATTTTATGGCTAGAGAATCCTATATAGAGTATATGCATATTTTTTGAGGATTTGATAATTGGTGATGATATCTTATAAGTATGGCATTTTTGAATGATTAAATGCATTATATGGTAAAAGCGTAAACAATTGAGATAAATTGTTTATAAATTTAAGAAGTGATTAAAATATTGTTATAATATTAATGATATTAGATTATGAGATTATTAAGTGATTGATAACATGGGGATATTCTTGAATCTGGATAAATTATATTATAAATGTTTAATATTTATCCTTTATCTCATTTGATTGATTCTTTATATCATTATCCTCGTGTTTATATTATGTTGAAAGTAAGTCATACGTGGCACTGTAGTGCATAGATGGACTTGGTATGATTATGATGGGGATTGTTTGGTATAATCATAGCCGTAATTAAAAACACGATTATCTTTGGCCGTAGTAGTGCATGGATAATTTGTGGTCGTGATCTTAATGAATACACGATTATCTTTGGTAGTAGTGCGTGGATAATTTGTGGTCGTGATACTAATGAATATACGATTATCTTTGGTAGTAGTGCATGGATAATTCATGTGGTCGTGATACTAATGAATACACGATTATCTTTGGTAGTAGTGCATGGATAATTTGTGGTCGTGATACTAATGAATACACGATTATCTTTGGTAGTAGTGCATGGATAATTTGTGGTCGTGATCTTAATGAATACACGATTATCTTTGGCGTAGTGCATGGATAATTTGTGGTCGTGATACTTAATGAATACGATTATCTTTGGTAGTAGTGCATGGATAATTTGTGGTCGTGATCTTAATGAATACGATTATCTTTGGTAGTAGTGCATGGATAATTTGTGGTCGTGATCTTAATGAATACACGATTATCTTTTTCGTAGTGCATGGATAATTCGTGGTCGTGATCTTAATGAATATCCTTGGCATCCTTAGTGCGGGGATGATTCGATGATATGGATTAATTATTGGTGAGTCTCGGTGATGAAATATTAATTCATGGATGTGGTAAAAGTCATCTTTAGTAGTAGTGTATTGATAGACTTGGTATGATTATGACCGAGGATTATTCGGTATAATCATGGTAGTAATTGAAAACACGAATATCCTTGGCGATTGGTGCATGGATAATTCGTGGTCGTGATCTTATTAAATTTGAGTCTCGGCATTATTGGTTTTGATTGTTGTATATCTTTGGCTGTAGTGCAAAAGATGAATTGTTAATGAATATCTTTGGTAGGATTGCAAAAATGAATTTAATGTTTTCAACGATAAAGGTATTCAAGGTATCCTCATCTCTTTATTATATCAGTCGTACCCTAATTTCGAGGGTGAAATTTCATAAGGAGGGAGATTGTGAGACCCCAGATTTTATCAATAAAGATTTAAATTTTGTGAAATAATTTTTAATATTATGGTGTGAATTTGAGATAATATTATAGTTGTGGGTAGTATTTATAAATTTTGCAAAGTATGCAGTGGTTATATTATATTCGATTGGTGGGGAATATTCGGTTTAGCGAGGAATATTAGTACAATGACTCAATCATTGGTGGACCCTACAATGAAATTATTGTCGGATTGAGAAAGCGACAAAAATATTTTATTGAAATAACGGCGGAAGTTTCCGTTGATCTTGTTGAACTACTCGGTAGTAAAAGTACGATGTCGTGTGGTTGCATAGTAGTAGCGCGGTATTGATTATTGATGCTTATGTGAAGTCACTCGGTTTGATTCCATTATTATGTCGATTAATAATATGAATTATTATAGCGATAATGACGTTTTGTTTTATTCAGTATTATTAACGTAATAAAAGCGAAACATCTTTTTATATAAAGCAGAATACTTTATTAAAGTTATTACATAAATAGAATATATTATATTTTATTATGCATAGTGTTGCGTAGTGTTTTGCATAGTGTTTTGCATAGTGTTGCATAGTGTTTGCATAGTAAAATATTTTTATATAAATAGAATATATGATATTTTATTTAAAAGATTTTTGCTTTAAATATGGATTTGTCAGATTAAAGTAAATCAATACAGATAGTTCATGGATTAATTACTATGCATTCTATTTTCCTATAAATAGAAGCTCATTCCTTCATTATTTTCTTGAATTCTTTGAAACTCTAGAGAGAGAAATTATAGAGAGAAGCTATAGAGAAAATCTATAGAGAGAAAGAAGAAAGTATTACAGTGTACTTACTTCACTACTTTGATATCCGGTGTCTTTTTACGGTGAGGGGTATATTATTTGTTGTACCGTAAAGGGTGTTATTCTTTCTTATTCATGAAGAGAAGAACACATTATTCCATTCATTATTATTACATTGGAATAACTTTGTAAAAGTGGCATACCTATACATAACTTTGTATATCATGACATACCCTATACTTGGTGAAATCCTTATATTATTCCATTCTTATTTATTACATTGGAATAACTTTGTATCTGTGGAATCCCCTATACTTGGTGATCTTCTTACATTATTCCATTCTTTATTATTACATTGGAATATCACATGCATGTGTTTTACAGGACTTCGGTTCCATTGTTTATTATTCCGCATTTATTATTACATTTGGAATATCACATGCGTGTGTTTTACAGGACTGGTTCCATTGTTTATTATTGACATTTATTATTCTTTTGGATCATCATGCAAATTGTGAATTTCACACGACTGGTTCCGATTATTATTATTCTATTGGAATAACACATACATGCAATCTGCATCGCATGCGTGGTGATTTCTTTTGTTATTCCATTCTTTATTATACCCAGTTGGTTAAAACTTTGACTTCTATACTCCATGAAATTAGTAGAATATCTTTGATATTTGCGTTTCATCCAGTATCTTTTCATGGAAATATTCTTCTGAGTATTCTTGAATTTTACTATACAAAACAGTATCATGTTGACAATTTGGACGTTAATAATTCCTGGATTAAATAATTCTTGAACTTGTTTTATTGAATTATTATGTCATTGTCATCATCCTCATGTTATATTATGTTATCTTTGGCTTACGTGCATAGATGAACTTAGTATGATTATGACCAGGGATCATTCGGTATAATCATGGCTTGATATAAATGATGTGACAAAAGTCCTCAGTGGCTTGTAATGCAGTGATGGATAGTTTTTGGTATGATTATGACCAGGGGTGATTCGGTATAGTCATGACCATTGATAATTTGATGAAAATCCTTGGCCAGTGTAATACGAGGGGATGATTAGATATTGTGGTTTATTCATTAAAGCGAGTCTTAGTGATAAAAATTGATGAAAACCTTTTAAATCATAAAAGATAGTAGACTTTATTTTCTCTTGACTCTTTTAATGGATTGCATATTCATGCTTGATTAAAGCTGGTTGTCTATTGTATTTTATCGGTTTAACATTGTTGAAGGCTAATGATAATTTATTACGCATTATCTTAGTCATAATATTTCTTCTTTGGGCTAGTTGAGCTCACCCTTTCTTTCCTTTATTCTCTTGAAATGAGAATATAAATTTGGGACGAGTCGGGGAGCGGAGTAATGGTCGAGAGGATAGCATTAGTAGTCCTCACTATTACGTGAAATAGTGTGATAATAGTTGTAATGAGGACTCCTTTTGAGTTTGTATAATATCTAGTAGACAATATTTGTATTCAAACTCACAGTTTATGTCGTATTGTACACGACAGTTATATTAGTAAGTTTGTATTTGATTTTATGTACCATGTAAGTCTGACGTATACCTAATTTTGGGGGCGTCACACACAAGGTCGGAGATCCTGACCTCGGCATAGTAGCCCCGACACGAGGGGACAAGGTCGATCGGAGGGAAGATCTTGGCCTTTCGGGAGAGAGAGTTGGCTGTTCAGGAGGGATATGGTCCGCGTGTATGTTTTCAATTGTGGGAGATTTATTTGGGGTAGGTTCTTTAGGTGTTGAGGCAGAGGCGAACTCGGATGGCTATCGAGTGCGCTTCCTCTTCTGGATAAGCGTTGGAATCCCTTCTGATCCCGATCACCGTCTTGTCTAATCAGTATTTCTGAGGGGCACGAAGGTGGGATGACCAAGACCGAGGCACCCTAAGTTCTTCGATTAGCAGTAGGGGGTTATTTTTGTTTTTAATTTTTGGTCAAGTACATTTCTTGATCAGACGATCAAGTAAACCGCTTGTCGAGGAGTAGGTCTTGGGGTTGGCTCTATTTTGGGTGTGAATTCGGAAGGGTGACAAGAGGGGTGATTGGGTTTTCGGTGGCTCTCTCTTGGCGAGTAGGTGAAGGGTCTCTTCGGTACAAGAACCTCTTGACCTCTGCTTTCATTGCTCAAATTCATCCAGATGAATTTCTCGGGGTTGGTTCGGCCGGAGTAAGCTTCATTGATATATTCTCAACGATCAAGACTTCCGGATTAAAAAATCTTCGAACTCCTTTATTTCTAAGGAGCTCGGTCGATCGAGATATCTGATAAATCAAGCAATCTGTGTTAAATTACACATCATAAAATATTTCCAAAATTTATATATATGAAATGAAATTTGGTACTTACACTTATGGTCATATAACCATGCCCGCTTGAGAGGAGTCCATATTTCCACTCTTCCTTAGGGAAGTTGTCGAATAGTTCCATCATTTCCACTTCCGTTCTTGAAATGTCTCAAGTCAAGCAGAGATCTTTTCGTCGGTTGCCAGATTCGGTAAAGAAGAAATCTCGGGACCTTTGACGAAGAACCATTTCTCGTGTCATCCCTATTGCTCAAGGAGTGTTCACCGGTGAACGTCATCGAACTTTCTCCGGACTCGGAGAATGCTTGCTAAGGGCCTTGAACCCCTTCTCCCGGATTGTACTTATTTTATATGCGGTGAAGAAGAAGTCGAGGAGGGCTCGACGCCCAACTTCATGGCAAAAGGCCACGAAGGCCGTAGAATGTGAATGTAGGGAGTTCGGCACCAACCTGTGAGAACCCCACACCCGTGAACCCCAGAGGGTCACTATAAAAATGTGTAGGGAAAGCGAACCCCTTCTCCAAAGAAGGTCACAGGGGACTGGTAGTCAACCTTGAGCCGTTTGGTACATCTTTTCACCGGACTGGGTACCACGATCGCGTGGGTATCCTAATATGGGAACCGAGATCGAACCTCTTTAGTTCAAACCTCGATCCACGATAGAAGAAGTGTTGGTATGCGAGAAGCGATCCGCACTCTCGTAGTAGTATTGAGAGGGTTTTGGAGTTTTCATTGGGGTTCACGCTTGTGGTTCCTTCGTGAGGGTTGGGGTTTGGTGGAACCACTGTGATCGGTGTTACTAGTATTGGGAAACTTTGTTCAGAGTTGTGGGAAGCCATTTGTGACGATTTGCAGAGAAAGATCAGAAAGTTTAGAAGGCGCTCGAATTTCAAATGAACAGGTAAAACTGTCAAATTTGATAAAGTTATCCTTTTATCTTGATTTGACATACGGTGTTCAAAATTTGGTACATTAAATGTTAGTAATAATTGGGAATTTGAATGGGAAGCGTCCGGTCTCGGGTCCAGATATTTAATAGATAGGGCCTTTCTGATTTGGGCCTTTAATCTCCTTTCATCTCATTTTGTGAGCAATAGCCGGGTACATTTCAATTACTTCTTATTATTGATTTTCAAAAAATATCATGGATTATTTATAGTTTTCTATTAAACATTTGCATTCAACAAAAAACTAGGGGCAATGTTGGGTCATGATATTTTCTCTCGTTTGGTAGGGTAGATTAGAACTACTCTTTTAATTAATCATTGGGCATTCATTATCGAACCAATGAAAGTCTTTTTGCCCGAGTTATCCTATTATTTCCATTTTGACTTATAAGACCGGAATTAGGTCCGGTGGGTCGATCCTTTAGACATTTTAATATATATTATTTTGACCAATGATGAAAAAGCATGACGGTTGACTAGAGATTGCCTTGCCGCCACATTAATGTGGATGGGATTATAACCGTACGTGGTGGAAAGCGATGACCAAAAAGCGGTGGATAAACTACATGCGAATTCGGTAGAAACCCATCGATCGAGGGGGTGTGTGGAGTAATAGTGGGTGGCAGATGTAATCCAAGAAAGAGAGTATAATAATGAATGAACGAAGTCATCACGAAGAGGTATGTATACACAATTTTATAAATTAATAATCATATATACACTCAAGAATTATTATTTCTCTCTCAAAAGCACACTAGACATTATATTCTCCATTGTTTAACCTCGTGAACACGTATCTTCGACTTCTCACGCTCGAATTTATCCTCACCGTGAACCGTAATCGTCGAACGTAGTGTTTTATCGTGTTTCTTGTGCGAGGAGATCGCAGCGTCTTACGTGATTGGGACGTGACAGAAGATCCTGACGTTAACAAGTTGCAAGACGACCCAGCATTTTTCTTCTTCGACGAGTATGCTTCGAGGAGAGAGAAAGTGAGATTTTGGGAGCAGAGAGAAAACTCAGAATGGTCTTTCTGAGTCTCAGAGACCATGACGAAGATGCAAGTGTTCACGGGGTGCGTATGGTGCCAGTCCTCGTGAATATTATCATAGGCCCAAGTTATAGGTGTGGGCTTCACTTTATAGGCCTCTCTAGTAATATTCTTTTTAGGGATTTTATATGTTTGCAGTCCCTTTTGTTAAAGCATTCACAACAATTTTTTTATTTTTATCTCTACTCTGCAGTGCTATTAGGTCATTATAAGATAGGGATTCAGTTTTTTCACTATGTACCCAACAAATTCCTTATATTGATTCCTTAAATATTAAAATTTAAAATTTAAAAGTTTAAATTTGAAAGTTTCAACAGTCAAATCATGTTTTGAACGTTGTAACTATTTTTTATTTAAAAATAATTGTTGTTTGAATTTAAAAATTGTAATTATTTTAATTTAAAAATTGATATTGCTAGAAATCAAAATGTGCAACGATCATTATGTGTTTATGAGAACTAAAACAACATTATTTTAATTATAAAATAATAAAATTTATAATTAGTAGTAATATTTTTTACAAAAATGATCAAAATCAAAATTTGACTGATTTTTAATTATTTTTTTATAATTCTTTTTCTTCTCTAAATCCTCTGTTTAGAAAATAAAAATGAATGAATTTGATAGGCATACCAAATCAGCAATTAAGTGAGATAAGATCCTTTAACCAACATAAAATTGCAATAAATAGGGTATAAAATGTCAGTTTAAACGCTCGTTTGATTCCCTTACCCTGAGGAGTCAAATCATATATAGAGATTAAAATAGATAATTATATAAGGATAAAAAAACTGTTGGATACTGATTTATTGATATATTCTTCAAATATAAGAATAGAGAGTCTATTGAGAAAACTGTTGTGAATGCTCTTAGTTATCTCTCTCTTTATATTATAAAGCCTTCATAAATATTTTTTCCACAAATTTAATGCAATGGTCACACTTCTTTCTTTCTTTGTTTACTCTATTACCCTTACAATTTCAGATATATTATTATTTTGTTATTTTTAATATAAATTTTTATATCTTTCTATTTACTCCTCTAAATTTTATAAAATATTTATTTTATTTTACATAGTTTACATACGTTACGCGTGAGTAATCATTACGACTAGTATATATAAAAGAGGAATCATATAATTGTAAGAAAAATGAAATTGAAGAGAATGTGTGACACGTGCATAACATGAAAATACACAAAAATAATATACTTAAAAACTAAAAATATTTACATAGTATATGACATATAATGTGTATTTGTATAATATGCTGACTCCATATATATAGTAAACTCTTTTTAAAACCACCCATTTTCTGTTGTTTTATTTTGTGGCTTTGGAAATTTAATTTCACCAGTGTTTTAATGTCAAACTCACACGAATTCTTAACTTCAATGTGTAAACCTTAATCCTCCATTTTAATTATGGGGGAGAGATGTGCTTTTGGAGATACTCTCTCTTAGATCTCCTTTTATTTTTTTTAATTTTTGTTTTTCTATTTCGTGAGATTTGAGCATATTTCATTATTATCAAGATTTTTTTTTCTCCGTTTGGGAGATTTTGTTTTCTCCGTTTAGGAGATTTTTTGTCTTTTTTCAATGTATGAATTGTTGATGATGGATTATTCAGGTTTGAATATAGTACTTCTATTGTATCTTGTTCTTCTATTGTCACGCTGAAGAATCGTTGGGATATGTATATTATTTGTGTCCACTAACGTTGTTGCTACCATTAAATATTTTTTTTCTAATTATTTATTATTTTATTTGAAAGAATTACTTTATAAATTTATTTTTTGTAATTTTTTTATCTTTTGTAACATATTATAATTTTAATGATATATTGTAGTCTTTTGCACTCTTTAATAAAAAAATGTATACAATTTGAAATGCCTCACGATCCATGCAAATATTTGACACGAATAAAAAAAGATCAAATAATCAAATTCAACATCAACCTGCAAATAGTAGTCAATTTGGAAATTTTTTACAACAAAGATTTCAATTACTCAAAAGTCAATAAAAACAAAACTAGGCCCAGCCCAATATCAAGCGAAATCTAAACAAAAATCTGAGCCCAAAAGTCCTTCTCTTTCTTCTCCAGCTCGAACTTCACAGTTCGCTGCAACAGAGAGAAGGGAGAAATGGCGATACAGCAAACAATGATGTTACCAAAGAACTTACACTGTACTCCCAAAATACCTCAAACAATCACCCATATCCCCAATTTGTCCTCAAACCCTCACACTCTTCTACAACTCTTCCCATCCCAAAAAACAGTACTGAAAGCAATGGTTTAACTTTTCAGGATTAATTTGACATTCTGAGGTGAGGTGGCTCATGTTGCCTTTCAGCACGTGGAGAAAGGCCAGCAAATATATGTTTCTGGTCGCCTGGTGTCGGATACAGTTGAAGGCGATGATGGGAATCAACAGTATAAGGTGCTATTTTTTATTTATTTTTCTTCTTAATTATTGTTTTGTCAACTTATTTTCTCTTTTTGCTGACTACACGGCACACATTGTACCCACTTGTATGCTTGTTACTTCGGTCCCAGAAATGTTAATACTTTTTGTGATATCCTGTCAGGTAGTTGTTTAGCAGCTGAATTTTGTTGAAGCACTTCACCAGTTGCCTTGTATGAGGGGGACTCCAATTCTAGGACTCAAGGTAATTAGTACTTAATTTTCAAACATAATTTTGTTGAGAGAATCTTTATGCATCTGTTTTGTCCTTGTAGGTAGAAAATCCAAAAATTACGCTGCAAACAATACAGGATCTATAAAGGAACTATGGCAAGCCTTCTTTGCTAATTCAGTTGAGTGTTGGGATAATAGAAAGAGCAAGGTAGTCTACCCAGTTCATATTTTTTTTTTTGAATTTTAACTTTGGTCAAGTGTGTCATAGCATTGCATTTTGACCTTGTTTGAAAAACAACTTACATCATGGGTGACCATTTGCAAACACCCTTACCAAGTGTAATGAAGTTGGATGACCTAAATGCTAAAAATATGGAGATTGAACATCTTTGGTGTTATAGTTTTAACTGAATTGAAGAGCTCAATTACTAATCATATGACCTTACAGGCTTACGCCGTGCTTTTGTTTTAAGTTTCTATCTCATTTTATTTGTTACTTTGTATGTTTCATCAACACAAATATTTATATGATGCTATCAATGTGATTTTCAGGAAAGCCCCAAGTATCCAGATTTCAAGGACAAAGATATTGGGGAAGCTTTATGGGTTGAAGGCAGGTATAATCCACCATGGGTGAAATCCCAAATCTCAATATTGGATACAAGAATGGAATCATTTACTGAAAAAAATGCAGGCATGGACACAAACTTTATAGTTGGTGATGATTTCTCATCCTTCTAACTTCTCATCACTTTGATGGCTAGATATGTATTTTGACAGAAATTTACCTTTTGTGTAGTTTAATCCTCTTTGCAGAGATATTATATATGAAATAGTTGAACTCCTATCGTTTGTATTTTTTGTGCTAGAGAATTTGCATTGTCAGTAGATCATTCTCTGTTTGTCCTAACTTGGGATCTTAAAATCTTATGATCTCGGTAATGATATCACAATCCTTGTTGAGGTATATACTTTTCCCACAAGGTAGAAACTTAAACAAGGAAGGGATGAAGTTCTAATTCATAGAGAATATGATATATTACAATATGGCAGCTAAAAGAATTTAAACCCGAAGCATTATTTTGCTTCGTTTAACTTTCAAGACAACAATTACGTACACCGGGAGCATCAGTTAATTTGGTCTTAGTTAATTATTCAGGATGCAAAAATCAGTTCAGTTATCCCATTAATCTCAAACTGAAAAATTACTTTCATTTAAGTAAAAGCTTTCTACAGCTTTGGAGATGGCATCTGTTGGTATCCAGAGGCAAATCGCAATTGTTAATGTTTGAGCCTAGTTTAAGCCAGTTGAAAGTATTAGTTTGTTAACTGATGAGTTGTTTTTTTTAATGCCAATGTCATTCTTTTTGTAATTCAAATAAGACGTGTGAAATGCTAATTGGTAACTCAGTGAACAGCAGAAGCCAACAAAGAGGTTTCAAGTAAATGAACTCTTGTGGTCAATTGCAGGTATAACTTTTCGTAACATGAATTTAGACCTTGTATTATATTTTGATTTAGCAGTATTCTAAAAATCGTTAGACGGACCTAGACGGCGGAGGGGACATGCACCTAGCGCCTGGGCCGTCTAGGCGGTGCGTAGGCGTTTTCCTAGGAGGACTAGGCGTTTCTCTTTAAGCGATCTCATTTATTTATTTTTCTTAATGTTCATACATGTTATACTACGCAAAGCATATATAGTAAATGTAATTTTTTTTAAATATTACATGAAACATTACCAAAAAACAATATTTTAAGGGTTAACAAATTTATTTTTAAGTCTGGTAAAGCTTTAAAGTAGAGGTTTGATTCTGTCTAGGTGAGGGCTTAGGCGCCTAGCCAAATCGAGACGGTAGAAAACCGTCTAGAGCCTATCTAGACGATTTTTAGAACACTGTGATTTAGTTTCTCTTCTGGTATGCAACTAGTTTCAGCCTTTCAGGCTTTTCTAGGAATATAAATTTTCTATGTGCATGAATGAGTAATTATGCCAATATTAACTGGCCTTTTATCACTTCAATTGAGCCTGTCGAGCTAGATGGGGCCTGGTTTGCTTTGCAATATGCTATCCACATTGAGCTTGACATAGCCCACAGGATAATTGTTTGCAAGCTACTTCTCTTGGTCTTTCCTATTTTCTGTTAGCTAAGAATTAGCAGTAGCTCATGGCCTATGTCAGCAAGGAGTATGACCAGCTTTATCTTTGGGCAATGTTTGTTTTGCAAGGACTTTTATAGGACTTGGTCTATACTGTTGTCTCTGTTCAATTAATAAATAAGTCTATCCATTTGGATTGTTATCATGTGCTAAGTTTTGTAGGAAAGTGATATTTCTACATGTATTTTTGATATTTTTATCTGGTCTCACTTTCATATGAGAAGGAACCATGTAAAAATAGTGTTCTTAGGATTTTGGAGTAAATTAATTATTGTTTTCTTGGGAGATAATGATGTTTTCTCAAAATATTGTTTATTAATTATAATAAAATGTTGTTAAGATTGTTCTTTAAGTACTAGACTAGGTCAAGTGTTCATATATAGTTATCTTGTTTTTTCTCCTATTGTAACTCATTGTAGAGGAATTATAGCAATTAACAAAACTTGCCGATCCTTGGAATCAAATTCCTCTGAATACTCCGGCTACTCCCTATAGGGTATTCCTCCATTCGTAATTTAGGAATTTTTTTTGGAGCAATTAGGCAAAGGTGTGAAATATTTATACCTTTAAAGTTTACCAAATTCAAAAGAAAATCCAAAATTATTTGAAACATGCAAGATAACAAATTATTTGCTAGATAAAAGTCTCAAGTAGACGGATGATCATATATATATATATATATATATATATATATATATATATTAAAATAAGATGGATTAAACTCGAACATCATATTAAAATAAGATGGATTAAGCTCAAACTCGAATATGATCCACCCAAAAATAATACGAGCGAAATCTTAACAAGGGGTTTTCATATATTTACTGCCCAAATTATCAAGAAATTGAGAATTTTGTTACCAATTAGGAATGGTGAAGAGAACAACAAAGTTATTAGTTGCTTAATTTCTAGCTAATATATTCTAATCAATTTCAATATATATTAAACGTCGCAAATATTTCCATGTAGTAGTAATAGGTACATAATAACATCTTGTGGGGTCAAAAACAAGAAGAAACATGCAACTGCAAGTTAATTTGTACATATATAGATCTGAAGGCAGATCTCTGTTTCTCTTTGAAGTATCATTTTCAGCATTTTTCTGGAAAAACCCAAGCTCAAGGGATTCAATTGTTCCGTGCAAGTATATATTTTAAATATTTTCAGAATTTGGTCTGAAAATATTATTAAGAAAAAAGAAATAAAACTATAAACATCCCAAGCCTTTAGCTTCTGAAGCTTTCATAATTCTGAGCCTCTTGCAAGAGGTAATAAACATCTCCCATGGAACATCTCCAGCCAACATCCAGTCTCCATCTTTGTCTTCATAAGTTGGTGCATAATCTGATCCATTATACCCTTCTCTCTCCGAATACACACCTGAAAATTAATATACATCGAAAAATAAACATCAGAACATATTCAGAACCATATACATATATATATATATATATATATATATATATATATATATAATATGTTTAATATTCATTATAATTTAAGATTTGGGTTTGATTTCTAGCTCACCTATACTGCACTTGAACATATTTTCTAAGGCCTTGAGGAGTTCCAGGTAGTTCTTATAAACCTTGAGATCAATTTTTCTGAGAAATGGAGCTCCATCCATGCTCACTTTCACATACATCCCGGCACCATCAGCCTCTGCTCTCTTTTGCTGTATAACGTTTTTCCGGTAAGATCGAACCGGCGGCCATCCAACTACTTGTGTCCTATCATATTCATAAACATTACAAATAAGGTTAATACCTTAATAATTTCTTATATAACTATAACGTAGGCATGCTTAGTTCTTCCTATATGTATGCATGAGTTAAAAATTAAGATAACTGGAGTACTATATATATATACTCACTTGGTAGGAGGAGCACATGATTCTTGGTCACCATTTTCACCATCTAACACATTATCATCTAACTCCGATGATGCCCTTTTGCTACCAGTCTTAACACTTGGAATCAGTTTTTTCTCCGGCTCATCGGTTCCAGGTAACCCTAATCTGAGCTCAGTTGCTTTCAGATTAAGATGAATATCATTCTCATATTTCACCTGTCTTTCCATCTCCACTGATTATATATATATACTCAAAGTAGTGATATAAAGTCCCTAGCTAGCAAAGTTTCCGGAGAGTTTCCGGTGAGATTCTTGATTTTCCGACTATGTTGAAACCAAAGAAAAGTTGGAAAGTTATATGAAATGTGAGGATGGTGGGATGATGGAAAGAAGTTTTATAGGATGATGATTAGGGTTGAGTTATTCTCTTTGTGCATGAATTTCATAACATGAGAATTTCTAATATCCACGCGCGGCCATAATTCGTGCTTGATGTGCTGGTATTTGACAGGAACTGATGGGTGTAGGGATGAGATTCACTTAAGGGTGAGCGTGTGGGGATTGAATGACACGGTTGGGGACATATTTAGTCAGATACAACTACAGGTGTTGGTCAGAGACCGGCAGGAGGGGACAGAGGAGAGACAAATGCAACTGATTAGCATTAAAGGCTGTGGCCCGGCGGATCGAACGGCTGAGATGGATTCTCCGGGTTTGTTTGGAGTGAAACGAGGCCCGTTGGATCGTGGGGTGAGAGGAGAGAGAAGGGAGCAAGGCACGTGAGTGGGACCCGGCTGGTGTCGGGATATGAGATTGACATGAGCATGTTTGAAGTGGGACCCATTTAGGTGCAAGAAATGGGCATCTGAAATAATTGGTACATGGGCATGTGGGCATGGCTCCCACTCCCAGCTCATGACTCATGATCCTCCATATCCTCCTATCTCCACGGGTATTACTGTGTGTCTCATTTTCTTGGTCAACCTTCTATATTTTGTCTCCCTATATATTGGTCAATATATAATTTTTGATAAGGAATATACTAATGAAAGAAGTTTATAAGGATAACCTCTTACTTAGTTTTTAAATTATATTATCTTCATTCATTAATAATAATAATCGTTTTAATTTTATATTACGAATTAAAAAAATCATTTAATATTATTATTTAATAATTAAAAGTTATATGAAATTTTATCACTATCTCTTAATTAAGGGAAGTTGAAAACTACTAATTAATACAAGAGAGTACAATAAGAGAAGTTATGGGTGATATAGAAAAGTAAATAATTTATTCTCCTATAAAGTTAGCAACAACAAATAATTTAGAACAATTTTTTTCTTCTAAAAAATCAATTAGTATGGAATGAAGGTAATAATTAATTTTTACATTTAGTATTTAATTTTTTTTTATTTTTGTCCAACCTTATAAAAATAGAGCAATTGAAAAATATTAAATAGAAAAAATAACTATAGATTGAGGACTAAATGTGGAAAATATATAATATATATATATAATGTATGTAGAATTTACTCAAATTCGAATTCTATTTAAAAAATTCTATTCAGATTCAACTTGACACAAATATTTATTATTCAAATTCGATCCGACTCGAATCGAATTATATTCAAACTACTTGCGAGTTTCAAATTCAAGCACAAGCTCGAATTCGAGTTTGTACATAATAACTAGTTTTATAGTAAATATAATTATAAATTGAATTTGTTATTTTAATTAAAATAATAAATATATTTATTATTAAACTTTACAAATATAAAATCACAATTAAAATAAAAAGTAAAACAAAATAATAATAATTAATTAACCTAATTTGATTTAATTTTAATTTGTATATATTATAAGAGAATGTATTAAGTATCTAATCGAATCTGTATCAATAGAGTATGTATCGAATTTGAGTAGTTTGAATCTTAAACGATTTGAGTATAATCTTGCTCATATTTTTATGCTAAGATTTGGATCATATTATTAACGAATCCGAATCTCATTTGTAGTCCGACCTTTACAACCTTAATCATAATCTCAGAAATTTGATTGACATAAGTGGTGAGAGTAATTGCTGATATCTTCCAACATATATGGTGACAGAATTAAGTACAGATGAGATATCTAAGCTGAAAAGTCTGGTGTAGACCCGTGATTAATTAATTTATGGTCACTACTACAACAGGAATGAGCTTCCATCCACAAACTAAATATTGATAACAACATGAATTTATGAATCAGATCCATGACCTCAAAATTCAAATGATGGAAAGGGTAGATATTCAGGTACTTAATTAAACAGAAATTGAATTGAACCAGTTAACCACTAATTAATCGGACAATAATAATTTAACCGCTAAAACTAGTCTACTGAACCAGCTGGTATTCTTTAAAAACAAATAAAATTGGGTATCATGACTTTTAACTTTCATCAAGATTAATCACTAACTTGACATAATTACATTATATTTTAGTTTATTAAAAAAGATATATTTTAAAATTTTATTAACTAATATAATATAATTTTTATGTATTTGTTTATTATGAATAAATCACCAACCCATCCTTTGGTTTATTTTAATAAGAATACTATCATCTTTTTACAAGTAGTTATCAATATCATCAACCACCCCTAGTGATATTTTATGTACGGGATTCATGGAAGCTCAAAAGTCCAGTGGGCAGTGGGCAGTGGGCAGCATCCACTATGGCTGCTAGATTATGACCTCCAAATACACCTTTTAAGACCTCTACACATATTCCTGTAGAAAGTCAAATCTAATCCACAAGGCACATTAGAAAAAGGCTAGTGCGTCGCTCTGCTCCGCTCGGGACCGTTTTTGCAAGTGTGGCGTAGGGTGCGATGGATGCAAGCCAGAAGTGACGCGAGGCGCACCGGTGCCGGTGAAGTTTATGTCCTAGTAACGCGGGGCGCGCCATAGAACGCTCATGAGAACATACACGGCCACATGGGATTGACAAATGAGATTTTTAAGTTGTTTTTGAAAAAGTCATTATGAGTAATTGAGACATAATATGAAGTAAAGTTGAAATACGATTAGTAGTTATAAATACTACTCCCTCCGTTCCTAAAAAATTGTCGTTTTAGAAGGAAATATTTGTTCCAAAAAGTTTGTCGTTTACAACTTTCGAGGAGAATAAAATATTTACTTTCCTATATTACCCATATCTTCTTTCATTATCCCAAAAAATTCTCTCTTGTATTAATAGTTTTCAACTTCCCATAAAGGAGTAGTGATGAAATTTCAAACAAATTTTACTTAGTAAATGATACTTTCTTAATCCATGTACCAAAACCTAAAACGACAATCTTTTGAAACGGAGGTAGTATCTATTGAAAAGTCCTATGTAACCAAGGAATTATCAATAAACAACAAGCCGAAGTACCCAAATTGGGGAACCACGTAAATCCCTGTATTAATCTTAATTCTCCATTGGGGAACCACACAAATTATGGGTTATACAGACTGTACAACCCTGTTTTTATTTTTGTATATGTATCCAAATTGCACCTAAAACACTATATTTTATAAAAAAATTCATGTTGGAATAAATACTATACATTTTTTGAGTCACAAACAAAAAAAATAAATTTAAAAATGTTCAATATTCATATCCAATAAATATGTCCATGCAGAAGTACTCGTAAATAAAACCAACATTCCTAATTTAACCAAATCAGTATTGATACAATAAAGTAACAAGATAAAGATTATTATTCCTAATTTACCCCTCTTCCTCTTTCTCAGTTTCTATTGTTCGCCATCCAACATTCTCTCCCCCCTGCACTAGCTAGCATCATGCAGAATATAATTTCAATGCTTTCATTCATTCATACATGTATCCTATAGTCTATAGAAAGAGAAAAGCAAAGACTCACACCATGGATTTTTAGAGACCTTTTCTTATATAAAAAAAATCAATTCACACCCTCACCAATATTGATTTATTAGAAAAAGCAAAGGGCCCCACACGTGCAGAAATATCAATTCCCTATTTTATTTGTAAAAGATGAATAACATTAACAAGTAGTAGTAAATACTACTCTGTGTCTTCTATTTACTGATCTGATGGTGTTTTATTCTCAGAAGTCAATCGACTTGATTATCAAATCTGCGTTTTTCTTTGTCTTGCTTATAAGTTCCGCATTAGGCCGGTCATTGTACTCTACCTGAGGAATAATTAGTAAAAGATAAACAGAGTAATTAATAAAATAAATAAATTTAGTACCCTGTCCTGAAATAATTTAAAATTTAAAATTTTGTCCACAAAAGCATGTCTAAAACTACAAAAACCAAATGTAAAATATTCCATAAATACATGTCTACAAGTACAAAAACCAAATGTAAAATATTATAATATATATATATATATATATATATATATATATATATATATATATATTCACAAACACTCCACTCCCAAGTTAATTATGGTATTTTTGAATGTCAAAACAAAGGGTGTAATCGAAACAAATTTTACACTCTACTCTAATTTGTCAACCTTAATTTATGTGCCCTATAATATTCTAACATATCCTTTTGGGGATGGGGATGGGGATGGTAGAAAAGAACAACGAAATCAAGCATGGAACTTACCTGGAACTTGGCAATATTTTCAGGTTTTCCTACAATAATACATGGAGTAAAACATAAGTACAGATTTCTCTGTGCACCTACCCTTTAATTTCCCTTACAAATTAATTGGATAAAATTATAGGATGAGCATTTACCAGTTGATATATGTCTCTTAAGAACTCTTTGCATTGCTGTGTCAATGTCGACCTCAATGAACCTTCACAAAATTTAAATTGTTTCACATCATTCTCCACAATTGTGAATCCAATTTTAATGCGAAAGAAAAAGTTAAAAGAATAAGTAAAAACATTGTCGCACCTAGTAACAATAAGACGATTATTGATAATAATGGCATTCTTCTTTTAGTACAGAGGGAGTACTATAAGGAACAAATAATTGCAAGAATTGTTATGTATATTTTCCTATTGTGCAAGAGCTTCATTTTAATCATCAAACGCAAAGACTTTGTTAGGCTCAACAAGGATAGTAATCCCACCCCCTTCCCCCCTCTTTTGAGTAGCATGCATGCCCACATGGCTTAGAGACTCCATATTATTAACTCAATTAATATATCTGTTATCCAGAAAATACAAATTCAAAAAAAGAAGTAAAACTAGTTAGGATGAGTATTTGGTTTACCACTTCTCATCGAACATAGTTGATATCTCCTTCCAAGCCCCATCTTCCAAGAGCAAATAGTTACCTTCAACAATCACCACTTTGTGCCTACAAAGAGGAAAAAGGACAAATGAAGCATGATGAATAAGGTACTTGATTCTCTTAGCTTTCTCCTGGGACAGACAAAACACGGCGTTTTCTCATACTAGTAAACACGGCATATTAATCTTCCTATAATAATATCTGTATAGTGCTTAGAAATTACTATATTTATGCAATTCATATAATTATTCCTAAGAATAACATATGATTCTGATAGTATAGCCTATATAGGAAATACCAATACCCTCAACTAGCAAAATCACTGTAGATCTAGTCTAGTCATGGAGGAAAAGACTTGAGGAAATAACAAAGTTACACATTGCAATGTCCAGGATAAAAACTAAATAAACAAATAATGATAGGATAATAAAACAAAACAAACTAGAAAAGGAAATCAAGGAAAAGAACCCAAAAAAATGTAGCAAACAGGCTCCTATATCTGCACTTTATCAAGTAGTAGATTGACAGGATTATCAATGCCGACATAAAATATAATACTTACTGAAGGTTCACATAGATATCGTCTTTGATAGGATCTCCAACACCATGATCAAACGATGGTGCATAAACTGATCCCTGAGTTAACATAAATCCGAAGAGTGCTTTATAAGAAACAAGTATATCTAATATAGTTATAGTACTTGGTGTTGGCCAATATTTGCATCATACATGTCTCTTCTTTGCTAGGACACTATTTTTACAGTTATAGAATTAATTAAATTCATAAACCAAAAACATATAAGAAAGTATATATACATGTGTAACTTCAGTAAGAAAAGCTACTTACATGATCCCTCAGAGTCTTGAGACATTTTAGGAATAGTTCTGGGTCAAAAGTCCATGTAGCTGAATCAACAAGAGAAAATCAAATGCTTTTTTTTAGTGCTATGGAGATGCAAAATTACTGATTATATGAGAAAGGAATCTCACCTCCTCGTCTTGCATGAGCTTCTTCTGGGTCCTAACACAGTAAACACTACCAAGATTCAATAATAGTCTTACACAGTTTATATCTAAAGCTAGCTAATTTTCGGCGCTAAAATGTACAATTTTATATATCAACCATTTTTCAGTGACACTATTTTACAAAGTAAAATCAGTCTCTCGTCAATTTTGTTTCTAGTACTATATTACATGGTCTTACAAATAGCTTTTTGTGGGTTATCAGAGCATCAAATTCTCTATTCCTCGTATAGTAGTATACAAAGACTTGAAACGGGCCTGGTGAAAAATTATTGTATCAATGTTCTTTTGAGAAAATTGATTAATTATGTAGCACAACACTCAACATGGAAACCCTGCTTAATTTTAAGTGTGCATGTGATTTCAAAGGATGAGAATGTTCACCCACCCCCCACCCTCCAACAAAAAAATACACACACAATTGGGTAACAAAATGGATGGGAAAGGTTTATTGTATATCCTGTTCCACCAGACATGTCAAAAACTCCTGATACCCAGACATATAATAGACAGATATATACCGCAAATAATCAACTCCATGTACCAAGCAATTGAATAAAGAATATTTCATTTATCTAATTGCAAGGCAGAAAACCAGATAGATAACAAAAATAGCATTTTACTACAAAACAATGTGGTATACAATTTTATGACACACTGACATCAACTAAGAAAGAGAAACACTTCAGATAATACGCATTCTTGACTAGGAATTCTAAATGTGGGCAATGACCATTTTTTCCATGTACTAGAAATCTCATATATCATATGAACTTAATATAATTTTTAAACTGAAAAGCAAAACTCGTTATTTGTGCTATGTGCCTAATGTATAATGTGCATCTCCCATAACTTCGTGCTTAAGTTAAATAAAGTTTCTTGTTATATTTTTCAAACTTGCTTTCTCCAACATCATCTTGTTTCGCTTTTAGTCTAGACTGTTAAACATCAATTTCAAATATTAGTATACTACTATACACAAAAGCCATCAGCACCAGCAACTAAAGAAATGTAGTTATAGAATGTAGGTGGAAAATATAAACAATTAGGTGCACGTGAGTATCAATAGGATTACCTCCATTGCATCAAGCTGATGACGATAAAGATGGAATCCGTCCATTGGAATGACTGCAGTAACAACTGGTGGCTCAACTTGGGAATCAAAGGTGTAAGATTTTTAAATATAACTTATTTATACGTATAACTCAGATGCAATTTGCTCTTTCCAGAACCAGGAGGGCCCTATCACGATTTGCCTGTATATTTTTAAAGTAATTCACAAGATCAGCTGATTGAACAAGTCCGTGTCTGAAAGCAAAGGTTCTGGACGGGACCACATTAGCATGAAAATATCCCCAGCCCCACCATAAAAAAAAAAAAAAAAGGTACGGTAAATTTGATAAGAAAACTATCAAATACCAACAAGACCAGAGAGGAAACGGGAAGAAGGGCTGGATGAGAAGCATCTGAACAACAACACTGACAAGGTCATAAGTTACTCAAAATTAAGAAAGCAAGAAAATTAACTGAAACACGGCCCTATATAGAGCAACATTCAAGTAACATATAGATGGTCAAACCCCACAACTGAAATAAGAATTTATGAATTCATATATACTTGGTGTCAAATCCAGTTATATAAACTCACCAGAAATTCTAGAATCGAAAGCTTGAACTTACTTAAAACTGGAATTTGTTGCAGCTGCTGCAGTCGGAACAAGGCGCTTGGCCAAGGTATCATATATCTCATCCATGCACCTTAAAAGAAATCAAAACAAAAAATTTCTGTTAAACTAATACCACATTGCTAATCACTTCTCATGCAAGGGAGTGGAAATATATCCACCATCTTCATATCTCAAGAAAAGCAAGATTATTAATAATGTAAGATGGCACTATGTTGTCTTAAAATATTTTCCTAGTCCAATTCCTGAAAGGAAAAACCTAACCAATCAATTCTCAAGCAGTGGCTTGCTGCAAGATTTTAATTAATCTAGCAATGTTGTTTGCATCTCTCTTCCATGTAAGAGAATATTTAGCAAAAAACAAGATTTGTTGTGAAGCTACAACAACTGATCAAAAAACAAAGAACAACACATCGCAGATATGATTCTTAACCAAATCCCATTCCAGAAAATAAATAAAACACTAACACATAAGGAGATTATGTTGTAATACAATTCATCAGCAGTTTTATTTGACATTGAAAAGATACATACCGGGCCTCTATCACAGAAATTTCACTCTTTTGGCTACATGATACCTGAAAAATAATTTTGCTATTAACAGAATATGGATTTTGTTTAATAACATACTTATAATAATAATAATAATGAAAACAAAAAAGAAAGGAAAGGAAAGATTAATACTTTAATAGTGTGTTTATGATTCTGGAAAGGAAAATAGATGGAATAGAAATCATTTCAGTCGTTTTGTTTTGCACTGATAGGAATGATACTCTCATTCATTTCTTTAGTTTAAATCCTCAGAAAATTTTAAAAACGTTGAATGTTGCATATGATGGAGATGTAGATTTGGCTCAAGACAAAAATATATTTCAGTGGTTACTCTTTATTTTTTTTACCAAATCTATCCAATTTGCAACAAGATTTCCACTTAAATTCCTTTCCTTAACTTGTCCATCCAAATCTGACCCAACCAAAAACACACTAAAGAAAAATAACCGATTTTCATCCAAATAAACACTTAACCTGCATGCAGTTTGTCATCCGAATTAGGAAAGTATTATGACTTGATAACGGACTGGATGAGCATTTAACTGGAAAAATCGAGACAGAACCACGATACCATTCAGCAAGCCCGATCTTTTTTAGCAACAAACTCCCTGCAGATTTAAGAGCATGCATAATCAAGATAGAACCTGATCCATGATATATATAACACATGAAGAAATGATTGTGTGCATAATTTTTCATCAAACCAAAGGGTAGGACTACCCAAAATAATGAATTGAGGGATACAATTTGACGTAAACTTAGAAGCAACCATCACCGAAGCATAAACAGATAAATCAAAAACAAGACAAAACGGAAAAAATGCATTGCTCCATCATCCCAAACAATTTATTGCCTTGAATAGACACTTCAAGGCAGTTCGATTTATCAAAAATTAGGGTTTAAAATCACAGTTTTATCCTTGGGAATGAAAGCATAATAACAAAATTGAAGTAGTAACATTAAGAGGGAGCAGGAATATGACAGAAGAAACAACAATCAATGCTGTTAAATAAAAACATCATTTGATTGAATCATATTAGTAATGATTTATGGAACTTAGATACTAATAATCTCGCATATTTACCATAACTACACAAAACCGCCCAAAGAATAAGGTTAAATCAAAAAATTTACCTCGATTCGACTGATACTAGTATATACATATGGATTACATAATTAGTAAGACAGAGCGAAAGAGAGACCTGACGGAGGAGTTAAACATCCTCTTGAGCTTGCGGAGAAGGAAGAAACATCCATTGTTGTCGAAGACAAGGAGAAAACGGCAGAGCAATTTTTAAAGGAAAAGGGATGGATGACGATGAAAGAGATAATTTTTTGTTTTAGTTTTTTTTTTTTCGAAAAGAAGGAGAAGACGAAGATGGAGGAGTATTAGTATGTAACGATGTACTGTACTGGCGGGAGTTAAGGGGTACGTGTCATGAATTTGTGGGGTCAATGCAAAATAGTCATTTCCAGTTTCTCTTAGTTTTACTTTTACCACAGTAATCCGGTTTATCTAGACTTGGATAATAGTATTAAGTTAATATCAAACAAGACCTTAGTTTAGTTTTCTTAGTAATGTTATGTCATAGTCATACATAAGCTTTGTCCAAAAATTATGTTATGACTTGTAATTATATAGATCCTAAGCAAGATAAAGCTTTGTCCAAAAATTAATTATGTTATGACTTGTAATTATATTTTCTAGGCAGACTAGTAAAATTCCAATACCCTACTCCCCAACTAAAAAAATATATATTTAAATTAAAACAACCACAAAAAATGCATAATGCTTAAAACAAAATTTGTAAATGGAGGATTAAATCAGGGATTATATCAGAAGTTGCTAGACACCTAACCACACTGCACAAATTGTAGTAGTTTATACATAAACTGCATGACCATTTCTACCATTATAGCAGTAATGAAACCTGAAAACCAACCTCAAGAAACAAAACCAGGAAGCTGAATTCAATTCAGAAAATTGTAACATCTTTATTGATACTTGGGGAATTAAGAAACAAGAACATTGTTATAACTTAATGTCTCTTCCCCAAATTGACATTGAAATAGTAATAATGTAGGAGATTATAAAGAATTTGTCCATTAGGCAATCTGCCACTAATAATCATGGCAATTACAGACCACTGAATCCTTCAGGCCATGCCTTTCAGATTTACAATGGCAATGAACACAAAGTTGTGTGATGGTTAGATTAACAACAATGTCCATAAAGGGAAATGTTTATTTTATTGGCCCACAAGCAAATTACACCTCCTTTTCCGAGGACGACCACCCTTTTCATCATCATATGCCTGCATGAGTAACAATTTTGTTTTCTAAGATGCGATATCCACAAAAATAAATGAGAAACAGAAAAGCAAAGAGAGAAAGATTCTCTATAAACAGAATAACCACAATAGAACATTTCTCCATCTTGACATGGGCTCTATAAGAAATATAAAGCATATAACCAAAAACATTTCATGAATCATTCCGAGATTATCTTTGTGTTAATTGACCAATAAAGATTTGTATTGTTTTTAATAATAAGAATAAATGTCCTTGTATTACTTTACCAGTGTTAAATCTTTTCAATTGCTTTTTGACAATTGACCCATCAGTTTTCAGTCGCAATAGAATCACCAGAAAATATACCACTTCTTCTGAGTAAGTTATCCTATTTCTTTCAAATTGTTATAGCAGTGAATACAATTTGTATCCATTGCTTTTGACAATTGTCCAGTTTTCATTACAATAGTCACCAGAAAATAAATGCCACTTTAACATTGTGCTTTAAAAACTTTTTTGTGCTTTAAAAAGCAGGTAAGTTGTGCTATTAATTTTTATAGCTTTATAATTTCTGCAACTTCTGTAAATTTATAAATGTTATCATCGATTTGTATGAAAAGATGTATAGCAATATAGATCTCCAGAATCTTATAAAGTCGATATTTCCTTTCCCTAGAGACAAATTCTTCATTACATGAATAACAATACTTTTGTACTGCTAGCATATGGTAAATCAACTTGAAGATTAAAGGGCTCTCCAAAATTTACCTGTTGATTGAGATAATGTGGGACCCGTACTCTCTTGGAGCCATCAGCCAAGCGCTTGAAAGGAAAACTGTTTTCTGAAGCACACAAGTCATCCCAGACCTGCAAGAAAACACAGAAAATGCAACATTTCAAAACCAGAACTGTACTATGTACACTTAAAATATCTTTAAACAAAGGAAGCACCGAATTATGGCTTCATATCATATTGAAAATTTGAGCAATGGTATCAAACAGTGAACAAAATAATGTTTTGTTTTGTCCTTTATCCAATGTACAGGTAATTGCAACAAAGGATTCACATATTAGTTTTCAAACACCAAAGTGAAGTGAGTTACTGGAACCTATATGGCTTTCCCAAAGCCTAACAGCATAACCCAGCTTTTTTATGTTTAGCAAATCAGATTTGCAGGAATTGGAAAAGAAGCCATCATTTGAATAAACAGGTGAACCGTAATATTAATAGAAGGTTTAGATATTACCTGATTTTGAATGGTATCAATTAACATATCTTGGCACCCTGACGCATGCACACTTTCCAGATTCGGACACTGAATTAGCAAGCTCTCTGAGGGTAAAAGCAACACCAAAAATTGATTTAGAATAAAAATAAACTAGTCCATTATTTGGAAAGGCAATCAGCTAAAAGGGGTGTCAACTACATACCAGGATGCAAATTTTTACACGAGTTTAGATTGAGATCATTGAGTCCAGGGCAGTTTAAATATAAAGCCTGCAACAAATTTTACATATTTTAGAATCCAGGAAATAATTTCACTTCAACGATATACTACATATTATAGACTTTAGAATCTCACATCTAAGCCAGAGCAACCCCGCAAGCTTAATTTCTTCAACCGACCATGTTTGATTATCAGCTTCTGGTACATAAGATGTAGCTTACTATTAATTTTTTTTTGTAACTCACAATCACTATTGTCTTCAGAATGCAGGTCTTGTGCATTGGAATCACATACAGTCATTTCGCAGTCCATGAGTTCTAGAAGAGGTAACTGAGCTGTGGCAAATTGGATGCCACCTGCAACAATACAGAATGCAATCATAAGTTTATGAAACCAAGAAGGAAAATAGAGAAACTTACATTAGATGTTGCTTGAGATTACTTGAAGTGATATTTGGACAAAGGGCAAGGAGGAGTCTGGATAATGTGTCAGGGAATACATTGCAGATCATTCCAATTCCACTGTCACTGATACTAGACCTGAAATCAGAGGATACGTTTTCAATGTGACATTACAATCCTGAAGGTTTACTGAATCAAACAGAAGTAGTATATCAAAAGTTCAAAACATACTTTGAACCAATTCCTATACAAACTTTAACCCTCAATGAAGGTACATGTATCTTACAAAAGAGAATCTGAAAAGTAATTTTTGTAAACTACCACTTCATTTTCTTGAAGAGGAAACCAATTAGTCCTAGATTCTTTCATATGTAATTAATATAAACCTTGATTGCTGATTTGTTCTAGACAAAAATATATTAAGAACTTTGTAAAAAAATAAATATATATATATATATATATATATATATATATATATATATTAAGAACTAGGAAGTTGGACCACAACGTACCCGCTCAGATCAAGCAATTCTAGATTTGAATAAGTTGAAGCAATTGCTGCAACAGATGCATCAGTTATTTCAGTTCCAAGGACAAAGGATAGCATTCGCAAACCCCTGAAAATTGAAGAGATAACAATTTTCTGTGAGATTTCTGATCATCACTCATCTGATGGCTGAGAATAAAAGGTAAATTTCCACAAGAAACCTTGTATGACATGAGAACTGGAAAAATACGTATACGTGCAAGTTCATTGTGCTCTATAGAGGTTTTCCTTACAATTTTAAAATAACATCGAGAATTGCAGCGAACTAATCAATTGAACAGTACATGAGCCACCAACTAAGCCACAAAACAAAAGCACTTAACAAACCTCAAATTTGCAGCTGTGAGCGAAAGCACAACAGCATGAGAAAGTCGAGCAGAAGCAATGTGTATGTTCTGTAATCTTGGGCAGTTCCTTCCCAGGCCATCCATCATGGTAGTAAGATCAGTATTTTCATTTTCTTGGCGAGAAAAATCTAGGGAGATTTCCTTTAAATTGGGGCAGTTGAAAACCTACGCAGACAATACAACCAAGTTTAAAGAAAAAAATAAATGCACAACAAAAGAATCACACCTTGAAGGACCAAGTGGTGCAAAATAAATACCATCTTAGTGAGGGAGTGAAGATTGGAAAGCCAAAGTCTAGATAGACTAGATGAACAAAGATTAAAACCCCCAAGGTTGGAACACCCTTCCATCTTGAGACTTGATAGACAACGTCTATCAGCAACAAAGCGACCCAATTCATCCCTGCGTTGAAATAAACATTCAACCCATTTACTTCTGCAGCTTATAAAACACAAACTACCTATCATACAATAACAATTTGCATCATTTTGCCCCTCCCAAATAACAGATTCTAGGAATCCAATTTACTTGAAAGACTGCAAGAAGCCAATATTACAATGAAAAGGCAACATCAAAGTGTACTGTTTAACAGAATAATTTAATTTAATTTTGCATGGATGAGCTGTTAACTAAACTTCAAACTCAACCAGAACATACTAGTTCAAGAAGCAAGAGAAAGATATCAATTCATCATGTTACACAAAAACCCAACTACCTGACAAAGAAAAGTGAAAGAAGTGTCACACATATCTTCAGAAGTCAATCAATAGGAGATTCCCAGACCATATAACTAGGTTTAATATTTGAAGTATTGAACCACTATTGGCTATTCAGATGCCACATCCACATCCAAGTACTATATTTTGCTCATTTCACAACAGCCGTATTTAACCATTTTTTTCACTAGAGCTGCAAATGAGGCTAGTTGAATTGCGTTTTGGCTGCTGAACTCAAACTCGACTAAAATTTAAATGAGTCATATATAGTTTTTAGCAAGCTTGGACTTGGTCATTCAAACTCAAGACCTTTAATAAATGAGCTATTCACAAGCTCAAACTGGGTTTAAGCGAGCTGAGTCAAGCTCAATCCATCAAGTTTTAACTGAACTTAGCCAGTCGATCCAAGCTCATGACAACAACGTATTTAACCATTTTTTTTAGATAAATGAGGCTAGTTGAATTGCGTTTTGGCTGCTGAACTCAAACTCGACTAAAATTTAAATGAGTCATATATAGTTTTTAGCAAGCCTGGACTTGGTCATACAAACTCAAGTCCTTTAATAAATGAGCTATTCACAAGCTCAAACTGGGCTTAAGTGAGCTGAGTCAAGCTTGATCCATCACGAGTTTTAACTGAACTTAGCCAGTCGATCCAAGCTCATGATGACTCAAGCTTTAGCAGAGTTGAGTAAGTCGGCATGATATATTACATGTGCACTACCTTATAATATAAATTAGAATTTATTATTAAATGTATCGTATATTCAGGCTAAAAGGAGTATATTGAGCTGGTCCCAAACCAGGCTTAAACGAGTCAGTCCCCAGACCAACATTGTACAACCCAAACTTGGCTTGATTATTAAACAGACTCGAGCTTAATTTGCCAAGTGAACTCAAATCGAGCCAACTTAAGCGAACAAAGTCAAATTTGGTTTATGAACAGTTCAATTTGTTTACATTATTCCTACTCTCGACTGCGATGCCAGTCTCACATTAATAAATCAACCATAAAAAATCTATTGAGAAATCCTCAACTCTAATAACCCACTGACAATCCAAAATATAATCTAGGGGTGGGTTGCCCATAAGAAAATAATATAAATTGGGAATTGAACACATAATATCGAGATTAGGAGGAAAAAAGGTAAGTTATAATGGTACCCAGTAATCCGATTGACAGAGTTATCAGATGTAAAGATCTCCAGAGATTGTAAATTAGGGCACGAGAATGCAATGCAAGCCAGCATTGTTGCATCCACATCACTGCAAAGCCAAAACACAAGGAGAAATGAATATATCAGTATAAAATATCCAATCTTTAAACTTGTCTTCTAAATAGCATAAAACATCCAAGACACATACATTAAAATTCAATCAAAAATTAAAGATGTAGATTTACATAAAACACAGATCTACAAGGAAATAATTTTTTGAATTTCAATTATGCAGCCTCAATGTATTCATTTGATAAGCTGCTTGTATGTGCTAACTATTGCATTGTTTTGGTTCATTCCGTATGTGATAAGTTGACTGTTTCTCTTTGATGTAGTCAAAGGAAATGTGGAATTCAGATCAAGTTCAATTTCGTCAATCAAGTAATTTTTAGTCTTATTAAGATATATTCCAGTCTTCCAATCGATGAAAACCTGGATCTGGAAAATCCTAACCTTTCCATTCTAAGGGAGAGTCTAAGGAGCCCAGGACATTTCTGCACAACCGATCCGGCACATCCAATCTGAGCCCTAGCCGGAACCCTAAGCCTTAGCTCTTCAGTCGCTCGCCAAAGCCTTCTGGACGTGTCCCGCCACCCTTTACATACCTTTGCCGCCGATAACAACGCCGGCGGCGGCAATCTCCTCAGCACTTCCCACAAACAACTCGACGGTAACTTACCGGATCCAAAATCCGTATCCATTTCCTGCGTAACATCATCCTCTTCCTCTTCATCGTCCGACTCCGGCGAGTCAGGGATGTCAATATCGTCGAACGACAGGGCTCTCCGGAGTTGGGTATAGGGCTGACGTGGAAGCTGCGGGGGACGTACGGCGGATAGAGGGGAGGCTGCGGAGGCGGATGAGGTGGAGTCTGTGGGCGTGTCGGCGGAAGGAGGAAGGTGACAGGAGTGACCTTTTTTTGGGAGGCCACAGCGGCCGCAGTTGTAGCTCCCGCGCTTTTTGCCGAGATTGGGGCGGAAGGCCGTTGAGAATTCGGTGGCTCCGCCTGGAGTGGCGGGGTGGGGTTGGTGACCGTGCATTTAGCGATTTCTTTTCAGCTTTTTTTTACAGACAGTAAAGAGAGAGATCAAGTAGGATTATCTGTGTGTGTATATATATATATAGATATAAATGCATTTACTAGAGACAGAGAGATATGAAATGAGTATGAGAGAGAAAAGCGAAGAAATATAGGGAGAGAGAATGGCTGGTCTGAAAAACGCGGGAGAATAGAGATATTTTCGCGCCTTGATTTTGAACTATATAAATGAGGAGCCTCTTTTACCTTTTCTGGTTGGAAAAATAAAATAAAACACGTGACTCACTTGTCTGATTTTGTCTGATTAAACCTTTGATTAAATGCTATTCTATTCTGAAAAAGAAATTCATAAAAATAGGAACTATACATAAATTTATTTCTTTTGCAGACCACTTACTATTCTCGGACATGGACATGGACATGGACAAATATTTTTTTCAAATTACATGTCAAAATATTTGTGTCATTTTTTTTTGCAACCTAGGTTATTTGTAACACTTCAGATAGATTTTGAATGTCTATATAACAATGTAAGTGGTTACTATATATATATATATATATATATTTTTTATTTTTTTTTGTGGTGATTTTAAATTATTCAATAAGATATTGAGACATTCATATTATTAAGTTATAATTTAATTTAATTTCAAAATTATTGAACTCAATTATTATTGAATAAGTAATCACATAAGTGACGATGCAAATGTTGACATACATATATCATTTTCAAAAACTTTATAGATCCAATGTATCTCTTGATTTCTCTTTTATTACATTTCTATTTTGAATATGTTAAATGCTCCCTGTGTCCTTTAATATAGTAATTCCTTTTAAAGAAATATTTTTATCATTTGAGAATTTCAATGAAGCATTAATTGCTTGATATTCAATATTACCTTAATTATTAAATATAACTTTGATTCTCTCACTATTTTCTGTCCAATACAACTACAAGGACAATATAAAATACTATACAATCATTTTCTTCTCAATTATAGATATTAAAATTTTAGAGTAATTAGTAGTCTCTCCTTCCCAACATATATGATGTTCAAGACATAATAATAAAAGTCTCATTAATATTAATGTTAAGTAATTAATATTGATATTCTAAGAATGGAGGAGGGATCGGAGTATTTATTAAGAGAGAAGATAAAGAAAAGATAATTTTTTCTTCTATTTTTTACCTTTTGGTATTGAAGTAGTACAATGTAAATAGAATGAAAAGAAAATTACAATCTCTCAAAAACTTCCCTGTGCATCCGGACAAGTAAGTATGGAGTTACCTTTTGTTTGTAGCAAAATTACCTTTTGCTAGCTTGGCTCTTTACTAATTTGGTACGGAGTTAGAGTTGGGCTTGGGCTTGGGCTTGGGCTTGGGCTTGGGCTTGAGACCGATTCTTTAACCTTAATAGGACTTTTCTTTCGATATTGTTTGAAAATCTACTCTGGTTGAGAGTTCACTATCTTAATCTTTTAATGAGACAGATGCATTTGAGTCCATAAATGCGGAAATCCTTGTTATATTAAGTACTAAAATGTTTGAATGAATTGTTAGATTGCGAGACAATAACATTCTGCAATACTTATCCTTCTTAGAACACAATTTTTTATTTTTAAATGACCGATACAATTACAAAATTCATTGTGCTGCGAATGAAATTATTTATCCACAGAGGAAAGGATCGATTTGTCATTTGCACAACCTTTAAATAATTTGATCGGATCAAAGACGATATCGCGCGAATATCGCTCTCTCGAGAACACAAGAAACAGAGTCTACTATTTGGGTAGAGGGGGTCCGGTACAATATTTTTTTATAAAAAATTATTTTTCAGTAAACTTTGAATTTTTTTTTATTTTAGTATATATATACATAACACAATAACTCTCAAAAACTTAAAATTTTATAAGTTTTAGTGAGTCTAAAACCCGCATAATTTTGGATTTATTTTAGAACCGATTCTTCAAGGGTTCATCAGAACAACAGATTTTAAAATTCTTTTAAAGATACAACAACAAAAAAAGAATTACACTATATGCATCAACTAAATAATTACAAAAATAATAATCTTCTCATATTTATTTACAATATTAATATTTAATTTTCATCCGCTTAAATTTCATTGTCGTCATTGTCGAATCAACACCTGAAGAATTCATTGTTAACACCTTAAAGTTGTCGATCTATAGATCTTGAAGATGTATAATGGACGCCGATCTCCTCATTTTAGCTACTAGTTTATTGCTTCAACACCGCTCCTTCCTCTTTTTTTTCGTCTCATTCATTCGCCGTCAGCCGCCTTATGGACGCCGATCTCCTCATCCATTACCGCCACAACAAATCGTAAATTAAAAGGAGAAGAAGATAAATTTTAAGTCGCAATTAGTAATTAAACATTTATATAAAAAGCGTAACCATTTTAGTTGAAGAATGAAGAGAAATTTCAGTCATGGTTGGTAACTATTTTTGTTTTTTTTGGTTACTCTCGAGTTTACAATCAAGATTTTATTTAAAAAAAAATCTATAAACGATTTTTAAAATAAATTAAGTAACCTAATAATATTACCAGCCATTTATGAAAAAAAACAAGATTCAAGAACTTTGTATATATTGTAAATAGAGATGAGAGTTAGCCGCTTTTATTTTTATTTTCTTCTTCTTCTTCTTTAACAATGGTCGTCGATTAGGTTATGGACGGAGCATTATGGATGATTATGGAAAGTAGTCTTGAGGAGGAAGACAAGAGAGAGAGAGAGAGAGAGAAAGTAAAACACATCCCATAATTAAAAGGAATTAAAACACATCCCATAATTAAAGGAAGCATAAATATGTACTAATAATGAAAATAAAATTTTAAAAATATTAAGTAAATATTTAATGAACAAGACTTTTTCAGAATTATGTTTTTAAACGTCTTATAAAATGTAATTGTTCCTATTTTAAACATATATATTTTTTGAATAAATTGTGAACGCAAAACAAGTGGGGAATTACTAATTGTTTTTTGACAAAGAATTATCAACACGGTCGCTGTGACTGAAAGTGAAACTTCACACCGGAATTTACTAAACATTTGTTGACCATGTCCGGTGTATAAATTTTTCTAATGAATAATAAGAGAGAAAATACACAGAAAGAACCAAATAAACACGTGGAGATGCATGGTCACCATATGCGGATTGGAGACCATGATTTTTCGTCGCATCCTCCTTGTTTAAATATAAATTTTTGAATAATCTTTGATGGAGTATACTATATATTAGTAATATAATGATAGGAATAAAATATTAATAACATTTTATAGTAAATAAAATAACAAAAGACTACAACAACATTTTTTAAATTGGTTGTTGACCAATTTGTTAAGAAAAAAAAAAAAAATTGTACATAAAAAATTTGTTTTATAATAGTAAACAAGATGGACATTGAATATAAATTTTAATGGTCTATGAGATCTCCAGCAAGGCTACCAGGGCGACCGTCGTCTGCGCCTTGAATATTGAAAAAAAAATTTTTTATAAGTTTATGTATTTATGTATATAAAAAAATAAAAATAAAAAATTAGCAATATTATGCATTGAAAATGATATCTTGAAATATTAAATATGATAAGATAATTAATGATTTTCAGATCTAAAAAGCAAATGAAGATATTTTTTTTTTGTAAGAGATATGTGATGATTCTTCGCTTCAATGACATTTTAAAGTGATATTCCTTATCTTTTGTAAATTTTATAATTTTAATAAAATTAATTAGTTGATAATTTATTTATTTTTTATTTAATTCAGTATAAAGTAAGACACTTGAGAAAATTTTTTACTTAAAAACCAAGTAGGGACCAACTCTGTATGAGATTATGTAAGTAAAAATATCATTTTGCATTACTTCTTGTTCATTCAACAACAAATTTTTTGACAATCGTTTAGAAGCATTTAAAGTTTAAAAATTATTAAAGAAACAATTTAAATGACTTATTCGATCGTATTGAGACTCATTTAGACATATTCAAAAGTAAATAAACAAGCCATAAACCAAATTATTAGACTAAGTTGACGAGAAAGGATCAATTGAATAAGTCGCGCGTCCCTCATCAACATTTGAAACTGACCACAAGAAATTATTTAACCATTTTGTTAATTCAAAGGGTATATCAGCACCACAAACAATTAGTAAACAAATACAGATACTTTAGAACACATCAATTTCATCACCCTTTTACACTATTTCCATTACCATCAAAACTCAAAGAAAACCTCAATTCAATGGCAACCTATTCAGCAAGCATGGGAGTACTTACCTATAGAACACCCCAACAAACAATATTTGAATCCAAAACTCACTTTTTAGCAGCAAAATCTCATATAAGCATTCCAAGAACAGGTCCCCTAGCTCGAGTTTTGTCCAAAGCAAGCAATTCTCAGCTATCATCTGTAATTACTGAGCTTGAAAAAGAGCAAGAAGAAGCCATCATAACAAAAAAGACTCCCGGAAATGAGAGGAGACTATCTAATTCTTGGAGAAAGATACAGGGTGAAGATGATTGGGTCGGGTTGCTTGATCCAATGGATCCGACCTTACGTACGGAGCTTATTCGATACGGTGAGATGGCACAAGCTTGTTACGATGGCTTCAACTTTGATCCCTTCTCCAAGTATTGCGGAAGTTGTAGATTTTCAAAGGATAATTTCTTCCAAGGTATTGGCATGGTAGACCACGGCTATGAGGTGTCACGTTACTTATACGCCACGTCGAATATTAATTTGCCAAACTTTTTCAAAAAATCAAGGTGGCCTAAAGTATGGAGCAAATCGGCTAATTGGATTGGATATGTTGCGGAGTCAAATGATGAATTATCGCGGCGTTTAGGGCGACGTGATATAACTATTGCATGGAGGGGTACGGTCACTCGTCTAGAGTGGATATCTGATTTGATGGACTACCTTAGGTCAATTTCATCGGATAATATTCCGTGCCCTGATCCGACTGTCAAGGTTGAATCGGGATTTCTTGATCTTTACACCGATAAGAATGAGAGTTGCAAATTTTGCAATAACTCGGTCCGAGATCAAATATTAACCGAGGTTGTGAGATTAATAGAAATGCACCCTAATGAGGAGCTTAGCATAACAATTACTGGCCATAGCCTAGGCAGTGCCTTGGCAACGTTGAGTGCGTATGATATTGTGGAATCGGGTCTAAATGTTATGGGCGATGGTCGGACTGTTCCCGTTTGTGTGTTTTCATTCTCGGGTCCACGGGTGGGTAATGTTAGGTTCAAGGAAAGGGTTGAAGGGTTAGGGGTGAAAGTGCTAAGGGTGGTAAATGTTCAAGATATTGTGCCTAAGTCACCTGGTTTGCTTTTCAATGAAAGCGCGCCGTCGTTGTTGATGAAGTTGGCCAAGGGTTTACCATGGAGTTACTCGCACGTCGGAGTTGAACTGGCGTTGGATCACGAGAATTCGCCCTTCTTGAGAAAAACCGGTGACCTAGCTTGTGCCCATAACTTAGAGGCTCTACTGCATTTGCTTGATGGGTTAGTCACATTTAATTCCTTAACATTTTCACAATAGTAATTTAGATCCCCTTAAAATTAAAGAGATATAATATTAACACAAATGAATAACTGCATATAGTACAACTGCATGCATGTATCCATCATCCATGCATGCTTTTAACCCCTAGCATTACTCCTTTCTTCATTAATATCATAATTAATTATTGTCGACTTATTTGTATGAAAAAGTTATGCTAATTTGTATCAATTAACTAACGGTGCAGGTACCATGGTAAAGGACAAAGATTTGTGCTAGCAAATGAAAGGGATATCGCATTGGTAAACAAAAGTTGTGATTTTTTGAAGGATCACTATTTAGTTCCACCTTTTTGGAGGCAAGATGAGAATAAGGGCATGGTGAGAACAAACGACGGCCGGTGGGTGCAACCAGAAAGTCCCAAACTCGATGATCACCTTGAGGCATGAGATGATCCATGGATGTATAACAATTAAATGTTGAAGAATTAATTAATACGTATGTATATCAGTGTATATATATATATATATATATATATATATATATATATATATATATATATATGTTGTTTGTATAAAAATAGAAAGAAAAAAAGTATATATACACACATATTTAATTCATTACATAATTACATTGTATCAACAGCTAGGGTTAGACCACACTAATATATATGGCCTTTACCGGATCGGAGTAATACAAATTGTTCAAATAAATCAAACTCAAAAATATGTACAACTGCACCAAAAAAGAAGAAAAAAGAAGAAGTAAATATATAGAAACAAAGATTTTACGCTCTTAATTATATATATCACAAGCTGTTCTGTATTCCATCTATTAATCTTTCATTTTCTGATAAGGTCATCATCGGTCCATTAGTGATCTTGTGTAAAGATATATAAAGAATAATTTATTGTTTCATTCACCTTGATCTTAAGGTATAGTTGGAGTATCATGTAAGAGAAATAATAAAGAATTAATATATATAAATGAACCCATAACTTATTGGTTTAAGTTTTTGAATCAAAGTAATTGAATTTCAAATATGTGAGTGTCGGTGTCAAACATGAGTATTAGTGCCGGTGTTAGACGTGACAAAATATAGTTATTGGTTGGTTTTGGTTTTTAAAATACGGTTATGGTTCAATTTAAGAACCAAAATTATATTAACCATTTTTAATATGGGTTATGTGGGTTGGAACCATATAGTTATGGTTAAAAACCATATTAACCATTTTAAGATGTTTCATATAAATATTTATTTGTATTAGTTGTTATAATATTATATATTTTTTATATTGTGAGTGTATTATATAATAAATAACTAAAATATAATAATATTTAATTATAATTTGTGCTTGAGATAGTTTTATTATATAATCTATCATAAGAAAAGAGGAGTGAGAACAGTAAAAAAAAATGTAATAGTAACTAAGAACATGTGATATTAGGTGGTGGTGGGGTGCGTGGGGTAGGGGTTGGGGTGGGTGGGGTGGGGTGGAGGTAGGGTGGTGTGGGGGTGGGGCTAGGGTGGGTGAGGGTGGTTGTAAGACCCCAACTTGTTATTAATGAAATTTAATTTTTCTATTTATTATTTTGAAATAAGAGGTTGATTTGATTAATGTGGATAGTTATGGGTAAAATACGCAAATATTTTAAAAAATAAGCAAGTGGTTATAAAATATTCATTGTTGTCGGGAAATATTTGTTTGGTCGTGGAATATCTGCATCGTCGGAGAATATTAAATGACCACACAATGCATGTATGGGCCCCCCATAACTGAAAAAGCGATTGGATGAAGAAAACAACAAATATAAGTTGTTTAAAAATAATGGGCGTAGTTATTCAACTATTAATCTTTAAAAAACTGCTGGTTAACACACAAGAAGACACCAGATTGCACCAATAATTGATTCTTACGTAGAAGGCACTACTCAATAATGGTTACAAGAATTCTTTGCTCAAGATTGTATTTTATTGATTTAATAATTGTTGCGTTGATATTTTATATTGTTGTTGTTTCAATAATTGTCATTACACAAGATTTTTCATTATCGAAGCAATAATTCATATTATCGAATAATATTATTAGATAACATTATTGGCAATGTCTAGAAAGTTACATCAAGGAGAGGTTTGGTCACCTAATCAAGGCTAAGAAGAAAAAATTCTTATTGAAAAGCCCCTCTTTCCCGAACCGCACTGGTTCATCAATATTGTGATTGTGAGACCCCAGATTTTATCAATAAAGATTTAAATTTTGTCGAAATAATTTTTAATATTATGGTGTGAATTTGAGATAATATTATAGTTGTGGGTAGATTTATAAATTTTGCAAAAGTATGCAAGTGGTTATATTATATTCGATTGGTCGGGAATATTCGGTTTAGCGAGGAATATTCGCAGACAACTACTCAATCATTGGTGGACCCCATAATGTAATTATCATTTCGGATTGAAAAAACGACAAAAATATTTTATTGAAATAACGACGGAAGTTTTACCGTTGACATTGTTGAACTACCCAGTAGTAAAAGTACAAAGAATACATGTGGTTGCATAGTAAAGACACTGCAGTATTGATTATTGATGCTTATGTGAGAAGTCACTCGGTTTGATTCCATTATGTCGATTAATAATATGAATTATTATAAGCGATAATGACGTTTTTGTTTTATTCAGTATTATTAACGTAATAAAACGTAAACATCTTTTTTATATAAAATGTAATACTTTATTAAAGTTTATTCTATAAATGTAATATATTATATTTTATTACGCATAGTGTTGCATATAGTTTTTTCAGATAGTGTTTTTGTATAAGATTCAGATAAGTAAAATGTTTTTATATAAATAGAATATATGATATTTTATTTAAAAGATTTTTCTTTAAATATGGACCGTCGATTAAAGTAAATCAATCCTGGACCATTCATGGATTAATTACTATGCATTCTATTTTCCTATAAATAAAAGCTCATTCCTTCATTATTTTCTTATTTAATTCAATTTCAAACTCTAGAGAGAGAAATTATAGAGAGAAGTTTATAGAGAGAAAATCTATAGAGAGAAAAAGAAGAGTATTCTGTACTTCACTACTTTGATATCCAGGTGTCTTTTTACGGTAAGGGTATTATTTGTTGCATTCGTAAGGTGGTATTATTCTTCTTATTCATGAAGAGAACTTCGTTATTCCATTCATTATTATTCCGCTGAATAACTCGTAAAAGTGACATACCCTATACATAACTCTGTGATACGCAGATACCCTATACTTGGTGAAATCCTTATATTATTCCATTCTTATTTATTCATTGAATAACTCAGATACGCTGGAATCCCCTATACTTGGTGATCTTCTTTTGTTATTCTATTCTTTATTATTCATTGGAATATCTCTCTCTCGTGTTTTACAGGACACGGTTCCATTGTTTATTATTCCGCATTTATTATTCTCATTTGGAATATCCCATTCGTGTTTTACACCTAGGACCGGTTCCATTGTTTATTATTCAAAGATTTATTATTCTCGTTGGATCATCCCGCGATTGTGAATTTCACCGACTGGTTCCGTTATTATTATTCTCATTGAATAACCTGCGTACATCGCCAAGCACCGCATGTACGGTGATTTCTTTTGTTATTCCATTCTTTATTATACCCGGTTGGTTAAAACTTTGACTTCTATACTCCATGAAATTAGTAGAATATCCTCGATATTTGCGTTTCATCCAAAGATCTTTTCATGGAAATATTCTTCCGATCATTCTTGAATTTTACTCTACAAAACAAAGATCTTGTTGACAATTTGGACGTTATTAATTCTCGGATAAAATAATTCTTGAACTTGTTTTATTGAATTATTATGTCATGTCATCATCCTCATGATATATTATGTTATCTTTGGCTTACGTGCATAGATGAACTTAGTATGATTATGACCAGGATCATTCGGTATAATCACGGCTTGTTATAAATGATGTGATAAAAGTCCTCAAAGTATTCTGTAATGCGTTGATGGATAAATTTTTGGTATGATTATGACTGGGGTGATTAAGTATAGTCATGACCATTGATAATTTGATGAAAATCCTTGACCGTGGTACAGTGGATGATTAGATATTGTGGTTTATTCATTAAAGTCGAGTCTCAATTTATAATAAAATGATGAAAAATCTTTTAAAACCTAAAAGATAGTAGATTTTATTTTCTAATTGACTCTTTTAATGGATCGTATATTCATCGTAGTTAAACCGGTTGTCTATTGTATTTTATCGCTTTAACATCGTTCAAGGCTAATGATAATTTATTCGCATTATCTTAGTCATAATATTTCTTCTTGGGCTAGTTGAGCTCACCCTTTCTTTCACTATTCTCTTGTGAAATGAAATATAAATTTGGGACGAGTAGCCTGGGAGCGGAGTAATGGTCCGGAGGATAGCAATAGTAGTCCTCACTATTCGTGAAATAGTGTGATAATAGTTGTAATGAGGACTCCTTTTGAGTTTGTATAATATCTAGTAGACAATATTTGTATTCAAACTCACAGCTTTACGTCGATTGTACACGACAATTATATTAGTAAGTTGTATTTGAATTTATGTACCATGTAAGTGGCGACCCAAGATGGGTGACGATACCTAAATTTTGGGGCGCCACAGCCATATCGAGCTTAGGATATGATCCCGCTAAGATGTGAGATAAGAACTAGGAGGGAGAGACGGAAATTCATTCGCTAAAGATGATCTACCTAAGTTTATTTGGTATTTAATTGGTCGGTCAAAGTGTAGGGATTATATGTGACATGTTAATTAACCCTTGTTTTGTATCGACGATTTAAAAATGGCATCCCAAAATGTTGAGATAAGCAATAGAAACAGGAGACCGCTGAGTCTCCACAGATCAATAATCGAGGATAATGCGACGTGATGACGATAATCCTCCGTAAACAACAACACCGATCAAATGACGAACGAAGGTACGTTTAAGAGCTTTTAGAATTCATGCAACATCGTGAAAGGCGCTCTTGTTTATAAAGCAGTAAAAATAATGGCAACCTACTATTTGGCCACCGCTAAGCGCTTCAAGGAGCTGGGACCACCGAGAGTTTTTGAAAAGCCGTAACCACTTAAGGCGAGAGACGTGGTTAAAGCAGATCACCAAGATATTTGATGTCTTGGGATGCTCGTGAGGAGCAAAAGGTTCCATTTGCCACTTTTATGTTACGAAGAAAGCGACATTCTTGGTAGGAATCAGTAAAACGCACTCCAGAATGACACACTAAAGATATCTTGGGAGAAGTTCCAGAGTCGTTTCAACGACAAATACTTTCCGAAAGTTGGAACAAAATAATATGGCCGTGTCGCAATACGAGGCAAAATTTATGAGTTATCACGGTTTCGCATCCCACACTGTGGATAATGAAGAGAATAAGCGCGAATGTTTTTAAGAGGTTTGAAGCCGAGATACGTTAACATCTTATTTCTCATAAACCGTGTTTTTATTCGGATGTTGTAAATAGGGCTCGATTAGTGGGAGAGCGATAACGAGTCAACGAACTAAAAAGAAAGCAAATGTAAAATTATAATACCAAATGGAGAGAGTCATCGAGCGGTGACAACAAGCGTGGAGGAATCAACAAAGCGAGATATGGTAACCACTTCGGTGGTAATCAACGCCAAAACAATAAGAATGGACATTTTAAGAAAATGAGATTCAACAATGATGGAAAGACGTCAAGACCAAAGACCGTTGTTAAGGAAGGAGAAAGACCACCTATCATATGCTTCTAAATGCGAAGGAGAGGGACACATCATCCGAATCATGCCACGTCATTCAAAGCATGTTATAATTATGGAAGAGAAGGTCACTTAGCTCGATTTTGTCGCCATCAAGATAAATTCAACTAGGATGGAGGCACCAAAGGTCATGTCCTGCATAAACCCAAAGCCGATAGTTTAAGAGAGCTTTTTTTTTCTCGTGACGAGGAACCCGAATAAAATTATCACGGGTAAGTTAATCATAAGCTCTTGCGAAGTCTATACCGTGTTAGATACCGGTTCTACCCACTCTTTTATTTCACCTAGTTGTGTTCAATGTTTAAATTTGACTCAAGAAGTTAAACTTTGACTTATTGGTTGAAACTTCGTTAGTAGTAGAGCCTTCGTTATCGCTTACTATTTTTAAATCTTGTTTAATTCAAATAAACATTTTCACGTTACTGTCGATCTTATCTTTTGAAAATATTTGCCTTTGATGTGATTTCGGAATCAATTGGTTAGCTACTCATCATGCTTTTCGTAAGGTTGTTAGCTTTTATATTTATAATAACCCTCATATACTAATTCAAAGTAACCAAACCCTAATGTTAATCATTGTCATATCAAGTCATAAGTAAAGAGTCCCGAACCTTTCGTTGTTGACTTCCTTGTGTGGAATGCACCAAAGCCGACTTTTCTCAGAGGCAACATAGTGAATGAAGATGGCAAGTTTATAGGTATCATTGTGAGGTGCTATCTAAGTTAAGGATGAAGTCACGGTTGGTATCAATGTGATGTATTATCCAAGTCTTGGATGAGAGTCACAGCTTTTGAATGATATTTCTATTATTAATAAATTTCTGGCGATTCTTGAAGACTTCTTAGCCTACTTAGAGCGTGAAATAGAATTTTGTATTGACCCCAAAGACAAAAACCCATTTCTTAAACCTCAAATATTTCTTCAACTAAAAGGATCTCATTTACGTGGATTATGATCAAAGTCATAATAAAAGCATTGGACTAATGAAAATCATGGGTATACGTGGTATTAGTAAGTGTTATAATGAGTTATGTTGGTTAGTATGTGAAAACATGAAAGTTTCTTAGAAATCACAAAGAGTTGAAAATCGATTTTGGTGAAAAACGTAACATTAAATTCAATTGACCATATCTCCTATTATATTTTGAATTTTTGAATGTGGTCAAGTCCTAGAGTTAGATCTATGAGTTACCTAACTAATCCAAGTGGAATTACTGGAAAAGGTGTTGTAGATTTTTGTGTGGACTGATTTTAGCAAAGGAGTGCAAAGCTGCAAAAACCGAAAAAGTTGCTGCCATGATTTTAAAGGGGCTGTTTCGGCCACTTAAGTTATGAAAAAAATTCTGGCCTTTTGGGACATGAAATTATATGGTATAAAGTACCTCCTGTCCAAAAATGAGCTCATTCTGACTTAAAATGAGCAAGTTATGACTATTTCAATATTTAGGTTTTTCCGATTTAAAAACGCTATAACCGGAGTTCTATAACTCATGACCATGAAATTTAAACCTGAGGCTCACGTTAACATGTGTAAGGTCCTGCCAAGATTTGGGAATTTTGGAGTTAAACTTGAGGTAGCTAATTTCTTAAGGAATTAATTAGAAATTGATTTTTTGAAAAATAGTAAATGAATTTTAAAAATTCGAGAAAAATATATTTTCATTATGGGACTATATTATGCTAAATCTCGTAAAAGAAATATTTTGGGACTGATTTGGTATTTTCATGAAAATAGTTTAGTTACAAACATATGAGTTAAATATGTTATGTGAAGTAACAAAGTTGAAAATAGGATTTTATGGCCAGAGGATCTATATGTAGTATATGCATATTTTTTTGATGAGGATTTGATAATTGGTGATGATATCTTATGAGTATGACATTTTGAATGATTAAATGCATTATATGTAAAAAGCGTAAACAATTGAGATAAATTGTTTATAAATTTAAAGTGATTAAAATTTTTTGTAATATTAATGATATTAGATTATGAGATTATTAAGTGATTGATAACATGGGGATATTCTTGAATCCTCGGATAAATTATATTATAAATGTTTAATATTTATCCTTTATCTCATTTGATTGATTCTTTATATCATTATCCTCACGCTTATATTATGTTGAAAGTCATCTCATATTCTGTAGAAATATATATGGACTTGGTATGATTATGACTGTGGATTGTTTAAGATAATCATAACCGTAATTGAAAAACACAATTATCTTTGGTCGTAGGCAGGATAATTTGTGGTCGCGATACTAATGAATACACGATTATCTTTGGTAGTAGTGCATGGATAATTTATGGTCGTGATACTAATGAATACACGATTATCTTTTGGCCAGTAAGTGCATGGATAATTTGTGGTCGTGATACTAATGAATACACGATTATCTTCGCCGTAATGCATGGATAATTCGTGGTCGTGATACTAATGAATACACGATTATCTTCGCCGTAGTAGTGCATGAATAATTTGTGGTCGTGATACTAATGAATACACGATTATCTTCGTAGTAGTGCATGGATAATTTGTGGTCGTGATACTAATGAATACACGATTATCTTTGGTCAGTAGTGCATGGATAATTTGTGGTCGTGATACTAATGAATACACGATTATCTTTGGTCAGTAGTGCATGGATAATTTGTGGTCGCGATCTTAATGAATACACGATTATCTTTGGCAGTAGTGTATGGATAATTCGTGGTCGTGATACTAATGAATATCCTGGCCTCGTAAAGCGGGGATGATTCGATGATATGGATTAATTATCGAAATGAGTCTCAAAGAATGAAATATTAATTCATGGATGTGGTAAAAGTCATCTTCGACCGTAGTAGTGCATCGATAGACTTGGTATGATTATGACCACGGATTATTCTAAGATAATTATGATCAGATTAAAAAACACGAACATCCTCGCCGGTGGTGCATGGATAATTCGTGGTCGTGATACTATTGTCGCTGCCTCAAAGATTATTGGTTTTACAAACAGATATCTTGGCTCAGAAAGCAAAGATGAATTGTTAATGAACGTCTTTGGCGGATCAGCGAAGATGAATTTAAATGATAAAAGTATTCAAAGTATCCTCACCTCTTTATCATACCAGTATCGTATTCTAATTTCGAGGGCTTAAATTTCACAAGAGGGAGATGTGAGACCCCAGATTTTATCAATAAAGATTTAAATTTTTCAAATAATTTTTAATATTATGGTGTGAATTTGAGATAATATTATAATTGTGGGTAGTATTTATAAATTTTTTGCAAAGTATGCAAGTGGTTATATTATATTCGATTGGTCTGGGGAATATTCGGTTTAGCAGGAATATTCGTATAACTACCAATCATTGGTGGACCCCAATAATGTAATTATCATCATTTGATCGAGAAAACGACAAAAATATTTTATTGAAATAACGACGGAAGTTTTACCGTTGATCATTGTTGAACTACACAGTAGTAAAAGTACAAAGAATACATGTGGTCGCATAAGAAAGACACCAGATTGATTATCGATGCTTATGTGAGAAGTCACTCGGTTTGATTCCATTATCACGATTAATAATATGAATTATTATAAGAATAATGACGTTTTGTTTTATTCGTATTATTAACGTAATAAAATGTAAACATCTTTTTATATAAAATGTAATACTTTATTAAAGTTATTCTATAAATGTAATATATTATATTTTATTACGCATAGTGTTGCATATAGTGTTTTCAGTATAGTGTTTTGCATAAGATTGCATAGTGTTTGCATATCAAAATGTTTTTATAAATAAAGAATATATGATATTTTATTTAAAAGATTTTTCTTTAAATATGGACCGTCACGATTAAAGTAAATCAATCTGGACCGCTCATGGATTAATTACTATGCATTCTATTTTCCTATAAATAAAAGCTCATTCCTTCATTATTTTCTTATTTAATTCTTTGAAAACTCTAGAGAGAGAAATTATGAGAGAAGGTTTATAGAGAGAGAAAATCTATGTAGAGAAAAAGAAGAGTATTCTCGTACTTCACTACTTTGATATCCGATTGTCTTTTTAGTAAGTGGGTATTATTTGTTGTGCATCTGTAAGTGGGTGTTATTCTTTCTTATTCATGAAGAGAACTTCATTATTCCATTCATTATTATTCGTTGAATAACTCGTAAAAGTGGCATACCCTATACATAACTGTGTATCTGTGGCAGATACCTTATACTTGGTGAAACTTATATTATTCCATTCTTATTTATTCTCATTTGAATAACTCAGATACGCTGAATCCCCTATACTTGGTGATCTTCTTTTGTTATTCTATTCTTTATTATTCATTGGAATATCCTCATCGTGTGTTTTACAATGGGACCGGTTCCATTGTTTATTATTCCGTATTTATTATTACATTGGAATATCACATGCATGTGTTTTTTTGGGACACGGGTTCCATTGTTTATTATTCAAAGATTTATTATTCCGTTGGATCATCCCGCTTGGTGTGAATTTCACCGACTTTGGTTCCGTTATTATTATTATTCGTTGAATAACTCGCTCATCAAGTACCGCATGCACGGTGATTTCTTTTGTTATTCCATTCTTTATTATACCCAAATTGGTTAAAACTTTGACTTCTATACTCCATGAAATTAGTAGAATATCCTCGATATTTGCGTTTCATCCAAAGATCTTTTCATGGAAATATTCTTCGATCATTCTTGAATTTTACTCTACAAAACAAAGATCTTGTTGACAATTTGGACGTTACTTAATTCTCGGATAAAATAATTCTTGAACTTGTTTTATTGAATTATTATGTCATTGTCATCATCCTCATGATATATTATGTTATCTTCGCTTACGTGCATAGATGAACTTAGTATGATTATGACCGTGGATCATTCTAAGATAATCATGGCTTGTTATAAATGATGTGATAAAAGTCCTCGGTGTATTCTGTAATGCAATGATGGATAATTTTTGTATGATGATTATGAGGGTGATTCTAAGATAGTCATTTAATTATTGATAATTTGATAAAAATCCTCGACCGTGGGGTGTGGATGATTAGATATTGTGGTTTATTCATTAAAGTCGAGTCTCAATTATATAAATGATGATGAAAATCTTTTAAAACCTAAAAGATAGTAGATTTTATTTTCTAATTGACTCTTTTAATGGATCAGATATTCATTTGTAGTTAAACCGTTTGTCTATCAGATTTTATCGCTTTAACATCATTGAAGGCTAATGATAATTTATTCGCATTATCTTAGTCATAATATTTCATCGGGCTAGTTGAGCTCAATTCTTTCTTTCACTATTCTCTTCGTGAAATGAGAACATACCGGGGGACTAGCCTGGGAACGGAGTAATGGTCCAGAGGATAGTTAATAGTAGTCCTCACTATTCGTGAAATAGTGTGATAATAGTTGTAATGAGGACTCCTTTTGAGTTTGTATAATATCTAGTAGACAATATTTGTATTCAAACTCACGCTTTATGTCAGATTTATAATGCACAATTATATTAGTAAGTCAGTATTTGAATTTATGTACCATGTAAGTGGCGACCCAAGATGGGTGACGATACCTAATTTTGGGGCGCCACAACAGTTGGTATCGAGCTTAGGATATGATCCCCGCTAAGATGTGAGATAAGAACTAGGGGGGAGAGACGGAAATTCCTTCGCTAGTATGATCTACCTAAGTTTATTTGGTATTTAATTGGCTCACGGTGTATAGGATAATATGTGACATGTTAATTAACCCTTGTTTTTGTATCAAGATTTAAAAATGGCATCCGGAAATATTGAGATAGCAATATAGAGCACAGAGACCGTTGAGTCTTCCATGCAGATCAATAATCAGGATAATGTGCGATGTGTGATGACGATAATCCTCCCGTAAATTGATGGACTTGGTATGATTATGACCGAGGATTATTCGGTATAATCATAATCGTAATTAAAAACACGAATATCCCCGCGAAGAGTGCATGGATAATTTGTGGTCGTGATACTATTGTCGAGTCTCAAAGATTATTGGTTTTATGATTGTATATCTTTGGCCAGTAGTGCAAAGATGAATTGTTAATGAATATCTTCGCTAGGATCAAGCAAAGATGAATTGAATGTTTTCAACGATAAAGGTATTCAAGGTATCCTCACCTCTTATCATACCAGGTACGTACCCTAATTTCGAGGGCTAAATTCCATAAGGAGGGGAGATTGTGAGACCCTAGATTTTATCAATAAAGATTTAAATTTTGTCGAAATAATTTTTTATATTATGGTGTGAATTTGAGATAATATTATAGTTGTGGGTAGTATTTATAAATTTTGCAAAGTATGCAAGTGGTTATATTATATTCGATTGGTCGGGGAATATTCGGTTTTAGCAGGAATATTCGTATAACGGCTCAATCATTGGTGGACCCCATTAATGTAATTATCATCGGATCGAGAAAACGACAAAAAATATTTTATTAAAATACGGCGGAAGTTTTACCGTTGATACTATTGAACTACTCTCAGTAGTAAAAGTACAAAGAATACGTGTGGTTGCATAAGTAAGCACACTGTGATTGATTATCGATGCATATGTGAGAAGTCACTCGGTTTGATTCCATTATCACCGATTAATAATGTGAATTATTAGAAGCGATAATGACGATTTGTTTTATTCAGATTATTAACGTAATAAAATGTAAACATCTTTTATATAAAATAGAATACTTTATTAAAGTTATTCTATAAATAGAATATATTATATTTTATTATGCATAGTGTTGCATAGTATTTTTGCATGTTGTTTTGCATAAAGTTTTCAGATAGTAAAATGTTTTTATATAAATAGAATATATGATATTTTATTTAAAAGATTTTGCTTTAAATATGGACCGTCGATTAAAGTAAATCAATCTCGACCGCTCATGGATTAATTACTATGCATTCTATTTTCCTATAAATAAGCTCATTCCTTCATTATTTTCTTTAATTCACCGAAAACTCTAGAGAGAGAAATTATGTAGAGAAGCTATAGAGAAAATCTATAGAGAGAGAAAAGAAGAGTATTCGGTACTTCACTACTTTGATATCCAAAGGTCTTTTTACTATGTAAGGGATATTATTTGTCAGAATTCGTAGTAAGGGTGTTCTTTTTTCTTATTCATGAAGAGAACTTCTATTATTCCATTCTTTATTATTCTCATTTGAATAACTTTGTATAAGCTTGATATACCTATACTTGGTGAAATCCTCTCGTTATTCCATTCTTTATTATTCTCGTTGAATAACTCAGATATCGCCAGATACCCTATACATGATCTCAGATATGTGGTTTACCCTATACTTGGTGACATTCTTCTATTATTCATTGGAACATCCCGTCTCGTGTGTTTTACACCGGACCGGGTTCCGTCTTTATTATTATTCATTGGAACATCCTCATTCGTGTGTTTTACACCGGACCGGGTTCCATTCTTTATTATTCTCGTTGGATATATCTCGTTCATGCTTTTACGCCGGACCGGTTCCGTTATTTATTATTCTCATTGAATAACTCGCCTGCATGGCCTATCGCATTTACGGTGATTTCTTTTGTTATTCCATTCTTTATTATACCCAATTGGTTAAAACTTTGACTTCTATACTCCATGAAATTAGTAGAATATTCTCGATATTGCGTTTCATCCAAAGATCTTTTCATGGAAATATTCTTCCGATCATTCTTGAATTTTACTCTAAAACAAAGATCTTGTTGACAATTTTGACGTTATTAATTCTCGGATAAAATAATTCTTGAACTTATTTTATTGAATTATTATGTCATCATCATCATCCTCATGATATATTATGTTATCTTTTGGCTTACTTACGACATAGATGAACTTAGTATGATTATGATGAGGATCATTCTAAGATAATAATGGCTTGTTATAAATGATGTGATAAAAGTCCTCATATTCGTAATGCAGTTGATGGATAGTTTTTGGTATGATTATGACTGTATTGATTCGGTATAGTCAGCCACCATTGATAATTTGATGAAAATCCTCGACCGTGGGTACAGAATGATTAGATATTGTGGTTTATTCATTAAAGTCGAGTCTCAAATTTATAACAATGATGAAAAATCTTTTAAAACCTAAAAGATAGTAGACTTTATTTTCTAATCGACTTTTTAATGGATCGTATATTCATTCGTAGTTAAACCGGTCATTCTATTGTATTTTATCGGTTTAACACCGTTGAAGGCTAATGATAATTTATTCTCGCATTATTTTGGTCATAATATTTCATTGGGCTAGTTAAGCTCACACCTTTTCTTTCACCGTTTTCTTGTGAAATGAGAACATACCGGGATTTAGCCTGGGAACAGAGTAATGGTCCGAGGATGATATAATAGTAGTCCTCACTATTCTCGTGAAATAAGTGTGATAATAGTTGTAATGAGGACTCCTTTTGAGTTTGTATAATATCTAGTAGACAATATTTGTATTCAAACTCACGCTTTTATGTTGTATTGTATACACTACAGCTTATATTTAGTAAGTTGTATTTGAATTTTTGTACCATGTAAGTGGCGACCCAAGACGGGTGACGATACCTAATTTTGGGGGCGCCACATGTTGATTCCGTAATATTATTTGTGAATAATTAATTATTAATTCATATGATGAGGAAAATATTGATTTTATGTGGATATAGATGGAGATATTTTTTAATGTGACAATTGTTGAAAATTAAAATTTTATCTTTTTTGATAAAATAATTCATTTAAATATATTATTATATTTTAATAATATAATAATGATGATATTTTTACGATGAATGTGGGATATATGAGTATATGTGGAGGAGGAGTATTTTGATACCAAAATATTTAAAGCATGTTTTATGTGGTTTTGGACTCCATTTCTCGACCGAAATTTGATTATAGCACGTAAAATCGTCTGTTTGTGGATTTTTTGGTCAATTTCTGCTTGGAATTTGGAAAAACTTTTTCGCAAAGTTGTAGAGAATTGAATTTCTATATAAAGTCGCATGTTTCAATTTTCGACAAAAGGCTATTTATTATGAATTATTGAAGTTTAGAGCTCCAAAATAATTGATTTTTGGAAGTTTAAAATATTTTAAATAACAAAACATTTTTTCATTATGGTGTGTTACACATGTGTGTTGAATGAGTGAATTCAGTTCTTGGAAGGTTAGGCGTAGGAAAATTTAATTTATATATTAATATTATATTAAATTTTCGCTTTGGTGTTATAAGCATTTTCCTATAAATAGGTGCTTAGGTTAGAATTGAAAATTACACCGTAAACTCAAGTTTTTCTCTTTATATTATCGAGTTTATTCTTGTGAGTATTTTGAGTATATTTTGAGTATTGCTATACGGTGCAAGTTCAAGTCATAGCTTTATATCAGGTGTTTCAAATTTGAAAGATCGATCTTTCGAGGTAAAGGGATATTATTTTTTTTTCGTAATGATATTATTTTTTAATATCATTATGTCAAATATTGATCCAAGTTTTATCAAATTTGGAACTTTTGGTGTCTGAGTTACTATTCACGATATTTACATTATTCACGATATCTGATTAACTATTCATCGAAAAATAAAAATTTTCCTTTTGTCTAAAATATCTATTGTGGATACTAGCTTTGATTGTATCCATGTTACGATCATTCTTGAATTTTACACCACTATGATTATTTTTGAGGTATTTTTGGATATGGATAAAACAAAGTATCTAATCATTAATCCTTAATCCTTGTCATTTTGTTTCACCGGATTCGCTTTAAAAATATTTTTCATCATCCTCGCCTTAAATGATGATATTATTGAATATCTTTGGTCCGTAGTAAAGAAGATGAATGATTTCGATAAATATCTTTGGTCCAGAAAGGCAAAGATGAACAGTGTTTAGATGAACATGACTAATCGATGAATATCTTTGCTTTCAGTAGGTCAAAAGATGAATATTTGATTCGAGATATATATCGATTGATGTTTACAGGATAAAAGATAGACGATGAACTTTTAAATTCATACATGTAAGATAGTAGTTTGCATTCTCTACTTAACTCTTCTAATGAATTATTATTTCATCATGCGAATATTGATTTAAAACTTGTTGTCTCATCAGATTCTATTAGATTTTTCCTCGTCAAGACTAACGATAATTTGTTGATATTATCTTAGTCATAATATTTTTTTGGGCTAGTTGAGCTCACCCTTTTCCTTTTGTTCCATTTTTCTTCTCGTGAGGCGAGAATATAAAAGTATGCAGTGGGGTATGGAATGAAGGTTCTAGAGAGTTGTTTAGTAGTCCTCACCATTTTTGTAAAATAATGTATCAATAAATGTGATGAGGATTTATTTGAGTATAGATATTGTCAGAAGATAATATTTGTATTCAAACTCACAGATTTTTTGTTGTAATAATAAAGTTGTAGTTGTTTCTGTACCATGTATTGACAACTCTGAATGGGTGATGTATACCTATTTTGGGGGCGTCACAGTGGGGGTTGGGTCGGAGGTGGGGTGGGGTGGAGTGTATACATAATCACATAATATTATTTTTTTATGGGTGTGGGGGGGGGGGGGGGTGAGGGTGGGGGTAGGGGTTGGGGTGGGTGGGTGGGGTGGGTGGGGGTGGGGATAGGGATAGGGTAGGGGTAGGGTGGGGTGGGTAGAGTGGTGGTGGATGAGTAGGGGGTTGGGTGGGGTATATACATAATCACATAATATTATTTTTTTTTTTGTGGGGGTGGGAGTGGGGTGGGAGGTGGGGGTGGGGTGGGGTAGGAGTGGGGTGTGGCACCATAATGAGTTAGATCACAGTAGGCATACAAAGTACTCACAATTTTTGTATCAACCCTGCTCTTCTGGATAGTGAGGCACTTGACTACACTATTTGGTTTAACTACAATGAAAATTATACAAATAAATAGTATGAAAAAAATGATCTCATACTTCTGTTATTAGTATTTTTCCTTCCTCACACCCACCTCATAATACAAAACGCAATTATTAGCAGCTTCACATCACCAACTCAAATAAAATATGGGTCGAAAAATGGTTAACCGGGTTGGAACTATAACCAACCCAAATAAATATGGTTCCAAACTTTAACCAACCAAAATAAATAAGGAACAATTACATATTATAGTACATTTTTAAAAGTAATTACAAAAATCATACATTCATAAAATAATTACAAAAATATGACACTTCATCATATATATTTACAATACTAATACAATTAAGAGTCCTTAAATTAAGGGATTAATATTAATGAGCTGACATAGCAAATTAGTTTCCATCTTCCTTCGGTCTCTCTCTATCTACGCCCTTACTATTTCTCTCTATTCTCCCTTACTACTTTTCTCTCTCCTCTCGAAGCCACTCGTCGTCATCCTCTTCCGCCGCCGCAACACCATAGTCTCTCAACTCTGACAGAAAATTGAATACGTGACTTTCAGGCTATGTTTTCAGGCTAATACGTGATTTTCTCTCTCCAATTCTCTCACAACTGAAAAGATTCTGGTTTCTCTCTAAGATATGCTTCTAATTTCTGTTAATTCTCATTCTACTAATTAATTGTCAATATGATCATATATATACGCTATGTTTCTAACAGAATGGGGTATTGATTGTTTGGATTTGTGTTATTTTTATGTTTTGTATAGAATGATTGATACAAGGAAGAAGGATGGAAAGAGGAAAAGAATCACAGAGGGTGATTCTATTAAGGACTTAAAGAATTTTGTTTGGGTTTGTGCAGTTGGATTCTAATTTTGATGTTCCTGTAGTTAAGACAGAAGCTCAAGTTCATAGCCAGAAGATATTTCCAACCCAAAAATTTTGAAAGGTTTGCTAATTTAAATTTTGTTATTGTTACTATCATATAACTGTTTGGTTACTTCTACATTATGTTTTGGTTACTGTTAACTTGTGATTCGGATACTATTTTTATTACCTTGATTTTGTATTTTGGTTACTTTTTTATGTTGTTATGGTTACCATGTATTTGCTTAGTATACATGGTCGATTAAACCGATTTTTGGTGTACATGTTGTTTATGTATTCGTTACCATTAAAATATGTTTTGGTTATTATCATATAAATATTTGGTTACTTTTTTAGTATGTTTTTTGGTTATTGTTAAATTTCGATTTGGATTCTATTTTTGTTTCCTTGAGTTGGGATTTGGTTATTGCTTTTTTGTTGTTTCGTTTCTTTGACGCCCCAAAATAGGTATACATCACCCATTTCGAGTTGTCAATACATGGTATGTAAACAACTACAACTTTATTATTACAACAAGAAAGCTGTGAGTTTGAATACAAATATTATCTTCTGACAATATCTATACTCAAATAAATTCTCATCACATTTATTGATACATTATTTTACAAAAATGGTGAGGACTACTAAACAACTCTCTCTAGAACCTTCATTCCATACCTCACTCAACTGCACTCGCTTATATTCTCGCCTCCCGAGAAGAAAAAATAGAACAAAAAGGAAAAGGTGAGCTCAACTAGCCCAAAGAAAAAATATTATGACTAAGATAATATACAACAAATTATCGTTGGTCTTCAACAGGAAAAATCTAATAGAATACAATAGACAACAAATTTTAAATCAATATTCGTAGAATGGAAATAATAATTCATTAGAAGAGTTAAGTAGAGAATGCAAACTACTATCTTCTATGTATGAATTTAAAAGTTCATCGTCATCTTTTATCCCCGTAACATCAATCAATATATATCCGAATCAAATATTCATCTTCAGACTACAGCCAAAGATATTCATCACCGCCAGCATTTCATCTAAACACTGCTCATCTTGACTACGGGCCAAAGATATTCATCGAAATCATTCATCTTTTGCACTACAAGCCAAAGATATTCAATAATATCATCATTTAAGACCGAGGATGATGAAAATATTTTTAAATAAACGAATCCAAATTGAAACAAAACGACAAAGATTAAGGATTAAGGATTCGTACTTTATTTTATCCATGTCCAAAAATACCTCAAAATAATCATAGTGGTGTAAAATTCAAGAATGATCAAAACATGGATACAATCAAAGCTAGTATCCACAATAGATATTTTAGATTTAAAAAGGAAAATTTTCATTTTCGATGAATAATGCCAGATTCGTGAATAAAGGTCGATACGTGAATAAGGTCGTATACGTGAATAATAACTCGACACCAAAAGTTTCAAATTTGATAAAACTTCGGATCAATATTTCAAAGATAATGATATTGAAGAAATAATATCATTACTTAAAAAAATAATATCCCTTACCCTGAAAAGACAATACTTAACCGGAATATCGGATATAAGCTATAACTTGAACTTGCATCAGTATAGCAATACTCAAAGTATACTCAAAATACTCACAAGAATACGCCGATAATATAGAGAGAAAACTTCAATTTTGGTGTGATTTTCAATTCTAACCTAAAGCACCCTATTTATAGGAAAACGCTTAGAAACCAAAGCGAGTAAAATTTAATAAAATATTAATATATATTTATTAAATTCTACGCTTCCAAAAATCGATTCAAACCATCACCACCAAGAGTGACTCACCTTGCCTAACTAAAAAAAAACATTTTTCTTATTAAAATATTTAAAACTTCAAAAATTAATTATTTTTTGAGCTTCGTGAACTTCAATAATTCACAATAAATAGACCTTTTGTCGGAAAATTCGAATCTCTCAAATTTTTATAGGAAATTCAATTCTCTACAACTTTGCGTAAGAAAGTTTTTCCAAATTTCAAATGTAAATTGATCGAAATCCATAAACCAGACGATTTTACAAGCTATAATCAAATTCGGTCAAGAAATGGGGTCCACCAAACATGTTTAACATGTTTTAAACTTTTATTGCAACAAAAATACTCTTTCTCCTCAGATACTCATATATCACACATTCATTATAAAATATCACCATTATTATATTATTAAAAATATAATAATATATTTAAATGTATTATTTTATCGTAAAAAGATAAAATTTTAATTTTCAACAATTGTCACATTAAAAAAAATTTTCTATCTATATCCACATAAAATCAATATTTTCCTCATCATATAAATCAATAATTAATTATTCACTTAATAATATTATGTAATCACAATATTGATAACTGTGATAGTTCCTGTGAAGAGGGGCTTTCCAATAAGAATTTTCTCTCATCTTGGGCCAAGAATTACGTTGTGACGCCCCAAAATAGGTATACATCACCTATTCGAGTTGTCAATACATGGTACGTAAACAACTACAACTTTATTATTACAACAAGAAAAACTGTGAGTTTGAATACAAATATTATCTTCAGCATAATATCTATACTCAAATAAATCCTCATCACATTTATTGATACATTATTTTACAAAAATGGTGAGGACTACTAAACAATCCTTTCTAAAACCTTCATTCCATACCCCAACTGCATCTTCATTATATTCTCGCCTCCCGAGAAAAATGGAACAAAAGGAAAAAGGTGAGCTCAACTAATTTCAAGAAGAATATTATGACTAAGATAATATACAACAAATTATCGTTAGTCTTCAACAGGAAAAATCTAATGAATACAATAGACAACAAATTTTAAATCAATATTCGCAATGAAATAATAATTCATTAGAAGAGTTAAGTAGAGAATGCAAACTACTATCTTCTATGTATGAATTTAAAAGTTCATCGCTCATCTTTTATCCCCGTAACATCAATCAATATACATCCGAATCAAATATTCATCTTCAGACTACTAAAGCCAAAGATATTCATCGATTGGTCATGTTCATTTAAAACACTGCTCATCTTTTCTGACTACTACGCCAAAGATATTCTTCAGAAATCATTCATCTTTGCACTACAAGTGCCAAAGATATTCTTAAGAAATCATTCATCTTTGCACTACGTGCCAAAGATATTCCATAATATCATCATTTAAGATCGAGGATGATGAAAAATATTTTTTTTAAAGAAACGAATCCAAAGTGAAACAAAATGACAAGGATTAAGGATTAAGGATTCGTACTTGGTTTTATCCACGTCCAAAAAATACCTCAAAATAATCATAGTGGTGTAAAATTCAAGAATGATCAAAACATGGATACAATCGTAGTTAGTATCCGAGAATAGATGTTTTGACGAAAAGAAGAAATTTTATTTTTGAATTGAATAGAACAGATACGTGAATAGTGCACATACACGTGAATAAGAAACTCGACACCAAAAGATAGAAATTCCACAAAAACATCTTCACGCCTACTTAATAGTACTTCGTGAATAAGAATCGTGAATAAGAATCGTGAATAGTAACTCATGAATAAGAACCCATGAATAAGTAACCCGATATGAAAAAGTTCCAAATTTGATTAAAAGTTTCAACCAATATTTCAAAGATAATGATATTCAAGAAATAATATCATTTGAGAAGAAAATAACATCCCTTACCTCGAAAGATCAAGATTTAAATTGAAACATTTGATATAGGCTATGACTTGGACTTGCATCAGTATAGCAATACTCAAAGTATACTCAAAATACTCACAAGAATACGCTCAATAATATAGAGAGAAAACTTCGGTTTACGGTGTGATTTTCAATTTAACCTAAGACCTATTTATAGGAAAATGCTTTAGAACACCAAAGTTAGAAAATTTAATAAAATATATTATTATTAATAAATTTCCTACGCCTCTTTGGAAATCAGATCCCAACATTTCCCACATGCCAACCTTCTAGAAAGAAATGATAAAAACATTTTCATAAAATAAATAATTAAAACTTACAAAAATCAATTATTTTGAGCTTCGTAACTTCAATAATTCATAATAAATAGCCCTTTCATCAGAAAATTCAAATCTCGCTTGTTTTTTTAGGAAATTCAATTCTCTACAACTTTGCATAGAAGAAAGTTTTTCCAAATTCCCAGAAATAAATCGAATGAAATCCACAAACCAAGCGATTTTACAAATTTATAATCAAATTTCACTAATAAATGGGGTCCACCGACATGTTTAACATGTTTTAAACATTTATTGCAAAAATACTCTTCCTCCTCAGATACTCATATATCCCACATTCGTTGTTGTAAAAATATCACCATTAATATATTATTAAAATAATATATTTAAATGAATTATTTTATTAGAAAAAGATAAAATATTAATTTTCAACAATTGTCATTTTAAAATTTTCTCCATCTATATCCACATAAAATCAATATTTTCTCATCATATAAATCAAAAATTAATTATTCACAAATAATATTATGAATCACAATATCGACAACCGCATGCGATTCTTAGGAAGAGGGCTTTCCAATAAGAATTTCTTCTTATTAGCCAAATTGAAATTAGGTGACCAAACCTCTCCTTAGATGTAACTTTCTAGACATTGCCAATAATGTTATCTAATAATATTATTTAGATAATATGAATTATTGCTTCGATAATGAAAAATACCGTGTAATGACAATTATGAAACAACAAAGAATATAAAATATCAACGCAAAGAATTATTAACTCAATAAAATCTTCGAATAAAGAATTATCGTAACCATTATTGAGTAAGTGCCTTCACGTAAGAATCAATAATTGGTGCAATACCGTATCCATTGCTCAACAACGCCAGATTAGTGTGTTTTAACCACGGGTATTCCAATAGTGTTAGCGGTGAATAACTACGCCTGCGTTATTTTTAAACAACTTATATTTGTCGTTTTCTTCATCCAATCGCGTTATGGGCCCACACATACGGTCGCTACCGTCGCATTTAATATTCCCCGACAGATCATTTAATATTCCACCACCAAACGAATATTCCCGACAACAATGAATATTTTATAACCACTTGCTTATTTTGAAATATTTGCGATTTAACCCTTAACTATCCACATTAATCAAATCAACCCTTCTTATTTCAAAATAATAAATAAAGGAAATTCTTTTTTATTTAAAAATTTTGGTCTTACATATGTGATCAAACCTCTCCTTAGATAAAATTTTCTAGACATCGCAATAATGTTATCCAATAATATTATTCGAGATAATATGAATTATTGCTTCGATAATGAAAAATATTGTAGAAGTGACAATTATTGAAACAACGGTAATATAAAATATCAACACAAAGAATTATTGAATCAATAAAATAAAATATCAACAAGAATTATTGTAACAATTATTGAGTAAAGGCCTTCACGTAAGAATCAATAATTGGTGCAATACCGGGTGTGCTACCGTGTTTTAACCACCGAGTATTTTAACAAAGATTAATCTCAGAATAACTACGCCAAGTTATTTTTAAACAACTTATTCTTTTGCTTGCTTTCCTCCAATCGCTTTAAGTTATGGAGCTCAAGACACGGTCGCTATTGTCGCATTTAATATTCTCCGACAAGATTTAATATTCCTCGACCAAAACGAATATTCCCCGACAATAATGAATATTTTACAACCACTTGCTTATTTTGAAATATTTTGCGTATTTTACCCATAACTATCCACATTAATCAAATCAACCCTTACTATTTCAAAATAATAAATAGAGAAAATTAAATTTCATTAATAATAAGTTGGGGTCTTACAGTTACCATGTATTTGCTTAGTATATATGGGTTGACTAAACTGTGTTTGGTCTATATGTTGATTATGTATTGGTTACCATTAATATATGTTTTGGTTACTAACATATAACTGTTTGGTTACTTCATTAGTATATATGTTTTTTGTAGTTGTTGGCTTATGATTTGGATACCATTTTTTTTCTCAATTGGGATTTTGGTTACTTTTATATGTTGTTTTGGTTCCAATGTATTTGCTTAGTATACATTGGTTGACTAAACTGGGTTTGGTATACATGTTGTTTATGTGTTGGTTACCATTAAAACATGGTTTGGTTACTATCATATATAACTATTTGTTTACTGCATAAAATGGTCTGTACTACATGTTTATATTTTGGTCACCATTATTTTTGGTTACTACTTTATTATAGTATGGTTAATGTTATATTATGATATGATAACTATTATCAGGTACGGTCAATGTGGGATGTCAAGTTATTTGTTATTATCTATTTTTGCTCTTGTGTAATTGTTATATTATGTTTTGGTTAGTATGCTTTTATTTGTTGGTCACTACGTAATTGTTTATGTTATAAATATTGTTTATATCTGGTTACTAATGACTGTGTAAATCTGATTTTGTTTATTTGTAGTTACGGGATCTTTACTATGAGGAATGCAACAGAAAATTAACTGGAAAAGTTATATATTGGTGTGACATCGAAGTCTCCAGCATTATTACCAAGAAATTGAACCCAAGTCAGTTGGAGAAGTTTACGACATCATTAGTTTATGGATGTTTTATTTTTGTAAATAATAAACTCAAGTCATAATAAATCATGTATTTGCTTAGTATACATTGATGTATTATTTTTGTAAATTCCTTCAAATATATTCTACAAGGGTTATGCTCTTCTAGAAAATTCATTGAAAAAGTTATGGTTAAATGTACATGTGAGAGTATACATGGGTCATTTAAACTTGGTTGGACATACATGTTGTTTCATTTTTGGTTACCATTAAAACATGTTCTGGTTACTTTCATATAACTATTTGGTTACTTCTTTATTATGTTTTGGTTACTGTTACTTATGGTTTGGCTATTATTATTTTGTTCTCAATGTGGAATTTCAGATACTTTTATTTTTTATTCTGGTTAATATGTAATTGTTTAGTATACATGGATTGTCTAAATTGGGTTTCATTACATGATGTTTCTGTTTTGGTTACCATTAAAACTTATTCTGGTTACTATCATATAATTATGTGGTTACTGTTTTATTATGTTACATTATGATTACTGTTATTAGTAACCAGATAGTTACAAGCTTGTATCAGGACAAACATCAAATTGTTAAATGTACATGTGTGAGTGTTATATTTATCTACAAGCTTGTTAGTAACCAAATAATTATCATAGATGTAGTTACAAGCTTATTAGTAACCAGATAATTATAAAACTTTATCAGATCAAACTGTTATAAAGTGTTAAATGTATATGTTTTATTTATACCTGTCATCATGATAGTAATAAGAAACTCCAATTAAGAATGATCATATAACCATGATTTGTATATGTATCCAAATTACACCAAAAACTATATTTTATAAAATTTCATTGAAATAAATACTATACATTTTTTGAGTCGCGATAAAAAAAAAAAAAAATTGGGTAGGTCCCAATTTCTCATCCATAGAAGGACTATATATATATATATATATATATATATATATATATATATAGAAAGCCTAAGGGGATCGTGGTTTTCCGAATTTTAAGTAATGATTTATCAGATAACCCCGTTTATTCATGCCAGATCAAAAAAAAAATACCTAAATCACTGTATTTTTTAAAAATTTCAGTTTCAATAAATTATATTAATTATTTTTCATTAATGCAAAAAAAAAAAAAAAATAAAAAAATTCTACTGCTCACTACCCCTTACGGAAAACCATGGTCCCCTAGAAGTGCTCATATATATATATATATGTGTGTGTGTAATGACAGGCTAGCTAGCTGCAACAACTGTATAATAATATATAATATGTTTACAATGAGCAGGATGACCGTGCCACACATGCCCTTGGTCCCTTATGGCTTATGGTGAGGATCGAAAGTACTTCAGAAGAGTTTTCTTGAATGTTTAATTAATTATATATATATATATATATATATATATATATATTAGTCTTATTTTGTTAATTAAATAGACTAAACCAGCCCATGTGATTCATGCACATTAAAGTAATACACCCTTTCTCTACATAAAGGACGACCTTTGCCCTTTAGTTCTTGGAGTCCTAGCTACTACTTTAATATCTCTCTCTCCATAATAATTTCTTGGACTAACCAACCAACATTCAACAAGTACAATACAAACCCCTATTTCCAATTCCATGGCCATGTCTACATGTAATAAGGGAATTGTTTGCTTTCCCAAAACACCCCAACAAAATTATTTTCAGCCAAAAAACCACTTCGTTTCACCATTTTTTGGCAAAAAAACCCACCAAAGCATAGCAACAAGGCGATCCCTACTCAAAGTCCTGTCCAAACCCAGTGACTCCTTCACTTCTCTTATCAATGAGCTTGAAAAAGTAGTTATTGATGATGAAGAACAATCAGGTATTATAATAAAGAAAAAACAAGCGGCAGATAATATTGATACGAAACTATCTGATTGCTGGAGAGAAATTCATGGTCAAGATGATTGGGTCGGGTTACTTGATCCAATGGATCCGATTCTACGCGCGGAGCTCATCCGATATGGCGAGATGTCACAAGCTTGTTACGATGGTTTCGATTTCGATCCCTTCTCCAAGTACTGTGGAAGTTGTAGATTCAATCGGCACAAATTTTTCCAAGGTCTAGGCATGGTGGACCACGGTTATGATGTGTCACGGTACCTATACGCGACGTCTAATATTAATTTACCAAACTTTTTCAAAAAATCAAGGTGGCCTAAAGTTTGGAGCAAAAATGCTAATTGGATCGGTTATGTATCGGTTTCAAACGATGAATATTCAAAGCGGTTAGGACGCCGTGACATAACTATTGCTTGGAGGGGCACGGTGACTCGCCTAGAGTGGATAGCCGATCTAATGGACTACCTTAGGCCGATTTCGTCGGAGAATATTCCGTGCCCGGATCCCGAGGTCAAGGTCGAATCGGGGTTCCTCGATCTTTACACCGATAAGAATGGGAGTTGTAAGTTTTGCAAGTTCTCAGCTCGAGAACAGATCTTAACCGAGGTTAAGAGATTAACAGAAATGTATCCTGATGAGGAATTGAGCATAACGGTTACGGGCCATAGCCTAGGGAGTGCATTGGCATTATTGTGTGCATATGATATAGTCGAAACGGGTGTAAATGTGATGGGTGATAGTCGAGCCGTACCCGTTTCGGTGTTTTCGTTTGCAGGTCCACGGGTGGGTAATGTTAGGTTCAAGCAAAGGCTGGAGGGGTTAGGGGTGAAGGTGATAAGGGTGGTAAATGTTCATGACATGGTGCCGAAATCTCCGGGGATTATTTTCAATGAAGCTTCACCGGCGAGTTTGATGAAGATAGTCAAGGGGTTGCCGTGGAGTTACTCGCACGTCGGAGTTGAACTAGGTTTGGATCACAAGAACTCGCCCTTCTTGAAACAAAACGGCGATTTAGCTTGTGCACATAACTTGGAGGCTCACCTGCATTTGCTTGACGGGTTAGTTAAATTTACAACTCTCCACCTCCGCATATGCATATAGTATATGATATTATACGGGTATATAACATAACATAAATCGTTCATAGGTAAGGTAAACCAAAGTAGACAAGTGATGGAATTGTATTAATCAACTTTGTTTCATATATATATATATATATATATATATATATAACTACATTTAATTAATAATCAACATTTAAAATATTATGTATGAGATATTTTTTATTTACTCATCCGACATAATATGTCAGACGGCTAATTAATCCCCACATAATATAATATGATACTAGCTACCAAATTAAGTGCGACTATGGTTCATTTTTCTTATGGTGTATATATCGGTAAGAATAAGATAGTTAGGAAGGAAGTGAAGACATTATTGGCAGCTACTAGCTAAGCTAGTTAAAGGGCTTTTCAATGATCTTAATTACAATAATACTTGGCTGTTTTTGTCATCTATTTTTAAAGTCATTATTAAAATTCATTTTTTGATAATTAAAATTCATAACCCAACCTATTTTGACTCATGTTTTAAAATAATAATTATTTTTAATATTTTAAAATAAAATATTAGTAAGATGAGGGCAGACGCAAGTGGCTGGAAACAGACAAATCATATTTTGATGACTCAACTTAAAGTTATTGATGAATTTGTCCCGACCAATAGCTTTGCAGTCTGCAGAACCCCATGAAACCTAATCTTTTCACTAGATTGTTTTGCTTATTTATGTCACAGCTAGTACATCCAAGTCACTAGCTCATATATATATATATATATATATATATATATATATATATATATCTAAAATAAAATTAACTCCGGTATTTTAATTTGGGAGTTGGGGGACCATCAAAGACAGAGAACAAGATTTGATTATTATTATTATTATATTAATCTATAGATATATCCATATTGGTGCATATATAAAAAAAACAATTATGTGATATGCATGTAGGTACCATGGAAAAGGGCACAGATTTGTGCTAGCGAGTGGAAGAGATATTGCATTGGTAAACAAGGCTTGTGATTTTCTGAAAGATCACTACTTGGTCCCACCTAATTGGAGGCAAGATGAGAATAAAGGGATGGTCAGAACAAAGGATGGCCGTTGGATTCAACCGGAAAGACCCAAGCTCGATGATCATCCTCATGACATCATGCACCATCAGCTCAGACAATTAGGCCTGGCTAATCAGTAGATATATCCTATCCAACGTACTAATTCTGTCCATGACATGGACGGAAAGTTGTACTGTAAATACAATGGAAAATAATATTGTATAATAATATTGGAGGTAATTAATCTGAAAATTATGAATTTAAATCTTGGGTCTCATTTCCATAAAATACTTCAATTTTCAGTTATAAATATATTTGTATATTTGTATAATAATAAAGAAAGAAAATACACAGAGCAATAGGCAATAACACTAAAGATAATCGAGCACTAAAACGACCTACTGGCATATATTATTCCAAACTCGATCCATAGAGGATCCATAGAGGCTGCCCTGTCCTACACAACTTTAAAAACTTTGGTACGTAAAGCTATAGTTGAGTTGTCCATATATATCACTTGAGCCATATAAGAAAGGATAATGGTGATTTTTTACATTAATAATTATAATATTAACAATATATTTGATATCTTTTCAAAAATAATAATAATATATTTGATATAGAGGATCAATTTAATTATAATTATATTCAATCTCATGTATCGATATATTATGTCACAATTGTAATTTGCCAAAAATTCATAACAGAACTCTATAAAAAAATATTGTCATTAATCAAATGTTACAACTTTCATAGTAATATAAGATATATTTTAGTGGTGTTCTATACAGTTAAAAATGAACCTCTTAGAATTTTTGAAATTTTCAACTATATTATTGTAAAAATATAAAACCATATAAATTTTTTATAATTTGATCCATGATCTACTTCAACTAATACTATATATATAGTAATAATAATAATAAATAAATAATCAATCCTTCGAAAAATACTTAGTTTACATGTTAGGTAATATTATTCCGTATATATTTTCGCATTTTTACATATTTTTCTATCATAAAACTTAAATTTAATTTATTAAAAAATTAGATAAATACATTTTCTAAGACTAGCATTTCCCGCATACCCTCACACATATATATATATATATATTTTTCCAAATAACCCAATGAATGAATTAAGCCAAAACGCAAATCTCAAGATTATAGCGACGGTTTTTTTTGTTGCTATAGTATAAAAAACCGATTTTTATCCTATATCGACGAAAAAAAATATATATCACTATATAATGGTTCAAAAATCGTGAAGAAACATGAGTACTATATATATAATAAATTATTGAGGTTTCGTTGAGGAAAAAGTGCAACTTGAACATCAAAGTCATCTAAGAAGATTAACATTGACTTGAACTTATGGAAGATATGCCTTTTTCTTTAAATATGTACCACATGCATGCAAATGCAATGGACTTTCCTGGTATTGATATCCAAAATATCATTTCTCGAATTATATAAAAACTATAATGTACTAGTACTACTATTTTTGACTTTTATTGGAAAATAAGATTAGAAGGCGCATTATATCATTTATTATTGTGTTATAGGTATATAGGAGAGCCACCCCGGCCGTTTCTAAGTACGGTCGGAAAGGTAGATCTTCTTGGACTCCCGATTAAGAAGTGAGCTCTAATTATATATATATATATATATATATATATATATATATATATATAATAATAATAATTTTGAACATTTGGTTAAAGATTTTGCCTTTAAAATATTAGAAAAAAATATATTTCAATGAATATATTTTTATATATTTTTATAATTAAAATTATTATATATTTTGTTGTGATCGAACTATTATATTTTAAGTTAGAAAAAAAATATTTTTTTAGATACATCTTGTACCTTTTTTATGAAAAATAATATTTAAATTTTTTTTTTTTTCATTTTCGTGCTGGAACACTAAAATCTCATTGACAGCATATATGGTACTCTCTACTCATTATATAAACTGGCCACCATTCACCATCCAGTAAAAACTTTCTAACCGCAAGAAACTACCAACCAAGCACTTCTCATGAGTTCTCACTAACGTTATAAAACGAAAAAACAAATTTACTCGATTCAGTATTGTTTTGACTAAAAGTTCGATTCGAATTTGATTTAAAAATATAAACGAAATAAATATGAAGACATTTTAAAAGTTCGATAAATTACTCGAACCTCTTCAAATTATAATTTTCTATTGATACTTTCGGATCATATTCGTTTGGAAAAGTTCAAACTGCTTGGACTCGATTCTAATCGTCTTTCGATTTCGATAAATTAAATGAATTTCAATAAAACCTTATTTTATATTCGATAGATTTTGTGAACCAAATCTGAACAACTCAATACTCGAATCGACTCGGTTCGTTTACACCCTTAATCCTCACACTTGGGTAAATTAAATAAAAGAATTAAGCAAATCTCCATGTTAAAAGAATTTCATTAACATGCATGCATGTTGTCCAATTTTAATATTGTTGGCACATTCGAAGTATAATTATCTAAATATTGCATATTTTTTTTCATATATATAGAAAAAATAAATTACATGATTTAATTTGTTATAACAATTTTATTTTACCTAAATTTATCAAAATCTTAAACCATTAAGAATATTTATGTAATAATTGTATGTCAATATGTTATCTCAATTAAATTTTTTTTTAAGATACTCCTCCATTCCTTAATATATAAGTCGCTTTTTTAGAAATATTTTGTTCTTAATATAATCGTTCGAGAATTTCAAGTAAGCATTAATTACTTAGTTTCCAATATTACCCCAAGTATTAAATGTAACTTTGATTCTCTCACTATTTTTTATCCAATAAATAACAATCTCTTCTTTCAATAAAAGGGCAATATAGACAATTGATATTATAGTTAATGTTATATAATTATTATCTTAATACTTGTGCACAATCCTAAAACGACCTATATTAAGGAACGGAGGGAGTAGGATTTTAAAATTTTAGTAATCTAAATACATTAAAATTTGAGCTGTTAACTACAATCATACCTTTATTTTATACTGACTTTAATACTAATTTTTCAGTCACCAACTTAATATTATTGCCTTGAATTTAGTTAGGAGGCTAAATTACAACAACTACTAATCAATAATCTTATTAATAATAATTTTATAATTTTACAAAATCATTTTGGTTAATTATGATTCAATCATTTAAAACTCTATTTTTAGATAGTATAAACCCTTCACATGCTGTGAATTATATACAATAATTGAATATATGTATACATTCAAAGTACATAATTTGAAAATCATTTGGGGAAACAAATGAACCTATTAAATGTTATATATTATTTTTAAGTTTATCTTATAGGAGTATTTTCATATAATATATAAATTTAAAAAAAATAAATTTTATAAAAAATTCGTGTCTGGTATGGATTACCAATCTATTGAAAATTACGAAAAGGATTGAAAAATATAAACATTACAATATGGGCCTAACTCTTGTAACAACGGCCCCATCCACTGCTAAATTTCATTACAGTCATACTTGGCCCGATCCACGATCCACTGCAAATTTCATTACAGTCTGAAATCATACAGGAGAGCCAAAACCCTAGTTTCTACTCTGCTTCTACCTGCTCATTATCACCTTCACCACGAAACTTCCACTCTCCGGACCTTCACCACGAAACTTCTCTTCTCCGGTAAGATTATATATATATATATATATGTATGCATATATATGGTGGGATAAAATGCTTTTTTTTTTTTTTTTTTGTAAATTACAATCTCCCAATTTATTCCTGATAGTTTTCACCAACATGTTGCGTTAATCAACCCGTTTCAATTCATATTTTCTTAAATACAAATGGTGTTTGGACTTTTATGCTGATATCTAATTTATAGTGGTACTATTATAGATAGTACTCCTTCTAGCGGCAGTGATGAGAGTACGTGAGGGCGTTTGGGTAATTTCTCCTGCCGGAATTGAGCAGCCATTTAGGGCTGGGGAGTTGGTTGCTGTTACCACGTATGAGGACCCTTGTAGTCTCAAAGAAGGAGAAAAGTAATGTATATAAACTGAACTTTTGTTCTTACAATTTCTCTCTTGATCATAAAGGTGATTACAACCATTGGTATTTATAGGATTACAAGAGCATTCTAGAATACTTAGCTTAGAAGAAAAAACTCTAGAGATTTCTAATAACCATTGATATACCCAGTACAAAATATTAAATATTTCAACACTTGTTTAGATAAACAAATATTCAAAGGACCAAATTAATCTATGAATGTAGACAACCAAGAATTTGGTTTAGCTTCCCAACAACCCTATGTGATATATGTACTTATATCTATGCTAGAATCATGATTTGGCATGTATATGAATTATTAAGTTAATTCTTACTTTTTGATGCTAACACTTCATATAAAGACAATGATTCGTCTGAGCTAGGTGATTGTGTTCTTATACCCAGGATATAAGTATAAAGAATGCTATTCTTCTTTACCATTTTCATTTCTAGTGTGGAATTACATTATCAAATTTTAATATAATTGTCAAGGGCAGTCATGAAAATGTGTTAATTTCATGTTCTAAGCTGATATACTTTGTTTGATTTTACAGTGATACCTTAGCAACAATGAGTTTGATTTCCCAAAATGTTAACCCCAAAGACCGAGATAAGAAAATTAAAAGGAATGATAAGGTCGAGGCTTCGGGTCTAGAAGAGAAACCAGACATTGAAGATAGACAAGAATCTGATTTGGAGAATTTGGGAAGTAAGAAAAGAAAGAAAGAACACAAGGGTGAGAATGAGCAGTTGGTAATGGAGGAGGAAAAGGAAATGAAGAAGATTGAGAACTTTTTGTTTGGCTCTTTGCACTCCCCAGTTGAGTTTGGGAAAGATGACGCAGAAGACGTGAGAGGGGAAGTTGGTGATTCTGCATTGTTCTTCATTGACCGGTCTGCAAATAGTCAACTATCTGTGTATGAAGAGAATGCAGATTTCCCAGATGAAAGTAAAGATGTGGACGAAAACAAGCAAAGAAAATCTGTTTGGGTGGACGAAGAGGAGGAGAAAACCAATATAAATATTGCTAAGGTTAACAGATTAAGGAAGCTGAGGAAAGATGAGGGTGAGAGTGTTATTACTGGTGCTGCTTATGTGTCAAGATTGAGGGCTCAGCATGAGAAGCTGAACCGAGGCACTGAGTGGGCTCAACTTGATTCACGGGACAAAAATTATGCCTCTGATGATGAAGATTCAGACGAAGAAACTGGGGCAGTGCTAGCACGTGGTTACAAGGATGATGGAGATGTCAATGATATCCTTCGAACTAACAAAGATCTTGTGGTGAAAAACAGTGGAAAGCTGTTACCTGGACTTCTTGAGTACTCAAGACTAGTTGATGCAAATGCAGAGGATCCTTCCAGTGGTCCAATTACTTCAGTTCAGTTCCATAGAAATGCTCAGTTGCTCCTCACTGGTGGATTGGATAAAAAACTCAGATTTTTTCAGATTGATGGCAAAAGGAACACCAAAATCCAAAGCATATTTGTTGATGATTGTCCTATTCGAAAGGCATCTTTTTTACCTGATGGGTCTCAGGTTATTGTATCAGGAAGAAGAAAGTTCTTCTATAGTTTCGACTTGGTTAAGGCAAAGATTGATAAAATAGGTCCTTTGACAGGAAGGGAGGAGAAGAGCTTGGAAGCTTTTGAGGTTTCACCGGATTCGAATACAATTGCCTTTATTGGCAATGAAGGGTATATTTTGTTAATTTCAGCCAAAACGAAGGAACTGATTGGAACACTAAAGATGAACGGGACTGCTCGCTCTTTGGCATTCTCGAAAGGTGGGCAACAATTGCTGAGTTCGGGTGGTGATGGACAGATTTACCACTGGGATTTGAGGACGAGGGCCTGCTTCCATAAGGGTGTCGATGAAGGTTGCATAAACAGTTCATCCCTTTGTACATCCCCAAGTGAAAATTTGTTTGCTGCTGGATCAGACAGTGGGATAGTGAACATTTACAACCAAGAGGATTTCTTAGGGGGAAAGAAAAAACCTATTAAGACCATTGAGAATTTGACAACCAAAGTTGATTTTATGAAGTTCAATAAAGATGCTCAAATTTTGGCTATCAGCTCAAGCATGAAGAATAAAAGTATGAAGCTGATTCACATTCCTTCATTCACTGTTTTCTCCAACTGGCCTCCTCCGAATCGGACTCTACATTATCCCCGCTGTTTGGATTTCAGTCCAGGTGGAGGTTTCATGGCTGTAGGTAATGCTGCAGGAAATGTGCTATTGTACAAGTTGCATCACTATAACCATGCATAAAATGAATGTGTGGGTCCGGTTACTTTGCCTGGAATTTTTTTCACACAAACAGGAAGAAGTCCCTTGAAGGTTATCAATTTTTTATTTTATTTTGTGCTTTGCTTCCTTTTCTAGTTTCATTGCGATTTCCATGACATCTATTTGCAGAGGAACAATGTATACTAAAATTTTGCTCTCATTTCTATCTACCAGTTTTTGTAAAACTACAGTTTGAAACTGTGCTAAGTTCTATTCATATCTATGTTTTACCATTATATAATTTTGTTCAAGTATGCAACAATTTCTTTTGGTATCTTCAGTCAGCTTTGGGATGACAGGGTGTTTATTTGGAGGTGGGCTTTAATGTATATGAGTTACTAAAAGGTTCTAAACAAGTTACTGGTGAAGTGGGATGAAGAATAAGCATTAGTCTTTGGCATTGGAGGATTTTTTTTGTTTATCCGGATAAATTACTATAAGCAACTTATTGGTGAAACTTATTTTTATGATAGTTTTTTTTTTTCAGGTTAGAAAGGTTTTTTTTGTATAGAAGATTTGATACAGCTGAGTTGGGTTCTAAACAAGTCTTTGTACATTGAGATTATAAATTACTATATCATAAATGAAGTTCTTATAAGACACTACTAAAGTTAAATGAAATTTTTTATGGTGAAGGTCGATATTTATAGAGAGAGAAAGTTAAAGGATGCAATTTGTTTTTTAGACGGAGATAGAAAAACTTTTTGTATTTTATTTGCTAGACAAATTTTCTTATTTGAACAACAGAAGAGCTGAGCTTGAGAGTAGAAACTGATGTTGCTGCTGCTATTCACATTTACTGTATTGTTAAATCATAAATTTATGGATTAAATTATTAAGAAAAATCTATATAAAGTCATTTTGTTCTATAATTACCAATTTAAGAAAATCTATACAGTCCTCGGGTTAATATTTAGATATTGTTAAATTTTTAGTCTAATATTTAGATAAATAAAATAATATTAAAAATATTTAATAAAATAATTTAAAACATCATCAATTTTAAAATAAATTCAACTAATATAATTGATGACATATAATGATGAGAAACTTTTAGTACCAAAATTTAATATTTTATTATATTTATGGATATATTCTAAACGTACTGTATGATAAAGCTATAAGAAATAAACTGTTACAAAAATGATATCCTGAAATATTCATCATGTTACTTTAATATTCTATTATATAAGAAAATAAATCAAATGAGTAATCCATAAAAGCCTTGTAAAGCTCCAAACAAAACATGCAAATGGTATTTTGCATGGAAGTATCAAAATATTGTGCATCAAGTGATAGAAAAATATTGGGCATGCAAGTTGTTAAAAGTAAAACTAAGATTCTTTAGAATCAAAACTTGGGGAGGTAAAACTAACTTCTAGAGCGGTATAGCACTAATCTTAAACATCTACAAAAACAAATAAAATAAGATTGGTGGATATATGTTGCTCATTACGAAGTTGCTCCAATTCTTGAACATGTAAAGCTGCCCCTGCGAAGAACAATGCTATACCCACCATGAGATGGGACCCAACCCATCAGCATCAAGTGAGGCCTGCCAAAACATACAAGGATACATAAATCCTTTGATGAACAGAAACTGTCATTTGCAAATAATAAGAATATCCTAATATGGTACATTGAAAAACATATTTTGCTTCATATACAAAGGGGTGTACATGTAGATAACTGATCATTTCCCTACTCTTGGGTCATTTGGCAAACAGTAAATATATTATACATGGAAGGCATCAACAAGGTTCCTTAAAGCTTAGATGACGAAGAAAGAGAGTGCAGTTCAGAGAACCAATATCAATCCAACTGCAAAGCTTGTGGAATGGAGGTACGATTTTACAGTTCATTCAAACTTAATTGATGAAAATGCTTTACATTTAAAATTTATACAATCATTCTTTTAGATTTCTGTATATACCTTCTCTACCTACTAGAAGGCTAGAAGAACTTCACATTTCCCATTTCATAAAATAATAAATGCTAAACTTATTACACAAAAAACATCTTGGACCACAAAAGTTATTCAAAAGTAGTTTTTCATTTTCATATCATATGTATTATAAAAATTTTCAAAATGGAAGCAACATCTTGTAGATTGTTGAACTTTTTAAAGCCAAAGAAAAGAAGGTAAGGGTAGGGCTTAAAGTAGAGGAAACTATCAGCTAAGTAGCAAAAGGGCACTTACCGTGATCACCATGGGGGCAAATCGCTTTGACTCCTCTTTTTCTGGCTCAACTGGTATAGAAGGATAGCTTACACTGTGAACTCTGAACCTAATCTGCAGTCAAACACCTGAATTAACATTCCTTTCAACATCAAAATAATGTTAATTAATTTCCGAGTCCAAAAACATAACTTTAACCTCATCTGTTCCATCTATGGGATAGTTTTCATCATTAAACTCCCATATCCAGCTGACTTGATTCCTGAGAGAAATCCGAACACAAAGGTCATGATACGTAAATATTAACAAAGGATTTGAACGGCTCTCCTGTAAAAATAATTCTATTTGCAGAAATTTTAGATGATGTGAATAAAAAACTAACTTGTTTCCTGGGTCTGGCTCAGAACGGGAAGGGTTTGGCATTAAATGGACAGGAACATAAATGTCATCAAAAAATCCAAGCGATACTACAAATTACAATTTCAAACATCAGATAAGTAGATGCTATGCAAAATGCTATTTTAAGTATTTCTGGTAGCTACAAACAACTGATTCATATGTATATGGTGCAGTTAGAAGCCAGATAGAACTGGTCTTAAAATCAACTCTTTGACAGACGGGTGCAAAAGCCACTCATCACAGAAATATTAGGCTAGTTTTACGTGTTGCAAAAACAATAAATTTATTTAACTGAAATACCCATTCAAAGCAAGGAAAATTGGCAGTAACAAGAAAACAGCTCATAATATGCAGAAATTTATCAGAATTTCCTAGCATTGACTTCTTCATTCTTACACATGTTATGTAACTTTCACTATAACCATCCGCTAAAAAGGAAAACTGAGCAACTGCTTATAATATATGTCATAATGGTCACATCCCCATATGAAATTAATTCCAGAAAACAATTTATAATACAATAAGCAAAGAAATAAGTAGTAATACAGCGTAAACCGGTAGCATTGGACTCCTTTAGTTTTGCAGCAATAACCTCTCCCGCAAATGGTCGAAACACTATGAGCCTAAACTTCACCTGTCAGGAAATACACACAAATATCATTCTTTAAAAACTCCTGTACTAAATAAGGGCACATTTGGGCACCCAACATTGAGAAAGCATTGTAAGACATATATGGAATACCGTGTAGGTGGAAGCACCATCACTGGGGAAGATAAAACCTCCATCAATGGACTTGATATCGTAAACGGATATACAGAGACCCAAATTAGCAATAACCTGTTATTATATATCAGTGAGACATTTTATCAGTTACCTAAGCTACACCATGAAATAACCCAAATTTGGGAATTGAAACGGAAGAAAGGTTGATACTTTATCTAAGAAGAGACCCTCAAGCTCTCCTTTAATAGCTTCATTGAGTGGAAGATTCAGGAGATGAGGTGGCAATCGCAATGTATGCTCGATTTCGCTTAAGTAGAACATTGAAACTGTTTCGTCCTTCAAAAACTAGTAAGAATTTTTATTGGGATCTTGTAATTTAAAGTTAAAAATTCAGCGAAAAAATAAATCTACTAAAGAACAAGTATAGAGATATGTTCGACTTTCAAGAGGTTTTACGGTTGTCGTCGCCGGCGACAGGGACGAAACCAGGATTTTATCTTGGGGGGCCAAGAATTTTTTTAACAACATAATATATATTCATCATTAAAAAGTAAAGTTCCACCATTACAAAACATATTTTTACTAAAACAACGATAATGTAGTAATAGATTTGCTTTACCGAAGACAACAAAACATAACAAAAAGAGTCTTTTAGAACATTTTTATTGTGGGCTCTAAAAATTTCAGATACCTTGTGCCAACTCAGAATGGTCTCATTAAGCATAGAAGCACAAACACTTTCATGAAGCATCAAGCAAGGTTATATATAATGTCTTAAAAACTACATTCTTCATGTTGGTGGGCCTTTTTCTTTTTTTGGTGGGGGTGGGTGACTGGGTGGAATCCTACCATTAGGGAAAAAAATTTAAATTTCAAGCAGTAGACCAATAATATCATTATATCAAATTGAATTTACACAACTTTGAATTTAAATTTCAAGCAGTAAACACCAATAATCAGATTCATTTATTTACACAACTTTGAATTTAAGAGATAATAGAGCAACTGAGCAAGACAGAAACCCTAACCATTGCAAATTATATAAAACATGATGAAAGATAAATTTCAAGCAGTAGACCAGATTTTCAAAACCCTAACCATTTACCATTGCAAATTGATTTATACAAATATCAAATATGTATGTATGTGTGTGGATGACTAACCGAGATGGCGAGATCGGAAGTATCTGAGGACTGAGGTAGGCGGAGGCGGCGAGGCGCGGACGGCGGACGGAAATCAGGCAGTAGGCTGTAGGCGGAGGCGCGGAGGCGCGGAGCGGCGGAGGCCAGATCTAATAGAGGAACTGCCGGACTGAGCTGAGTCGACTGACTATTGAGGGAGAAATAGAGATAGCGTGTATACACTGAGGGACTAGTGTGAAATAATACACTGAGTTTGTATTGAATAAGTGGGCCTAAAAAAAAAATTAAAATCTTGGGGGGGGCCATGGCCCCTGCAGCCATGAGGTGGTTTCGTCCCTGGCCGGCGAGAAATTGCACGTCGTGAAAGAAATCAAGTCGGCAACTTTCGTTTGGTACTTTGGTATTTGATGAATACCACGCAGCTACTCTTATACGGCACCGTATGGAGAAGTCCAAATTCGGAGGGTTTTATATCTTCAATTGTTAGACTTTAGATTAGAGGGGATATTTAATTTTATTTTTTTTGCCTTTTTTTTTTGATGTATTTATGTTCAGTTCAACCCATCTTTTTCTCTTTTAAAAATAATTTTTTTTTAATTTTCAGTTATTTTTCAAAAAAAAAAGTGATACAATATGTCAATATGAAATCTTTGCCATTACTATTTTTTTATTTGACAAACTTGAATAAGATGTGACAAGCTTATTACTAGAGTGAATTCTCCCGTGAATTTTTTTTAGAAAATTATCAAAATTACTTGAAAAATAAAACACTCTAATATTGTTAATTATCATAATAAAAATAAAATATGATGTTTGATTTGAACAAAAAAACCAAACAATTTCTTTAAAAAAAATTCATGTGCTGGAGGAAAAAATTGCCGCATATTTAAGGAAATTAAATAGAGTATATTATGTTTCTCAAACCCATAAAGGGAATACTAATTATCACAACCCACCCTATCTACAATGAACTAAACATTTCTTTTACTTTGAGAAATTATATTTATAACTTTGATACAAGTCAATGTAACTCCATCAATGCCCTCTAGCATATAGGCGGGGGGTATGTGACAACCCGAGAAATTAGAAAATTATTAAAATCTTAAATGATTGATTTAAGGTCAAATATTTGATCTAGACAGAGAATAAGTGTATGTGTATGATGTTTTCAGAAAGGAATTTTGAGGATTTAAAATTTCTTTTAGTGAATTATTCATGATTAAGGGTATATGAGTATATGTTCAGGATTACGGTATCATGTATACGAGAATGTGGATAAGAATTCAAGTGTTGACCGGATAAATTATATCGTGTCAAACCCTAATATTATTTAGAAACGTCGGCGTTAGGATAGAAAATTATAACGATTTATAAGAAACCCCTGAAATCGGTTGAAACCACAATTTGAGGTTAAATCAAAACCCTAATTCTAAGATTTGAAAACTCTAATCCAGAAATTATCGGATAAGTATAATGCTTAAGTGCTATTAATTATAATATTAATTAGGGTAAAACTTAATTAAATTAGCAAACCCTAATTTTAAATTATTGGAACCCTAATTGTTCTATCAGGAACCCTAATGTACAGTTATGGGATTTTAATTGCAAAAAATCTAAAGTGCTAAACCCTAAGAGTTGTAGCTAATGTCTAGAATGCCCTTGAGGTTGAAAGTGAGAAGTCTAAATTACCCTTGTGCATTATTAAAAGTAGTAATCAATTATTGGTATAGAAATTACCATTTTACCCTTTTGTCTTATTTGTGAATTATTAGAAGCAATTTTGCAAATCTAGCAAGTCTAATTGGGTTAAGGAAATAAATGTGCATGAGTAAGAATTTATGTTATAATTGAGGAAATGAAAACCCTAATTAAATTATTTGGGTTGGATAAGAATTTAAGGTATTGGACTATGTATATTTTATAGCCCAGTGTATTACTTCAATGAAATTGGTTAGAGGCCCAATCAATACATTAAAGGAATGGCCCAAATATTTTATTGTTAAGCCCAAAAGATTTAAGAGTGGCCCCAAACTTGGAGCCCAATTGAAGGAAAGGCATGATGGACATTTGATAATATTAAGAGTGTTGGACTATGATTGATTTACATGGCCAAAAAGAATTAAATTTTATGTCCAATAGATTAATTTGAAAAGCCCAAAACATTTAAGGAATGGCCCAACTTTTTTAGCCCAAGTGGGAGAGAACTTTTAGACATTTAGTAAATCAAATAAAGCATAAAAGGAGATTAATTTTGGGCAAGTCTAAGGCCAAGTGGTAGGTTATTAGAGAGGAAAAGGAGGGGAAAAAATGTAATGATTTCTACTTTAGTGGTTCACCCATTCCTACCAACTCCCCTATGTGTCCTCATTTAATTTAGCCAACACTTTGGCATTTCTTCCAAGTAAAAGCTTGGTGGTTTAATGAGAGAAAGAGAAAGAGAGAGAGTGGGGAGATGATTATTAGATATACAATTATATCTATACATTTTTACAAAGTCATTGAAAAGCTATTTCTCTCTCATATTATTATTTCCAAGTTAGCTAGCAAAATAAAATCATGAGAGAGAGAGGAGAGGTGGTGTTGGCCACTCCCATGGAGGAGAAGAGAGGGTCCTTGGATGTCCAATAATTTAATCTCCTACTTTGGAAAGCAAGGAAGAGGGCCACCAAAAGCTAGAGGATTATAACTAAAGGTATGAAAATTTCCTAAACTCAAAACTCTAGTTAGTTTATGTGTTTTGTTATGGTTGTTTTAGACCAAGTGTTGAAATTATGATTTTGAACCATATGAGGGAAGGTCTACATAATATATGATATTTTATGGTTAGATCTTGCCATTTTTAAGGTTGATGAGCTTGAACAAAGAAGAAGAACCAAAAGCAGCTTTTTTTTAAATGAATTGGTAGCACGCTTTTAATTATACATCCGTCAGGTGTAATATCTGACAATACATAAACCGAGAGTTCTAATAGGAATATTGTCATTTTAGACAATATCCATACTCAAGGAGTCCTCATTACAATTATTATCACACTATTTCACGAGAATAGTGAGGACTACTAATGCTATCCTGCGGACCATTACTCCGCTCCCCGACTCGTCCCGGCTATGTTCTCATTTCTCAGAGAATAACGGTGAAAAAAAGGGTGAGCTCAACTAGCCCAAGAAGAAATATTATGACTAAGATAATGCGAATAAATTATCATTAGCCTTCAACAATGTTAAACCGATAAAATACAATAGACAACCGGTTTAATCATAATGGATATATGCAATCCATTAAAAGAGTCAAGTAAAAAATAAAAGTCTACTATCTTTTAGGTTTTAAAAGGTTTTCATCAATTTTATCACTAAGACTCGGTTTAATGAATAAACCACAATATCTAATCATCCCCGTACTACTCAGTCCAAGGATTTTCATCAAATTATCAATGGTCATATTTATATACCGAATCACCCACGGTCATAATCATACCAAAACTATCCATCACGCATTACAGCCATCGAGGACTTTTGTCACATCATTTATATCAAGCCACGATTATCTTAATGAACCCGGTCATAATCATACTAAGTTCATCTATGCACGTAAAGCCAAAGATAACTTTCAACATAATATAAACATGAGGATGATGACAATGATATAAGAATTCAATAAAACAAGTTCAAGAATTAATTTCTCTAGGATTTATTAACGCCCAAATTGTCAACAAGATAATCATTTTTTGTAGAGTAAAATTCAAGAATGATCGGAAGAATATTTCCATGAAAAGACATGGATGAAACGCAAATATCAAAGATATTCTACTAATTTCATGGAGTATAGAAGTCAAAGTTTTAACCAATTTGGGTATAATAAAGAATGGAATAACAAAAGAAATCACCATGCATGCGATTGTGATGTATAAAAGTTATTCCAATGTAATAATAATAACGGAACGGTCGGTGAAATTCACACCATACGAGGATGATCCAATGTAATAATAAATTTGAATAATAATAAACAATGGAACCAGTCCAGGTGTAAAACACACGCATGAGCAGGATATTCCAATGAGAATAATAAATAATGGAATAATGAAGAAGATCACCAAGTATAGGGGATTCAGCGTATCTGAGTTATTCCAACAGAATAAATAAGAATGGAATAATATAAGGATTTCACCAAGTATAGGGTATGTCAGATACAAAAGTTATGTATAGGGTATGCCACTTTTTACAAGTTATTCCAATGTAATAATAATGAATGGAATAATGTAAGTTCTCTTCATGAATAAGAAAGAATAACACCCTTTACGTACAACAAATAATATCCCTTTACAGTAAAAGACTTTGGATATCAAAGTAGTGAAGTACCGAATACTCTTTCTTCTTCTCTCTATAGATTTTCTCTATAGCTTCTCTCTATAATTTCTCTCTCAGAGTTTCAAAGTGAATTCGTAAAAAAATAATGAAGGAATGAGCTTTCATTTATAGGAAAATAGAATGCATAAGTAATTAATCCATGAATCGGTCCAGATTGATTTACTTTAATCTGACGGTCCATATTTAAAGCAAAATCTTTTAAATAAAATATAATATATTCTATTTATATAAAAATATTTTACTATGCAAAACACTACGCAACACTATACAAAAAACACTACAAAAAACACTATGCAACACTACGCATAATAAAATATAATATATTCTATTTATAGAATAACTTTAATAAAGTATTACATTTTATATAAAAGATGTTTCATTTTATTACGTTAATAATACGAATAAAACAAAACGTCATTATCGCTATAATAATTCATATTATTAATCGATAATAATGGAATCAAACCGGTGACTTCTCACATAAGATCAATAATCAATACCGTGTGCTACTATGCAACCACACGACATCGTACTTTTTACTAATGAGTAGTTCAACAAAGATCAACGGTAAAACTTTCTCCGTTATTTCAATAAAATATTTTTGTCGTTTTCTCAATCCGATAATAATAATTACATTGTGGGTCCACCAATGATTGAGTAGTTGTACGAATATTCCTCGCTAAACCGAATATTCCCCACCAATCGAATATAATATAACCACTTGATACTTTTGCAAAATTTATAAATACTACCCACAACTATAATATTATCTCAAATTCACACCATAATATTAAAAATTATTTCGACAAAATTTAAATCTTTATTGATAAAATCTGGGGTCTCACAATCTCCCTCCTTATGGAATTTTGCCCCCTCGAAATTAGTGGTACGTGCACGGTATGATAAAGAGGTGAGGATACCTTGAATACTTTTATCGTTGAAAACATTAAATTCATCTTTGCAATCCTACCAAAGATATTCATTAACAATTCATCTGCACACTACTGGCCAAAGATATACAATCATAAAACCAATAATGCCGAGACGCAGACTTAATAAGATATCACGACCACTTAATTATCCATGCACCACGCTGGCCAAGGATATTCGTGTTTTCAATTACTGATTATGATTATACCGAATAATCCTTGGTCATAATCATACCAAGTCTATCAATGCACTACGACCAAAGATGACTTTTACCACATCCATGAATTAATATTTCATTCTTTGAGACTCATTTCAATAATTAATCCATATCATCGAATCATCCACGCACTACGTGCCAAGGATATTCATTAGTATCACGACCACGAATTATCCATGACTACTACCAAAGATAATCGTGTATTCATTAAGTATCACGACCACAAATTATCCATGCACTACTACCAAAGATAATCGTGTATTCATTAGTATCACGACCACAAATTATCCGTGACTACTACCAAAGATAATCGTGTATTCATTAGTATCACGACCACAAATTATCCATGCACTACTACCAAAGATAATCGTGTATTCAATAGTATCACGACCACAAATTATCCATGCACTACGACCAAAGATAATCGTATTTATTAGTATCAACGACCACAAATTATCCAATGACTACTACCAAAGATAATCGTGTATTCATTAAGTATCACGACCACAAATTATCCATGACTACGTGCCAAAGATAATCGTGTTTTCAATTACGGTTATGATTATACCGAACAATCCCGGTCATTATAATCATACCAAGTCCATCTATCGCACGTAAGCCACGGATGACTTTCAACACAATATAAGCATGAGGATAATGATATAAAGCATCAATCAAATGGGATAAAGGATAAATATTAAACATTTATAATATAATTTATCGAGATTCAAGAATATCCCCATGTTATCAATCACTTAATAATCTCATAATCTAATATCATTAATATTATAACAATATTTTAATCACTTTAAATTTATAAACAATTTATTTCAATTGTTTACGATTTACTATATAATGCATTTAATCATTCAAAAATTCATACTCATAAGATATCATCACCAATGATCAAATCCTCATCAAAAAAAAAATATGCGATATACTCTATATAGGATTCTCTAGCCATAAAATCCTATTTTCAACTTTGTTACTTCACATAACATATTTAACTCATATGTTCAGTAATTAAAATTTTCAAAGAAAATACCAAATCAGTCCCAAATATATTTCTTTTCTGGGATTTAGCATAATATAGTCCCATAATGAACATACATTTTCTGAATTTTAAAATTCATTTACTATTTTTCAAAAATCAATTTCTAATTAATTCCTTAAGAAATTAGCTACCTTAAGTTTAACTCCAAAATTCCCAAATCTTGGCAGGACCTTACATATGTTAACGTGAGCTTCTAGTTTAAATTTCATGGTCATCGGAGTTATAGAACTCCTGGTTATAGCATTTTTTCGGAAAAACCTAAATATTGAAATAGTCATAACTTGCTCATTTTAAGTCGAATGAGCTCATTTTTGGATAAGAGGTACTTTATACCATATACCTTCATTTCCCAAAAGGCCAGAATTTTTCTCATAATTTAAGTGGCCGAAACAGCCCTCTAAAATCATGGCAAGCAGACTTTTTCGGTTTTTTGCAGCTTTGCACTCCTTTGCTAAAATCAGTCCACACAAAATCTACAACACCTTTTCCAGTAATTCCACTTGGATTAGTTAGGTAACTCATAGATCTAACTCTAGGACTTGACCACATTCAAAAATTCAAAATATAATAGGAGATATGGTCAATTGAATTTCATGTTACGCTTTTTCACCAAAATCGATTTTCAACTCTTTGTGATTTCTAAGAAACTTTCATGTTTTCACATAATAACCAACATAAGTCATCATAACACTTACTAATACTTCATATACCCATGAATTTCATTAGTCCAATGCTTTTATTATGACTTTCATCATAATCCTCGTAAATGCATCCTTTTAGTTCAAGAAATATTTGAGGGTTTAAGAAATGGGTTTTTGTCTTTGGGTCAATACAAAAATTGATTTTACGTTCTAAGTAGGCTAAGAAGTCTTCAAGAATACGCCAGAAATTTATTAATAATAGAAATATCATTCAAAAAGCGTGACTCTCATCCAACACTTGGATAAGACGTCACATTGATACCAACTGTGACTTCTATCCCTTATCTGGATAACACCTCACAATGATACCTATCAACTTGCCATCTTGATCACGACGTCGCCTACGTAAAGTCCTGCGCTTTTGCATTCCACACAAGGAAGTCAACAACGAAAGGATCGGGGCTCTTTACTTATGGCTTGATATAACGATGATTAACTTTAGGGTTTGGTTACTTTGAATTCGTATAACAAAGTTGGTTAGGAATATGAAAGCTAACAACCTTACAAAAAAGAATAATGAGTAGTTAATCAATCGCTTTAAAAAATTACCTCAAAGGCAAGTATTTTCAAAGAGATAAGATCGTGAAAGTGTTTATTTGAAACAACAAGATTAATAAGCGATGTGGAGGTAACGAAGGTTTCTCCCAATGAAGTTTCAATAGATAAATCAAAGTCTAATTTTTTTTTGAGTCAAATTTAAACATTGAACACAACTAGGTAGAATAAAAGAGTGGGTAGAACTTGTATTGAATAAAGTATAGACTTCGTAATAATTTATAATTATTTTACCCGTAATAACTTCGTTCGGGTTTCTCAAATAAACGCCTCGCTTAAATTACCGAAGTTTGACTTTACTATAGGTACATTCCACCCTTAAGTGCTTCTTCACATTCCCGATCCATGATTTGAACCATTATTCTCGATCCATATCGAATTCGGGTTGACCGCTATGCATGTGGTAATTCAATTCGATGTCAAGTTATCCTAATTCGTTGTCCAAAAAGCAAAGTCCATTTCATCTATTTTGGCTTTATTGGATCTGGACGTCTTTTTCTACACTATCATCGCGTTGTCGGCTTTTACCCACGCATCGCTTTATTCTTCTTCGATTCGTTGTTTTCTTCTTTCAAATTGATCTTTGATTTTAAATTCTCGATTCTAACTTTAATATCTTACACCCGCCAAAGCGTGATTTTGTTCGAGCATCACATATCGGGTAACCCAATTTTGAATTGTTGTATCCCTTTATTCCACCTAATCGTTTGCCATTCTTCAACTCTGTTCTTCTAGCTCACGAACACGATTTTGTAATTCTAAGTTTTGATCATAAACTTCTTCAACCAATTCTCCTCGTGTTCCTCTTCTTCCTCTTCTTCCTCTTCTTCCTCACTCTCACCGCTACCTCTGCAACTAGCTAAAGGTGTGCAACAATTAGTTCTTCATTCACTACGTGGATATCTCTAATTTGTTCCTCATCCGACCATTGCATTAACTCGATTAGTGATTAAAGGTGTCACAGCGGTCACATTCACTCCATTGTGAATATTTTCAGCTGCCATTTCCAAACACTGCCACAACACAAGGGTTAATTAATATATCAAATATTATCCCTATACTCTAACCGACCAATTAAATAACAAATAAACTTAGGTAGATCATATTAGCGAAGGAATTCCCTGTCTCTCCCTCCTAGTTCTTATCTCAGATCTTAGCTGGGGATCATATCCCTAAGCTCGATACCAACCGCATGACGCCCCCAAAATTAGGTATACGTGACCCATCTTGGGTCGCCACTTACATGGTACATAAATTCAAATACAAACTTAATTATACATCCGTCGTGTAATATACGACAATACATAAACCCGAGAGTTCTAATAGAATATTGTCATTTAGATAATATCCATACTCAAGGAGTCCTCATTACATTTATTGTCACACTATTTAATGAATGGTGAGGACTACTACTGTATCTTCGGACCATCACTCTTTTCCCCGACTCGTCCCAAATTATATTCTCATTTCGAAGAAAACGGTGAAAGAAAGGGTGAGCTCAACTAGCTTCAAAGAAGAAATATTATGACTAAGATAATGCGTAATAAATTATCAATAGTCTTCAACAATGTTAAACCGATAAAATACAATAGACAAACCGGTTTAACTGCAAAGTGGAATATTCAATCCATTAAAAGAGTCAAGTAGAAAATAAAGTCTACTATCTTTTAGGTTTTAAAAGGTTTTCATCATTTTTATCACTAAGACTCGGTTTAATGAATAAACCACAATATCTAATCATCCTCGTATCACGGCCAAGGATTTTCATCAAATTATCAATGGTCATGACTATACCGAATCACCCTCGGTCATAATCATACCAAAAACTATCCATCATCGTGCATTACACAGCCATCGAGGACTTTTTGTCACATCATTTATATCAAGCCATGATTATACCGAATGAACCTCGATCATAATCATACTAAGTTCATCTATGCACGTAAGCCAAAGATAACTTTCAACATAATATAAACATGAGGATGATGACAATGATATAAGAATTCAATAAAACAAGTTCAAGAATTAATTTCTCTAGGATTTATTAACGTCCAAATTGTCAACAAGAATCTTTGTTTTGTAGAGTAAAATTCAAGAATGATCGGAAGAATATTTCCATGAAAAGATCTTTGGATGAAACGCAAATATCAAAGATATTCTACTAATTTCATGGAGTATAAGTCAAAGTTTTAACCATTTGGGTATAATAAAGAATGGAATAACAAAAGAAATCACCATGCATGCAGTACTTGATGATGAAAGTTATTCCAATGTAATAATAATAATACGGAACCAGTCGGTGAAATTCACGCAAAGCAGGATGATCCAACAGAATAATAAATCTTTGAATAATAATAAACAATGGAACAAGTAAAGGTGTAAAACACACGCATGTGATATTCCAAATGTAATAATAAATAATGGAATAATGAAGAAGATCACCAAGTATAGGGGATTAGCATGTATACAAAGTTATTCCAATGTAATAAATAAGAATGGAATAATATAAGGATTTCACCAAGTATAGGTACGCCATGATACAAAAAGTTATGTATAGGTGTAAGACCCCATTTATTATAAATAAAGATGATTTTTCTATAAATATTATTTTTGAATATTATGGAATAAATTTGATATAATGTTATAGTTGTGGGTAATATTTATAAATTTTGCAAAGTATGCAAGTTGTTATAAAATATTCGTTTGGTCTGGGAATATTCTTTTGTTAGGGAATATTCGCACAACTACTCAATCATTGGTGGACCCCACAAATGTAATTATTGTTGGATTGAGAAAATGACAAAAATATTTTATAAAAATAACTACGGAGGTGTTACCAAGTTAAAACCGCTGAACTACCCGGTAGTAAAAGTACAAGAATACGCGTAGTTGTATAAGTAAGACACTAAGATTGATTATTGATGCTTACGTGAGAAGTCACTCACCTACGCTTTCAATTATCTTCTGAAGAATTCTTGCCGATCATATTTCTTATATTATTGATTCAATTATTGTCACAAGATCATCTCAGATAATATGTTATATTATTAATTGAGACGACAAGTTATAAATGATTAATAATTGTTGAAAGATTAAAATGTGTTGATTAAAAATAAAATGATTTGTGGTAATATTTATTCAATCCTTAATGTATATAAAAAGAGTCTCATTATGAGACGTTTGTGGTAAGTTTGATTATTTTATGGGGGCCCATATGTCATCATCTAAGAGTCTCTTCATTAATAGTAATTATTTTTGTGAATAGTAATTACCTTCATCAATAGTATTTACCTTCATCAATAGTAATTACCTTCGTCGATAGTAATTACCCTTGTGAATAGTAATTACCTTCGCCAATAGTAATTACCTTTATCAGACGTCAAACCACTTGTCGTTTCACATTATAGGCGCCAAACCACTTGTCGTTTCACATTACAAAGGCCGAACCACTTGTCGTTTCACATTAAAAGGTCGAACCACTTTTTTCTTTTCACATCACCACCGCCAAGCCACTTGCTTTTCACGTGGTAAGTGCTAAGCTAGAAATCTTCTATAAATAGAGGCCTAGTGCTTCATTATTTTTCACTTAATTCATTCAAGCTTTAGAGAGAGAAAGTATAGAGAATAAGAGAGAAAGAAGAAGAGTATTTTGTTACTACACTCATCGCAGATTCAATCTCCTACCAAAAGTAAGGGTGTTATTCTTTTCTTATATTCAAGAAGAGAACTGTTGTTATTCCATTGCTTATTATTCATTTGAATAACTCAGATACGTGGTTTACCCTATACTTGGTGACATTCTTTCTATTATTCTCATTGGAACATCCCGTCGTGTGTTTTACACCAGGACCGGTTCCGTCTTTATTATTATTTTGTTGGAACATCCTGCCTGCGTGTGTTTTACAGGACCGGTTCCGTCTTTTTATTATTTGGAACATCCTGTCTGTGTGTTTTACACCGGACCGGTTCCTCTTCTTTATTATTCTCGTTGGAATATCCTATCGTGTGTTTTACACCGGATCCGGTTCCATCTTTATTATTCTCGTTGGAACATCCGCTTGTGTGAATTTCACCCGACCGTTCCGTTATTATTATTCTCGTTGAATAACTCGTCTACGCTAAGTACCGCATGCATGGTGATTTCTTTTGTTATTCCATTCTTTATTATACCCAAATTGGTTAAAACTTTGACTTCTATACTCCATGAAATTAGTAGAATATCTTCGATATTTCGTTTCATCCAAAGATCTTTTCATGGAAATATTCTTCCGATCATTCTTAAATTTTACTCTACAAAACAAAGATCATATCGACAATTTGGACGTTAATAATTCCCGGATAAAATAATTCTTGAACTTGTTTTATTGAATTCTTATATCATTGTCATCATCCTCATGTTTATATTTTTTTAAAGTCATCTCGGGCTCAAGTAGTGCATAGATGGACTTGGTATGATTATGACCAGAGACTATTCGATGTAATCATGACCGTAATGTTACAAATGATGTGGTAAAATCCTCAAATGGTAGAAGTGCATGATGGACAATTGTTGTATGATCATGATTATTAATGAAATACACAACTATTCTCGCCCGTAGTGTATGAATAATTGTGGTCGTGATACTAAAGAATATCCTCGCCGTAGTGTAGGGGTGATTCGATGATGTGGATTATTTATTAAAGTCGAGTCTCAAATTTATAATAATGATGATGAAAAACCTTTTAAATCATAAAAGATAGTAGATTGTATTTTTACTTGACTCTTTTAATGGATTGCTTTGTTCACCGCAGCTTAAACTTGATGTTTATTATATTTTATCGCTTTAACACTATCAAGGCTAATGATAATTTATTTCGCATTATCTTAGTCATAATATTTCATCGGGCTAGTTGAGCTCACCCTTTCTTTCACCGCTTTTCTTCGTGAAATGAGAATATAATTTGGACGAGTGGGAAACGGAGTAATGGTCCAGAGGATAAGATTAGTAGTCCTCACTATTCTGCGTGAAATAATGTGATAATAATTGTAATGAGGACTCCTTTTGAGTTTGTATAATATCTAGTAGATAATATTTGTATTCAAACTCACGGTTTATGTCGTATTGTATACTACGCTTATATTAGTAAGTCAGATTTAAATTACGTACCACGATCCGACTACCCAAGATGGGTGATGTATACCTAATTTTGGGGCGTCGCCACATTGGTATCGTAGCCAGGATATGATCCCGGCTAATATGTGAGAATAGTACTAGAGGGAGAGACGGGAATACCTTCGCTAGTATGACCTACCTAAGTTTATGTGTTATTTTATTGGTTGGTCAAGATAGGGATAATTTGTTATACGTCAATTAACCTTTTGTTTTGTGGCAAGATTCAAAATGACATCCGAGAATGTTGAGAATAAGAATGGAGCGCAGCGATCGTTGATTCACCACATATCAATAATCGTGATAATGTGCATCGTGAAGACGACAATCCTCATGCAAAAATAACAACACTGACCAAATGATGAATGATCAAATGTTCAGAGGCTTTATGAAATTTATGCAACAAGAAAGCGAGAGCGACTCTCGCCCAAAACGTAGGTGGAAACACGAAAAACTCTCGAGCGGCCACCGCTAAACAATTCAAGGAGCCGGGACCACCGGAGTTTAAGGAGAGCCAAAACCACTTCAGGCGGAAGCATGGATAAAGCAGATTACCAAGATATTTGATGTCTTGGGATGCTCCGAGGAGCAAAGGTTCCTTTCACGCTTTTATGTTATGCTTGAGAGAAAGAGACATCGTGGGAAATCAGAAATGTACTCAACTCTTTCAGATCAAGATATCTTGGGAGAAGTTCCAGAGTCGTTTCAACGACAAATACTTTCCGAAAGTATTCGCCACATGAAGGAGGTGGAGTTTATTAAGTTGGAACAAAACAATATGACCGTGTCGCAATACGAGGCAAAATTTATGAGTTATCACGGTTTGCGTCCCCACTTGGTGGATAATGAAAGAGAATGGCACGAATGTTTTTAAGAGGTTTGAAGTCGAGATACGCCAACATCTTATTTCTCATAAACCGTGTTTGTATTCGGATGTTGTAAATAGGGCTCGATTAGTGGAGCGCGATAATGAGTCAACCTAACTAAAAAAGAGCGTTAAGCAAAATTATAATACCAAATGGAGAGTAGTCATCATCGGCGGTGACAACAAGCGTGGAGGAATCAACAAAGCCGATATGGTAACCACTTGGTGGTAATCGTGGCCAAAACAATAAGAATGGACATTTCAAGAAAAGGAGATTCAACAATGATGGAAAGACGTCAAAGACCAAAGACCCGTTGTTAAGGAAGGAGAAAGACCACCCATCATATGCTTCAAATGCGAGGAGAGGGACACATCGCCCAAATCAAGGCCACGCCATTCAAAGCATGTTATAATTGTGGAAGAGAAGGTCACTTAGCTCGATTTTATTGCCATCAAGACAAATTCAGCTAGGATGGAGGCACCAAAAGGTCATCCCGTAAAAGTCAAAACCCAGAAAGGTGAGGGAGAGCGTTTGTTGTGACCTCTCCCAAAGAGCAAGGAATCCGAATGAGGTCATCACACGTAAGCTTATCATAAACTCTAATGAAGTCTATACTTTATTTGATCTGGGGTTCTACCCATTCTTTTATTTCTCCTACTTTGCGCCATCGATTAAATTTGACCGGAGAAATTAGACTTTGACTTATCTCGTGGAAACTCCGTTGGGAGAAACCTTCATTACATTCATCGTTTATAAGTCTTGTTTGGTTCAAATCGGCACCTCACATTACTCGTCGATCTTATTTCATTAAAAATACTTGATTTGACGTGATTCTGTGGATTGATTCGTTAACTACTTATCATGCAAAAATTGATTGTTTTCGTAAGGTGTTAGCTTTCATATTCCTAATCAACCTATTATGCTAATTCAAACGATCAAACCATTAAAATCAATCACGGTCATTTCATGCCATAAAGCTATTCGCTTATTGAAAAACGGATGTCAAGCTTTCTTAGCTCATGTCACGATTTAAACAAAAATACGCTTTTGAACGATATTTCTATTGTTAATAAATTTCCGACGTATTCCCTCAAGAACTTCCCGGTCTACCCCAGAGCGTGAAATTAAATTTTGTATCGACCTTGAACCCCAGACAAAACCTATTTCCAAAGCCCCATATCGAATGGGCTCTATTGAACTTCGAGGAGTTAAAGACCCAACTGCAGGAATTGTTAGACATTGGCTTTATTCGTCCCTAGTAATTCTCCTCGGGGTGCTCCTGCTCTATTCGTGAAGAAGAAAGATGGGAGTATGCGATTTTTGTATTGATTATCGAGAGTTGAATCATGTCACCATCAAAAATAGGTATCCATTGCCACGTATTGATGACCTGTTTGACCAATTGTAAGGAGCCAAATTCTTTTCAAAGATCGATCTTCGTCTAGGATATCACCAATGAAGATTAGAATCACCGACATTCCAAAGACGGCTTTCGTAACTCCCCAGACGGCATTATGAATTCTAGTCATGTCCTTTGGATCGACTAATGCTCCTCCCGCTTCATCGATATGATGAACCGAGTATTCAAGGAATATTTAGATCACTTTGTGGTTGTTTTTATTGATGACATCCTTATTTATTCTAAAAGCCGTGAAGATCATGAGCAACACTTGAGGTCGACACTCCAAAAGCTTCGTGAATATAAGCTTTATGCCAAGTTAAAAAGAAATGTGAGTTCGGGTCAAGAAGTAGCATTCCTCAAGGTGTGGTATCAAGTCATGGAATATCCGCTGACCCTAAGAAAGATCAAGCTATTCAAAGTCGGGAACTATTGGATTTGTAATATTCACGTATGCAATCAAATTGCACAAAATTAGCTAAACGTGGAAAAAATCGAGTTTAAAAAAATTTACAAACCATATACCGGATCACCCTTTATGCACAATTATTAATTAAACGAAAAGATAAAGAATAAAATCATACCCTTGAAGATCGAGCTTCCTCGTACAAGTTCACCTCCAAATCCTTTTCGCTCAACTTGAATCCACCGGAGTTTTGTTCCTTCCTTCGATCAACGTTAGCCACCCATATGTTTGGCCTCAGAGGTGATCCACCAAGGAATAATAATGATTCAAGAAAAGGGTGGTTGGCTAAACCCTAGTTTTCTATCTCTATGTAAAGGTGTACTCTCCCAACAATTGGAATTATGTCGTATGTTGAAAAGTCAACAACCCCCACCACCCATAATAAGACTCCTCTTATTTATGATGTGGGCAACCCACCTTAACAATTAAGGAATTGAGATTTATTTAATTAATTAAATTCTTTTAATTAATTAAGCTCCCTAATCTTATTAGGGATAATTAATTAAACTACTTTAACTAATTTTTCTTCCTAATCCAATTAGGAATAAATGAGAGAGTACTTATATTAAATTAATTCCTAAACTCTTTTAGAAATTAAAATAATAATAATTGTAATAATATCAATAAGACTCCTCTTATTAATTTATATTTAATATTTCTAAAATATTAAATAATAAATATTAAGCTATTTAATTTATTCTATCACCATAGATTAAATTAAATATACTTAATATATTATTACGATTATGCCATTAACTCTTAAATAATTATTCTTCCTTTTATGGTGTGACCCTTTAGGTTCTCCATATTAAAAGGTTGTGAATAAATCAATTAGAATAATTCTAATCTTATTTAAATAAATAAATTAAATAATTAATTAATTTAAATAAATAATATTTATTCTACAATAGGATAAGCCTCCCCTAGCGATCAACGACTTTCCAGATAATATAGATTTCAACATTAATCATAAAAGAACCTTTGAGTAAATAGTTACTGCAAATGACAATTCAATCCTTCCACCATACAATGTCCCAATTAAATATAAGATATGGAATTCTTCGTCAAGTCTTATTTTATTTAATTATATGTATTTCGATCCTTAAACGCACAACTCAAATAATGCAAATTAGAAACTCCTTTCTAATTTCATTTCGCCGCCAAGGATTATTGGGTTGTCATTTATTGAATCACATAGACATTTCTTCTTTTATTAAGTGGTAGATTCTTTATCGATCATACATTATCTCCATATATAACTTATTATACCCAAGCATACCCTTTGATATACCCTAAGGGTCTTAAGGAATAAGTCAAAGTATAACTCATCATACACGAAGATACTATGATGATCTCAAGTCCAAGGATCACTCAGACTACTATCACTACAGAATTCTATTGACAGCAAGTAAAACTCCATTAGGTATTCCTTAGCGAGCCAACGCTCAAAGTGAACTTATTCTCTAATAAGCACCTACATACTTGCTTTAGTGTCTCCACAACAAATGATCATGAGATCAATCATCCTCATCCAACGAGCAAGCAACATATGTACCAATATATCCGGATTCACTAATCCCCAATTTAGTAATCCAATGATTGGGAACTATTTTAGTTTTAAGCTTTCTAAGAATTTAGATCTCATTAGAATGATCATCATCATTATTCTAAAAGCATTGCTTAAAACTATGGGTTTATCACATATTATAAAACAAAGATCATGTAGATAATTAAAAGCCTTTAATAAATTAATACCTTTTATTAATAAATGAATAAGATTGTTACAAAGTATATGCTTTATCATCAAACATGATTGGCTTGTGTGCATACTACTTTCGTGAACAACCTAAATCAAGGATCAAAGACGAAGCTTTCTCGGTTTAAATTGGTTATTATCGGAGATTCGTGGAAGAATTTTCTCTAATCGCTACTCCATCGACTCAAATTTGACTTTGAAAGATACAAAGTTCGGTTGGAGCGAAGAATGTGAGAGGAGTTTTCAAGAACTCAAGAGAGACTTATTTCAAAGACTGCTCGACAATACCATCTCGGCTCGGAGGGATTTGTCATCTCAAATGATGCTTCGCAAAGGGTTGGGATGTGTTCTCATGCAACATGGAAAAGTTATAGCTTTATGCCTCATGACAACTCAAAGAATATGAGAGGAATTATCCTACTCATGATCTAGAGTCAGTAATTGTTGTCTTCAGACTTAAAATTTGGAGGCATTACTTTATGGGGAGAAAGTGGAGATCTTTACGGATCATAAAAGCCTCAAATATTTCTTCACTCAAAAGGAACTCAACACGCGACAACGACGTTGGCTAGAACTGCTGAAAGATTATGATCATACCATCCAATACCATCCTCGAAAGTTTAACGTAGTAGCCGACGCATTGAGTAGAAAATCATCATATGCAAGTACGAAAGTGCGATATTGTCAACGCAAAGGCCCATTTTGTGTGACTTGCAAAGGATGGAGATAGAGTTAAAGACTCCAAGGGACGCATGTGATGATAACGAGTATACGAGTAGAACCGACTTTAATCGATAAAGTTAAAAGTCGCTTCAAGCTACAGGACACGGAGGCGATGCGTATGAGGAAGAAAGTGCAAGAAGGTGCTGCTACCGGAAGCAAGAATCGATGAAGAAGGAATACTTGAGTCAACTCCTGCACTTTGTGTTCCTAACGACCACGATTTAAAGTATAATATCATGATGGAGGCGATAACACACCATTTGCAATCCATCTCGGGAGTACCAAAATGTATCATGATATTCGCCATACATTTTGGTGGAGCAATATGAAAGAGAGATACATTTGTTTATCTCAAGGTGTCTAACTTGTCAACGAAGTTAAAGCGGAGCATCAAGTACCAAAAGGTCCATTGCAACCACTTGAAATTCCGAATGGAAGTGGGAGCACATTACCATGGATTTCGTTCACGGTCTTCCTAAGGTTTCTCAAGGCATTGATGCGATTTGGGTCATTGTTGATAGATTGACCAAGTCCGCTTCATTTTTACCGACACGAGAAACTTATACACTTGAACGTCTTGCTCGTCAGATGTACATAAACGAGATTGTAAGACTACATGGTACGCTTAAGTATCCATAGTTTCGATCGAGACCCAAGATTCACTTCACGATTTTGGGTTAGTTTGCAAAAAGCTATGGGCACAGATTTACGATTTAGCTTTCAAGATATCATCCTCGCATTTGACGGACAATCGGAGAGGACTATTCAAACTCTTCAAGATCTATTAAGACTCTGTGTCCTTGATTTCAAGGGAGTTGGGACAAGTTCTTACCATTGGTGGAGTTTTCCCACAACAACAGGTTATCAGCAAGTATTGGCATGGCTCCATTCAAGCGTTGTATGGAAGAAAGTGTCGATTCTCCAAAGATCTTTGGGATGAGGTGGGTGAAACAACGTTGTTGGGACCGGAGTTAGTACGTATGACTACTAAAAGATTTAAACGATCCGACAACGTATAAAAACCTCACAAAATCGACAAAAGAGTTATGCTGATCTTCATCGAAAGGACGTGGAATTCGATATAGGAGATCATATGTTGTTAAGAGTTGCTCCATAGAAAGGAGTTACAAGATTTGGAAAGAGAGAAAAACTTAATCCTCGATTTATCGGTCCATTTTTAATCCTCGATCGAGTAGGAACTGTGGCCTATAGACTCGCTCTACCGCCAAATATGTCTCGTGTTCATAACGTTTTCCACATATCCATGTTACGTAAATATGTGAAAGACCCGAACCATATTATCGAAGTTAGAACCCAGACGAAATAGCGGAAGATTTGACGTATGAAGAGGTTCCTGTTCAAATTTTGGATAAGAAGGAACATATTCTACGCTCCAAGGTTAAAACTCAAGTCAAAGTTTTGTGGAGGAACCACGATGTTGAGGAAATGACTTGGGAGTTAGAATCAAATGAAATCAAGGTATCCTTACCTCTTCGACATACCAGTACGCACGCCCTAATTTCGAGGGAGAAATTTCATAAGAAGGGAGGTCAGAAGACCCCACTATTATAAATAAAGATGATTTTTCTATAAATATTATTTTTGAATATTATGGAATAAATTTGATATAATGTTATAGTTGTGGGTAATATTTATAAATTTTGCAAAGTATGCAAGTTGTTATAAAATATTCGTTTGGTCTGGGAATATTCTTTTGTTAGGAATATTCGTGACAACTACTCAATCATTGATGGACCCCTAATGTAATTATTATTTCGGATCGAGAAAACGACAAAAATATTTTATAAAAATAACTACGGAGGTGTTAAGTTAAAACCGTTGAACTACCCTAAGTAGTAAAAAATGCGATGTCTGGCGTAGTCAGATAGTAGTTACACGGTATTGATTATCGATACTTACGTGAGAAGTCACTCATTTATGCTTAATTATCGCTACAAGAATTCACGATCATATTTCTTATATTATTGATTCAATTATTGTCACAAAGATATCATCTCAGATAATATGTTATATTATTAATTGAGACGACAAGTTATAAATGATTAATAATTGTTGAAAGATTAAAATGTGTTGATTAAAAAATAAAATGATTTGTGGTAATATTTATTCAATCCTTAATGTATATAAAGAGTACATTATGAGGCGTTTGTGGTAAGTTTGATTATTTTATGGGGGCCCATATGTCATCATCTAAGAGTCTCTTCATCAATAGTAATTACCTTTGTGAATAGTAATTACCTTCGTCAATAGTATTTACCTTCGTCGATAGTAATTACCTTCGTCAATAGTAATTACCTTCCGAATAGTAATTACCTTCGTCGATAGTAATTACCTTTACCAGACGTCAAACCACTTGCCGTTTCACATTACAAAGGCGTCAAACCACTTGTCGTTTCACATTACAAAGGTCGAACCACTTGTCGTTTCACATTACAAAGGTGCCGAACCACTTTTTTCTTTTCACATCACCGGTCGTCAAGCCACTGGCTTTTCACATGGTAAAAGTGTAAGCTAGAAATCTTCTATAAATAGAGGCCTAGTGCTTCATTATTTTTTCATTTAATTCATTCAAGCTTTAGATAGAGAAAGTATAGAGAGAATAAGAGAGAAGAAGAAGAGTATTTTGTTACTACACTATGCGCAAAGATTCAATCTCCTACCAAAAGTAAGGGGTGTTATTCTTTCTTATTCATGAAGAGGCTGTTGTTATTCCATTGCTTATTATTCATTGGAATAACTCAGACACGTGGTTTACCCTATACTTGGTGACATTCTTCTATTATTCTTTTGGAACATCCTCGCTCTCGTGGTTTTACACCGGACTCGGTTCCGCTCTTTATTATTATTTTGTTGGAACATCCACTGCGTGTTTTACACCGGACTGGTTAAAATCTTTATTATTCTGTTGGAATATCCTATTCGTGTGTTTTACAAGGATCTGGTTCCATCTTTATTATTCGTTGGAACATCCCATCTGGTGTGAATTTCACCGACTCGTTCCGTTATTATTATTCTCATTGGAATAACCTTTGTCATCAAGCACCGCATGCATGGTGATTTCTTTTTGTTATTCCATTCTTTATTATACCCAAATTTGGTTAAAACTTTGACATCTATACTCCATGAAATTAGTAGAATATCCTCGATATTTTGCGCTTCATCCAAAGATCCTTTCATGGAAATATTCTTCCGATCATTCTTAAATTTTACTCTACAAAACAAAGATCATATTGACAATTTGGACGTTAATAATTCTGGATAAAATAATTATTGAACTTGTTTTATTAAATTCTTATATCATTGTCATCATCCCTCATGTTTATATTTTTTTAAAGTCATCTCGTGGCTGTAGTGCATAGATGGACTTGGTATGATTATGACCAGAGACTATTCTTTGTAATCATGGACCGTAATGTTACAAATGATGTGGTAAAAATCCTCGATTGTCAGTAGTGCATTGATGGATTTGTTGTTGGCATGATCATGACCATTAATGAATACACAACTATTCTCGCCCGTAAAGGCATGAATAATTGTGGTCGCGATACTTAAAGAATATCCTCGCCATAGTGCGGGGTGATTCGATGATGTGGATTATTTATTAAAGCCGAGTCTCAAATATATAATGATGATGATGAAAACCTTTTAAATCATAAAAGATAGTAGATTGTATTTTCTACTTGACACTTTTTTAATGGATTGCTTGTTCACCGCATTAAACTTGATGTTTATTATATTTTATCAATTTAACATCGTTGAAGGCTAATGATAATTTATTACGCATTATCTTAGTCATAATATTTCTCATTGGGCTAGTTGAGCTCACCCTTTCTTTCACCGTTTTCTCGTGAAATGAGAATATAATTTGGGACGAGTCTGGGGAACGGAGTAATGGTCCAGAGGATAAGATTAGTAGTCCTCACTATTCGTGAAATAGTGTGATAATAATTATAATGAGGACTCCTTTTGAGTTTGTATAATATCTAGTAGATAATATTTGTATTCAAACTCACGATTTATGTCGTATTGCATACATATTAGCGCTTATATTAGTAAGTTGTATTTAAATTACATACCATATATCTCGACTACCCAAGATGGGTGATGTATACCTAATTTTGGGGCGCGCTGTAGGGTATGCCACTTTTTACAAAAGTTATTCAAATGAATAATAATGAATGGAATAATGAAGTTTTCTTCATGAATAAGAAAGAATAACACCCCTTAAGGGTACAACAAATAATATCCCTTACCGTAAAAGACTTTGGATATCAAAGTAGTGAAGTACAGTAATACTTTCTTCTTTCTCTCTATAGATTTTCTCTATAAAGCTTCTCTCTATAATTTTCTCTCTAGTTTCAATTGAATTGTAAGAAAATAATGAAGGAATGAGCTTTATTTATAGGAAAATAGAATGCATAGTAATTAATCCATGAACGGTCCAGATTGATTTACTTTAATGACAAATCCATATTTAAAAAAAATTTTAAATAAAATATAATATATTCTATTTATATAAAAACATTTTTACTATGCAAAACACTATGCAATACTATGCAAAACACTATGCAAAACACTATACAACACTATGCATAATAAAATATAATATATTCTATTTATAGAATAACTTTAATAAAGTATTACATTTTATATAAAAGATGTTTCGCATTTTATTACGTTAATAATACGAATAAAACAAAACGTCATTATCATTATAATAATTCATATTATTAATCGATGATAATGGAATCAAACCGGTGACTTCTCACATAAGCATCAATAATCAATACCGTGTGCTACTATGCAACTACACACGATTATCGTATTTTTTTACTACCGAAGTAGTTCAACAAAGATCAACCAGAAACTTCCGCCGTTATTTCAATAAAATATTTTTGTCGTTTTTTCAATCCGATAATAATTTTGCTGGGGTCCACCAATGATTGAGTAGTTATGACGAATATTCCCGCTAAACCGAATATTCCCTAACCAATCGAATATAATATAACCACTTGCATACTTTGCAAAATTTATTAATACTACCCACAACTATAATATTATCTCAAATTCACACCATAATATTAAAAATTATTTCGATAAAATTTAAATCTTTATTGATAAAATCTGGGGTCTCACATTTAGTAAATCAAATAAAGCATAAAAGGAGATTAATTTTGGGCAAGTCTAAGGCCAAGTGGCCGGTTATTAGAGAGGAAAAAGGAGGGGAAAAAATGTAATGATTTCCTACTTTAGTGGTTCACCCATTCCTACCAACTCCCCCTATGTGTCCTCATTTAATTTAGCCAACACTTTGACATTTCTTCCAAGTAAAAGCTTGATGGTTTAATGAGAGAAAGAGAAAGAGAGAGAGAGTGGGGAGATGATTATTAGATATACAATTATATCTATACATTCTTACAAAGTCACAAAAGCTATTTCTCTCTCATATTATTATTTCCAAGTTAGCTAGCAAAATAAAATCATGAGAGAGAGGGAGAGGTGGTGTTCGGCCACTCCCATGGAGGGAGAAGAGAGGGTCCTTGGATGTCCAATAATTTAATCTCCTACTTTGGAAAGCAAGGAAAGAGGGCCACCAAAAGCTAGAGGATTATAACTAAAGGTACGAAAATTTCCTAAACTTAAAACTCTAGTTAGTTTATGTGTTTTGTTATGGTTGTTTTAGACCAAGTGTTGAAATTATGATTTTGAACCATATGAGGGAAGGTCTACATACTATATGATATTTTATGGTTAGATCTTGCCAATTTTAAGGTTGATGAGCTTGAACAAAGAAGAAGAACCAAAACAGTTTTTTTTAAATGAATTGGTAACTGCTGCCCCTAAACAGAAAATTCCAGATTTATTTGGATGGTCTAAAAATTCTGGACTTTTGATATGTTGTAGTACACTAAATAAGATTTTTATAGACTCCGGAACGGACTAATTCGGACTCCGGATGAAGTAGTTATGACGTTCGGAAGAAGCATAATCAAAACTCATGAAAACAAAATTTTGGAGAAACCAAGCATGATATGGAAATGACCTTATCTCTCATTCTACTTTGAATTTTTGAGTGTGGTCAATTTGTGGAGCTAGATATATGTGTTAAGGATAAAACCCTTTGGAATCACTCAATTAGGTTGAAAAATGAGCAAGTTATGGAATTTCTCCCAAACTACTCAAAAGGTAAGAAAAACTGTTAGAGCAACAGTTTTTAACAGCCACTTCGGGCTAATTTCGAGAGCTTAACATGTCCAAATATGGATTGTGATAGATGAAAATTGTAGATTGGAAAGATATGAATCCAACAAAATTGACGGATCATTAATCGGAGTTATAGATCTCATTTTATTTAAGATTTAGTAAAGGACTCCAAAACTGTTTTTGACAAAAAGTAAGCTGCTAATATTTTGTGAGGGCTGTTTCGGTAATTTAATTTATGAAATAAATTCGGCCTTTTGGGAAATGAAAATATATGGTATTAAAGTACCTTGTGTCCAAAAATGAAGCTAATTTCGACTTAAAATGATGAGTTATGACCATTTCAATTTTGTGATTTTCGATGAAAACGGGTATAACCTGGAGTTCTACAACTCCGATGCCACTAATAAATTTAAACTAGAGACTCACAATAACATGTGTAAGAAGATGGGAATTTCTAGAGTTAAGCACAAGGTAGCTAATTTCTTAAGGAATTAACTAGAAATGATTTTTGAAAAATACTAAAGGAACTTGGAAAATTATGAAAAATAGAATTAATGCTTTAAAAATCATATAAAATGATTTAAGTGTTATAAAAATATTTTGAGTTATAAAATATAACTTTTGATATTTTTTCATGAAAATATTAATATTTTAATATTTATTGCAATTATCGGATAATGAATTTGATTGTTTAAAAATCATAGAAATATGATTTTAAGTATTAAAATACTTTGTGATGTTATAATTATATTATAATATTATGTTATGATTTTCATTGATATTTGGTATTAAATTAATATTAATGATCAAGGAATAATGTGGTATTTATATTAATATCGCTTATTGGTTTATGTTTTTAATTACTTGAAAAACATTTAAAGGAAATAATAAAGTATTGAAAATACTTTGAGATATTACAAATATGTTATTATATTATGACATGTGTTTCATTAATGTTTAATATTAAATAAATATTAATGATATTAGAATATTGTGGTATTTAATTCATTTAAATACTGTGATTAATGATTGAAAAATGTTGTTAAATGATATTAATTATCCGAAAATTTTTGCAAGTTTATGGAAAAATGTTTTGATCGATACTATGATATTGTTTAGTGTTTTAGGCAGAGTTTAATAGAACTTAAACTCGATAATTGTCCGATGTAACAAAGTCGGGATGATTGAATTGTTTGGTTTTAACTCGGACTTAAATAATACGATTTGATGCTAAGTCTTATGTGTTGTTTAGGATCGATAGGATTATGTGATAATGTGTTTAGGTTATTTTATAATGTGATGATATTATTCTAATATTTGGAGATCAGGTATTATCTCGTATTAGGTCTTGGATAAAGCTAAGTTATATTTCAGATATCGGTAATCAGCGGTTCGAGCAAGTTTGTTTTTCTTAACTCTACTAAGAGTGTTTCATTCGAGATATGCTTATGGTTAATCGTTATCGATTTCCATTTAGAATTGTACTCAGTACATCTTTGTAGATGATAAGTCGTATGAAAAGATCGATCACCTTCATTACCAGATTGGTCCAGATATATATTATTCATGTTTAATACTTGTTCGATCAAAGGTTTGTTCATGCTAATTCACAACTACATTGTGAATTATAGCCAAATTTATTATTTCTCTTTTCAATCATGATATATCCTTAAATTGTATTTAAACTTGTCATTGGGCAACTTTCATGCTCACCCTTGTTATATCACGATAAAACATTGCAGATAAAGCACGAATGCTTGGATACAAGGAAAGTTTAAAAACAGATCCAACTTAGGGTTAATATCGCGATTAGATTTGTAATAGTCTTGTATGATGATAATATCATGTGTCGATAAGTTATGAAATGTGTATAAGTTATGGTTTCTAATTTTGGGGATAGTGTATAATGTTTAATGTATAAACAATTTATGTTTATATCTTCCGCAATAGTTATAGAAATAGCGAACCGGATCCGCGGTGATTCGGGACCCGGATTCGGGGCGCTACAGGGTAGACTATCTTATGGAAGAAAAATGATATATTCCGAATGTTTATGTCGATTTATTGTTTATCAATTATATGAATAAAATATTAATAATATCTTTGTTGGTTTGAAAAGATATGTAATAAGTGAATTTCTCTTAATTTTATATATTAATAAGTTTTGTAATTATAATTGGAAGTACATAAAAAAGGACTCGAGAAACTAAACTAGAAGTGGAAAGTAACAACAGAAGTCCGTAGAAAACAAATTAAACTAGTGGAACAACATAGTCCTCCTACATTGGTCATAATGGGATTCGGTTAGCATGAAATTTATTTGTTGGTAAGTTGGTCAATTGGCCAATAGAATGCTGACACACATAGAACATCGTCTGTGTGTCAGCACTCTATTGGTCAATTGACCAACTTATCCAAAAATAAACTTCATGCTAACCACTTCCGTCATAATGTGATGAGCTTATTTAATCAAATTATTCATTCTCTCAATTAATTAAAAGTCAATCATCCACTTAATTTGGGACATTCTGAATATTTCGATAGTTATTTTTATCAAACTCTATATATGATATGAGACAAACAAGTACGAATTGTTTGCTCTTTACTTGTATTTCTCTCACACCCTTGTAAATAAAGTTGAGCATAAATTGAGAATTTTATGATCAGGCTGGACTGCATGCGCGAGTAATTAAGCAAAAGATTAAGGTTAAGAATACAAAATAATAATACAATTAAGCAAAAGCACACAATTACAGAAGTTGATATTAATGTACTAGTTTTACGATAAGTAGGAGAGGAGGAGAACAAGTTTTTAGAGGGACAATCCTGATTCCTCATCCTCTTCAAGGCCAGAGGTGTAAACAAAGTAGAGAGCCCAAATCAAACCAAATATACCAAAAAGGATCCAACCAAGAAGATTGTTGCTCAAACCAAAGGGAAGTCCTGTTCCTTCTGTGCTCAATCTTTCGTCCACTAAAGCCATGGCTGCCGGGCTTGACATGGCTGCAGCGCTAGCTGCAGCAATCAACGATGCACCCATGCTTACTTTTGAGCCACTCTCCTGCACCCCAGCCTTCCCTTCCATTGAACACCTCACTTTTCCCACTTTTGCCATCACAGGCAACCCTGCATGCAACAACATGCAATTAAAATATGATACCACATCCACATACTATTGTATACCCTCTCTGTTCTCTGTTCTCTGTTCGTGAGGAAGAGAGTTTATTAAAATGGTATTATGTCCTCATAACTTCCTTCATTATCATGTCGTTACTTTTATTATGTACACACAGTAGTAGCTTAGCTTTCAATATGTACATTCATACAGTCTACAGATACAAGCATAGTGAAAATTTCGGTTTTATACTAATTTCACGAGTTTGTAAATTACAAATAAATCACGATCAACTCTACTTATGCAATCAACAACAAGGGGTAGGTGAAATGCCACTAATTTAAAATGATTATGTTTAAATGATCCAGTATTCGGAAATAAAAACATTGGAATAAAGATTCTTACCGAGGACGGGGGAGGAAGCGGAAACAATTGGTGCCTTGTGCACGAGGCTAGCGCGGGTGACGGATGAGGCCGAAGTGCAAGCGGTTATGGTGGCCATTATGTCTATTTGATCGAATGAAGTTGAGGCCAGGGGTTTCAGTTTATTTTCATATACATTAGGAAGAGAAGACTATGAAGATTAATATGGTTGGTTCAAAGTCTGTCCAAATGACACCACACAACTTGGATTAGGCAGATTGCACCTCATCTACAAAAACCCAATCGATTTCTTCCACGTGGCATGATGCCATCCGAAAAATACACAAAGCCTTCTCTTTGGCTAAGGGGACAAAAATCTTCAAAAGGGCCACCAAATTCTTCAATTCCTACCTCATAAACTTGTTTAATGTACATTATCTGGCCCTAAAAAGTGGCCAATTTAGCAGCAAATCATTGGACCTACAATTTCAGTTGCTTACAAATAATATAACAAGAAGATTTTGGGGGACTTATATGGCGATATTAAAATTTATCAACTTGAATACTTTATAGATATTATTCTGAGCGCAATACATACACGATCCGTATAGAGTTAGTTATATACAAAGATTTTCATCATTACAAGGAACAACTCTTATTTTGTTCCCATTATTGCTAAAAATGGCTCAGTTCCTAAAAGAATATGACCAGAAAAATGGGAGTTAATTTTTTTAATGAAGAATTGAAAAAGAATTTTACGTCAGTTTATAAATATGAGGGCAACTAATTGTGGGTTGATTTCAAGATTCTTACGCTGCGATCTAACTACTAGTGAATGTTGCACTGTTGAAAAAAAGGGTGACTATAGTTGATATGTGCCTTCCAATATGGCTTATACTTCTCAAGTCCAATATCTAACCATGGCTTCATAACGCCGTCATAGTGTATCACGGCTGCCTGATCAATATTGTCCAGTCTGACTCCAGATTCATAACCCAAGCCAAGAACATGCCATCTCCTGTCCAAGGCTACAGTTTGGTTGTAGAATGTGATCCAACCTAAAGGCAAGCTACCAGCTTCGCATAATGGTCTTTCCTTTCCCTACATCACCATAGTAAAACTAGCATCAGAACCTTAAATATGTGTTTTTAATTCACGCATCAATGAAACAATCAAACAACACATAATCTTCGGAGCCACATATATAATAACTGTGGAAAACAAACGGATCAGAAAGATCTCCACAGATTAAGAAAATGCGACAATGGTTAGCAAATTAAAGAAACTAAAAAAGATATTCAATTTAAACTGATAATGAATGATTTGGGAGGTGAGTAGAACTATTTCAATCAAAAAACATGCAGACAAGCAACATAAACAGGGGGGATATATTACCAACTGCAGGTATTTCTTGTAGTCCCTGGTTAAGTTTCGTCTTCTCCATTCTCGCAAATCAAATATATTCATTCCAAATGCCCATGTGCATGCCTTGACATCAAACCTAGTTGCCACCATTGGGTCCGAAAAGTTAATAAACATATCCATCCTACGGAATGAAGGATAACCTACTTGACAAGTCTCCACTGCTCCATTTACTTTGCCCTTCATGTCTATGCTCCAAAGCCCTGTTAAATCCCTTTGCACAACCACATCATGGTCAAGTAGCACAATCTTATTCAGCTTAGAATAGATATCTGGTAGATAGAACCGAAGATGGTTAAGTGCAGAGGTGTATCTCGGGTCAGGGGAATTTTCCGTCTGCATTGTTGTATCATAGATATTGGACAACCAGTTGAAATTGTCTATGCTTTGGATTTCAACTGAGGCTTTTCCGGGAGGATATAATAAGAACCACACTGAGATTGCTGGGAGGTTGAGGGAGTCTGTTACTATATGGAAGACGATCCTCTCTGGTTCCTGCACGAGTCCAATAAAAGATATTCAAAATCACATTCAGTGCATCAGCAGTATGCAACAACATTTTAACATCTTACAAGTATTTATCACAGGTCTCAACTGGTTCATCAAGTGAAGTATTGAATCTTTAGAGTTGAATTATATTGTCCTAGAATTTATGAAACCAATGAACATCAAAATTCGTTTGGAAGCAGTAAAATCTGGACATATTATGGAATACTGAAGAGTTGAGCACTCATTGTAACATTTATTTGTTCACAAACTGAAACAAATGAAACTTAAACCTTCTCAGAAAAATACTGATTGCCAAAGTTCACCTATTTTTTCCTAAGCAACTGCTAATAACTCATCACAGGTCCTTGAAACTAAGAAGCAATGATTTGGCTTTGACGATTCGAGTTAGCCATACAGGGGGATTCTACAGTTTGGCGAACCTCAGAATTTTGTACATAAGAAAATAAATATATCTTTATACACTCAAATATTAAAATTTAAATACCAATAAATGATAATTCTTTATAAAATGTATAAACGTTTAAGAGTTTTTAATTTTTATATGCTAAACTATCAAGGAATCTAGGAAATTTATATTATTAGTTTATAAAAATTATATTAATTAGTATAGTATATCGTATTAGCAATATATTCCATTCTTATCCTTAAAAAGTATAAAAGAATCCCCTAGAAGAATCCAAGAATCTCCAAATCGGGATTTGGGGATTTGCCTAACCTACATAAGAATCCTTGCTTCTTAGCCATGAAATAGCAGAGAAGGCAAGTTGACTAGCCATAGAAATTAATTAAATTTTCCATTCGAACACAAAATCCAGGACTCATTTAATGATCACAAATGTCATCGCACTTTGGCATTATACACAGTTTAAACAACCAAACTCCAGTTAAAATATGGTAATAAGTATTACCCAAAGAACCTCAGAATGAATGTGGATGTCGTACAGTGTCCAAACTCCATACTGGAGCCCGGCAAAGGGGATGCATTCAAGCTGACTACTCTCAAGAACATTAGTCACTCATAAGTGTAAGAGTTACATATGTCAAATGTCCTTTTTGGGATGTATTCATTCTATCTTAAGGACCTCAGCATACATGACTACCATGGATGGGAAAATAATGTCAGCAGCTTACCCTAGCAGTAAAAATGGTTGACTGCACAACCACTGCACAAGCCAAAACATTATCAGAGAAGACAGCAAAATGATATAAATCTGGATCATGCAAGTCTTGAGGGCTATTAAGCTTCCGCTCCTCAGGTGGCAGCGCAAAGTATTCAGCAGTGAGCTGCATAGAGAGGCAATGAAGGCCTTTCGGGGTAGTCCTTCCAGCAAGCTGAACAAGAAAGGATGTTTCATTCTTCAGTGTCCGGACCTGTTCTTCCGCATTGTAAGTCATAGCACGAAACTTTTTGGCCATGGCAGGGCAATCAGGGTACAACCGACTGGCTTCTGACAATGTCATCTCCATGGCTTTCGACTTCTGCAAAGCCCTGAAGAGTTTACCCCTTTCTAGGTCATATATAAGATTATTTGACTCTTCAAATAAAGGAGACTTCAATAATTCTGGATTAATCTATACACACTTAACTTGAAACCAAGAAACAGTCTGCTATATTCTCCTAACATCATAGAACTAGAAAATAAAGCATTGATTGATAAAAGTTACAGTGGGGCAGAGAAAGAACTCCACCCAAATAACCGAAGCTTTCTTTGACACTCCTCTTTCAACTAAGCTTAATTATCTCCAAACAGTGAAACATAAAATGCTAGAAACTGAAAAAACCAAATTAAATTTACCTCTTAGACAAGTCAGTATCCTTTGAGGATTCACCTATTGCATATTCCAATTCTTTAATCCGTAACTTCAACTCTTTTACCAAGTGGGAGTTGCTATTTGACAGCGCAAAATTCAAGTATGCTGTGGCCCTAATGGCCTGATCCTTCACCTCTTTTAACTTCTCAACCATTACCCTCTCTGACCGCACATATCCATCATGTTGAACCATTTTTTCTCTATGTTCTTCCTGCCACAAATTAAAATAAAAAAGATATGCTTATAGCAACGGCCAGAGTGCGAGGAGGGGTGTAGAGAGGTCTAAACTAAATATGAAGATTACCTGAACTACAAATCAAGCCTTACACAAGGATATCAATTAGTC